>JACEEZ010014367.1:12500-42500 GCA_016584305.1 Chionoecetes opilio
CACACACACACACACACACACACACACACACACACACACACACAAACACAAAGACACGCACGCACACACACACACACAAACAGACACGCACACACACAAACAAACAAACAGACACGCACGCAGGCACACACAAACAGACACGCACGCACACACAAACAAACAAACAAACATACACGCACGCACGCACACAAAAAAACAGACACACACACACACAAACAGACACGCACATACACACAAACAAACAGACACGACGCACACACACACACACACACACACAAACAGACACGCACACACACACAAACACAAACAAACAGACACGCACGCACATGCACACAAACACAAACAAACAGACACACACACACACACACACACACACACACACACACACACACACACACACAAGTGTGTTAGATGCAAGTGGGTATGTGAGTAATGGGGCCGACGCCCCACGCCACCTGACTTATCTCCTTGACCTGACCCAGGAGGCTGAGGGATAATCCCCATTCCACGTTCACACCCAGCCGTCCCAGATAGCTTGGCAGAACTTCTACCTGGCTAATGAGGTCATACGGTGGTACGTGTTAATTAATGGGGTCAAATCTCGCTCATTCATTCCCCTATCCGCCCATCCACCGCCCAATGGGCGGCGGCAGTATGGGCGGCGCCCATACTGCTGGGTACGAAAATGGTTCGATATAAGTACGGAAATAAAAATCGAACTTTCGTACCGTACCGAACTTGAAGAAATATATCGAACCGTAATATCGAACCGTACTTTTAGCCCTTAAATAACCGTACCGTACCGTAATTTCGTACCGTACCGTACCGTACTACATGCCCTGGTCACCACGCACGGGATGCAGTTGCTACACACTATCATGTATTCCCCGCACGCACAAACACTGCGCTGTAACCTTGGTATACACTGCGCAATCATCACCACCTGGGCATCGAGAACATAATCTCTATTCCAATCATATTCCTACACTTAATACATTACTGCTCAATACAAGAATTCATTAATATTTTCCGAGTAATAAGAAATCATAATCCAATCATGTGCACTCCCCTCACCGTTTCACTCTTTCTCTATAACCTCTTCACTTTTTTATGCTTTGCCATAGTGCCATGTGACCTCTGATGTCTGGCACATTTCCACCTTTTTGGCATTAAATCAATCAATCAATCCAATATCACTCCCACGCAATATCAGCTCCAGTGGCGGCTAGTGGCATAGGGCTGCAGAGCTGCAGCACCCCCGGACATTCACTGCCAGGTGTATGATTCCCTTAGAAACAACAGAATTAATTCACTACTAACAAATATATGACAATAAAAAGTCATTATATGTTATTTAATTATTTTCAATACGTTACTAAGTGAATTTTCATTACGTAAAACCAGACCAAAATTTAAGTTACTTTCATATTTGCTGTACGATTCATGTCTGCGCCGCTGCCGCGCCACTTGCGAACACAGTGAGCTGCGGTCAAGGCAGCTAATAGTGTTTTTCTTTAATTACCCTATGACTATGGGAAATCGAGTGAAGTATTTGCAAAACATCAACTTATCCCAGCTGACTTTAAATGAAAAGACTGATATCAAGCGGTACCGACTTTATTTTCAAGTAATACTGTAATTCTACCATCACCTCAGCCATCCCTTCTACTACCACCCCCACCATCCCTTCTACCACCACCACCACTACTACCATGCCTTGAAATGGGCCGTAAACCTCCACTACAACGCATACCTGAGTTTGGTAAAATTAATGTATCCTACTGTTGTGTGAAGCTTGCTGTCCCTCCATTTTATTTTATCACGAGCCGCCACTGATCAGTTCCACAAAATCTCTAAATTCTGGTTGTCACATTATCACTCTTCATTATATTCACGTCATTTTCAGCCCCTGCCATACGCATAACATTCATCCGTCTCTATAACACGTCTTTCACCCACGCAAACGTCATCCACGGTACTACACCCGCCGTAGTCATCCGTCTGCCGCAGTTGTCGTCGAGGCTAATTAGAACATGACTAGGTCTGGATTCAAGTATTTTTTACCTTTCTTTTGTTTCTACAGGTCAGAACGAGTGTGAAAGTAACAATGAAATGTGCAAACAAACAAAAATCATGGTTAGGTTAGGTTAGTTTGAGGGTTAGGTTAGAACGTTAGAGTAGGTTAGTTTAATTTTTTTTTTTTTTTTTTTTTTTTTTTTTTTTACATCACAAGGAACTGGCCAAGGGCACAACAAAAATGGGTAACACAAAGCCCGCTTAGTTGCCAGTCCCTATTTCTATGGTTTCTAATGGTTTGATTAGGTTATTATTTGATGCTTAACAACTGCAGCGTGTTTTTTCGAGACCACCGAGAGACAAGGCCTGGTGGATCGCCCGTGACGTCACACCATAAGGATACAACCCTCTCCGCTCCCCGTACAAGTTTACCTACCTAATATAATGTTTATCAGTATAAAAGATATACTGTTATCTTCGGAAATGTTTGTTCTATAATATTATCAAATAAAAAACCGTAAAACACACAAAGAAAATGCCATTGTGAGACTTTCAAGAAATATGCATTAACTTAAACTCTTCGCTATTTAATATTTTGCTCGCAAACATTTTACATGGAGACTATCAATAGAAGCAGAGTTTAATTAGCTTTCCATTGATATATTTCGTTTAGTGATAAATGAATTAGCGGCATGCATAAATTAGCGTTAACTAAATATAAAAAATCATGAAATCGGGTAATTTCCTACCTAAGATATGTTTATCAGTATAAAATATATACTGTTATCTTCGGAAATGTTTGTTCTATAATATTATCAAATAAAAAACCGTAAAACACACTAAAAAAATGCCATTATGAGACTTTCAAGAAATATGCATGAACTTAAACTTTTCGCCATTTAATATTTTGTGCAAAAACTTTTTACATGGAGAATATCAATAGAAGCGGAATTTAATTAGCTTTCCATTGATATATTTCCTTTTCTGATATATGAATTAAAACCATGCATAAATTAGCGTTAACTAAATAAATAACATCATGAAATCGGGTAATTTACCCGATTTCATGATGTTATTTATCTGATGAAAAATTATGAATGAATTATTGATGAAATTATGATTGATGGAAATTACCCGATTTCATGATTTTTTATATCTAGTTAACGCTAATTTATGCATGCCGCTAATTCATTTATCACTAAACGAAATATATCAGTGGAAAGCTAATTAAACTCCGCTTCTATTGATAGTCTCCATGTAAAATGTTTGCGAGCAAAATATTAAATGGCGAAGAGTTTAAGTTAATGCATATTTCTTGAAAGTCTCATAATGGCATTTTCTTTGTGTGTTTTACGGTTTTTTATTTGATAATATCATAGAACAAACATTTCCGAAGATAACAGTATATCTTTTATACTGATAAAAATTATATTAGGTAGGTAAACTTGTACGGGGAGCGGAGAGGGTTGTATCCTTATGGTGTGACGTCACGGGCGATCCACCAGGCCTTATCATCTCGGTGGCCACGGTTTTTTTCCCGTCAAAATGTCTAAAAAGTGTATTATTATAAATTTTTCATCACTTATTCGAATTGCAAAAAATACTTTTAGGTTTGCACAGGAAAAAACTATCTCTATTAGGGAAAGCATCACATATCAAGCAAAAAAAAAAAAAACTTATCTGAGAATCTTGCAACAGTCAAACTAAATTTTTACCGGGGTCGATCATGGCGTAGTACTCGACGAAAGTGGATTTGGCTTCCGCGTCATGTGCTGTGTTGAGGGTGGACGCAAGATCAATAGACTTTTAAAGTGTCTATTAGTGTCTTTAAGTGTCTTTATTGTAATAGGTGTTTTAGTCTGAATAAGGATAGAAACAAGTTAGCTAGAATGATTTATTAGCGAGAGAGAGAGAGAGAGAAAATGTAACGCCGGAGTAGCTCTGAAACCGATAATTCTTCCTGCTTGTCATCACAAAAGATTCAGGTTTAGATTACAAAAATGTAGTTTCAGCAGTTCTTTGGCTTTCATGATTGGCTGAAGAAAAAGTGAGAACAGTACATGTCTTGTCTATGATAGGTCCTCCAAGTTGTGACGCGATGTGACGTCATGGTCATAGGCTAGATGTGAAAAAGAGTCATTTTTGAGGCAGAGAACTTTTGGTCCACGTCAGACACACACGTGACCGTGCGTAGAGTCCCACACACGACACCGTGGGCAAAGACCAACATTACCAGTGAACACGAGAGACGAGTGAACACGAGACACAGAGTGAGAACTTGAACATTCTACACGCGAGTGAACACGAGAGAAAAAGAGAGTTCCTGAACACTACAAGTGAATGAAAGTTACAGTTGTTATCCTTTATTAAAACCAAGAAAGATAACCGACTGATTATTCCAACCCATGCATGACCAGAGTGCATGACTACCGGCGCAACAACAAAACCCGCACTAACAGCGGTATCAGCAGTAACAGTGGTGGTTAGCGAAAAGGATCTGAACTTACACGCAAACTCCGAAGAGACTGGAAAGCAACAAGAAGAAATAGAAGAAAAAAAAAAAAAAAAAAGCCTGCAGCCGCCACACGCATACCACATAGGAAAACCCCGCGCAGCCAGCTGAAGGTATCCTCCTCCCAGCCGTGAGCCGACGCCACTCGCCAGCGATAAGCCTAACCATCGCAACCACCCCCGACGCCGCAAGATACCTCGCACCAACCTCACTCGCTCTCACCGTCTCCCGTCAGTCGTTTCACTCTCCTCCTCTCACGCAAATTGTTTCACTCACATCTTAAGAAGAAACGCACTAAGAAGAAAGAAACCCGCACGCAGTAGAAGAAACAAGAAACAAAAGAAGAACAAGAAGGCACAAGCAAGAAAAACAAGCAAGATAACAAACAAGAAAACATGCAAGAAAACAGGCAAGAAAACAAGCAAGAAAACAAACAAGGAAAACAAGCAAGAAAACAAGCAAGAAAACAAGCAAGGAAAACAAGCAAGAGAAAACAAGCAAGAAAACAAGCAAGGAAAACAAGCAAGAAAACAAGCAAGAAAACGAGGCAAGAAACGGAGCAAGAAACACACAAGAAAACAAGCAAGAAAAACCAAGCAAGAAAACAAGCAAGAAAAACAAGCAAGAAACAAGCAAGAAAACAAGCAAGGAGACAACAAGCAAGAAAACAAGCAAGGAAAACAACAAGAAAACAAGCACGAAACAAAAAGAAAAAAAGAAGAAGAACAATAAAAGCAAAGAAAGAAAATCTTGTCACGACCGCCCACCTCTACCATCCCAGCGAGCCTCCTCACCGACAAGCAGTGAAGGATCCTCCTCCCAGCCGTAGACGCCGCTGTTAGCGGTCCAGGAGGTTTGGTATCACAAAAGGTAGTTGTGTTTCGGATGCCATGTCGAGCGCCAGGGTACGATGATACTTTTCATTTCAATCGCCGCGCGGGAGGCCAACAGCTTGCTCCCGGCTCCGCCGACCCCAGCCGGACCTCCACGGCCAGAGATTTTCCGTGGCGGATAATTCGCCGAGGATAATCTGGGTGGATTTAACCCACTCATATTCATCCCATTTATAACATTTTTCTCATCTTCACTGTCTTTCTAAGTATATCTTTTGCGCGTATTACACAGTAATGTGATTTTTTATTTTTTTCTGAACTAATATAAGCACACCGATGAGAGACGAATTCTTGAAATCAAGGAAGCGTAGCATTGCTGTTACGGTTGAGTAACAGGGCGTGACGTTCTGCAGGAGGCCTTGCCTTGCAACCTCTGTCACGGGCAGCGCGGATACAACATGTAACGGCAGCATGTTATTTCTCCGTCAGGAGGGCCGCCTGACACACCTCAGCTCAAGGTGCGAAGCGAGACCAGCTGAGCAGCGGCCTCTCTCAACTGCCTGTTGTGTCTCGTCAGGTAACAGCATGTCCCTCCAATTATCGGGTATAAATGCATCTTTTCACACGTAGAGAGCATGATTGTTCTCCGTCAGGAAGCAGCCTAGCTGCCATTCCTCAGCAAGAGGCAGCTTCGGCATATCTCACCATTGTAGCGACCTCATTTTTTTCTCAGTATTTATACATTATTACATTATATAACTGCAGTGGCTACTCGGCAAACAGCGAAATACGCAAAGACATACCCCCACATATAGTGTTATGTAGTGATAGGTATTGTCCCCACATTGGGTTCATGTGCATTTGTAGTCGTGTGTAATAAATAGCACGCGGCGGAAGGGCTTCAGCTTATGTCTCGACCACCACGGCGTATTGGTTGATGCTTCAAAAAGATTGCCTTCTTCCTTTACTAGATGAAACTCAACAGCTCCCTGCGCTCCACCACCAGCTGAACGATGCTTCCAAACATACTATCCTTTAAGAAAAAGAAACATTATGAAATGCAAGCAAAAATAGAGATTACATCAAACATGAGCATTAAGAAGGTGATTCCTGAATATCTGGCAACTGACAAGGAAAAACAAGTGTTGAGTGGAGACTAATACGATTTACCATTGGTACTGGCTGGTGATTACTCAAGTATCAAAAAAAAAAATCGTGCTGGGGAGCCTTACTGTGAAGTGTGATCAAAGGATGAAGAACACGACACCAACACCAAAATGGTTTGGATAAGAAGGTATACCGAGACAAGATGCCAAACATGCAAATCAGTAGGAGGGGAGGAAGTCTTGACATGAGATGCCACGTTGAGTGCAAATCCGTAAGGATGGAGATAGATATAGATCATAAGATGAACAGACACAATGGGACCCATATGTCTAGCAGGTTATAGGAGAAAAAAAACAACAGACCCACTATGCTGATAGGCAAAGAGTGAAGAATACCGGAGGTAGGGCAGTGTCAATACCAGCACGCAAATCAGTTGGATGAGGACGTTTGGAGGCTTACTAGATGAAATAGTACAGGCTGTTCATGAGACAAGTTGAGGAAATGTTCATGTCGCGGACATTTGAGATCTTGGAAAAGTTTTACATACTTGGTAGCGCAGCACATAATGACGGGCGTCATGTCAAGGAAATCACGGCGGATGGCATTAAAGCAACGGTGTTATGGACTCGCTCAGCAGGAGTATTTGTCGTTGTCGGTACTGGTGCGAGGGTGATCGTACCGGCTAAAATGTCCCGTTGATGACTCGCCCCCGGGGTATTCAACCCTGGAGGATTGTCCCCTTGTCGTAATTTTTTACTGTACGAAGGAGCTCCATTACGCAGCATGTATCATGTGCAGGATATATCTAGAAAGCTAAAATTCTAACATATTTACATTCTGAATTAATTTCCAACAGTTCATTAGAAACCTCTCTAAAAAAATAAATTGTATATCTATCAGACGACTACCCTTTTACAACCCTCTATACCTCGAATTAATTCTTCCATCGAAAGTGCCAATGACCTCCGAGGTACTGCACATTTCCCTTATTTTAGCATTGAATTCAAATTCTTCCATCGTAAGAACCTTCTTAGTGTGCATTGTGATACTATAATACCTCTTGTGAGCATACAGCGGCAACGGTATTCTCTGGTCCGTGGTGTATATGATGATCAATTTATTCCTTAAATTGAGCACCACTTTGCCACTACCACTTCTACGCCTATTCAGCATCTAAGTTCTATTGGGAAAGCTGTACTGTGTACTCCCACCGTTAGGTAACATAAAGGTCGCAAGGACTGTTTTTTCTATGTACAGACGTGTAGTGGCGTTAATACTAATTCTACAATCCATGATTTCAGGAAAGTTAGAAGGGGCTATCTGGAAAGTCTGTTAATTTGGTGTCGCATCTGCTGTCTAAGAGATATTGCCCTTAAATGTCAAATTACAAAAATATTCAACAGAGTAGCGACAAAACAAATAAGGTCGCATCTAGGTTTAGTAGTTACTGAGTGTCCTCCCGACGTGTCGTCGCGCCCCCCTAAAAAAAAAAAATATTGCCAAAATTTGAACCCGATATATACATGCAGATACAAGCATAAACAACGCTTGAAACAGGGTAGATTATACAGTCATGATATAAACTACGTGTATTACTTTAGTGGCACATAAAAATTAGTTAGCGAGCTATAATTCGTAAATTTGGCGGCTGGCGACTATACGGTATCTACGTAATGTTTCTTTCTCAAACTTTCCTTGTTGTTCCCTTTCAAAACCCCGACTTTTTCTCTCTTACCAGCAGGTTATTTCCTAGTAAACTTTTCCAAGCCATTAATTCTTTAATACATATTTGTGTTAGGTTTCCTCTCCATTGTTCTTTTCCAAAGGTTGGCAGTTGTCTTTACTACTAGGTTTTAAATATTTCAACTAGGACACAATCCTTTGCTAACCTTTGTATTTTGGTTCTTTTTTTTTACGTTCTAATTTTGATGGGAAACACAAAAGTTATTTAAACTTCATAGTTTTCAGTACCGAGTCGTTGGGAGAGATGCCGATTGTTATCTTTAGCTCTTCATGATGGCTGCTGGTCCAGGTAAAGGTGAGGTCAAAGTCAACTGGATGCAATTGATCTTCCCAGTCTTCTGTGCCTCTCATGATCCTTTGCACTGATACCATCATACCCCGGGGAATCAAAAAAAGGACATCTCTACTTTGTAGTTGACCAGACGATTTTTCATTATCGACTCAAGTCAGACATTTCCACGACAACACATTGGCACAGTGCTAATTGGATTAAAGAAACAAAATATGTTGATTTAGAAGATAAATTCAAAAACAGATTTCTGCTTTGATTGTAGACATATGCTATGTCAAAAGGAAATATATTCGTAATTTCTTGACCATAACCTAATCAATAGAATTAGAAAATTTATGGACACAAGTAAAATATACACAGTAGCATCTTGCAGTTTTACAGCATTGAGAACTTAAAACTATAGGTCTAGACACCCATAGGAATTCTAATAGGAGGCTTAATAAGGGAAGATAATCCGAATGTGCTAATTAGGGTCAATTATGCGAATGCTCAACAAAGCAAATTAGCATCCTGGCCGTTTCTGCATCCTTAGGATGGTATTACATTTCAAAGCATAAAACCTTACGGTCTACCCAAACAGTTCCAGGTTCACATAGGGCATATTATCAGGAAACGGTACCGTAGTCTAGACTAAATTTAAAGTGAAAGAGTCAGATAGAGCAGATCTTTTTTATTCCACCAACTAGCTGCTCACCATAATGAATGGTGCATTTTGCTGGGAGAATGAATTTCCATTCTAGATAAGCTCAAGTTAATTATAGGCGATATAGGAGGTACTATGAAATAAAAGCTATACCGATGATCGACTTTCATACGAAGATTTCCTCAGATAAGAGAAAGTAAATATATAAACAAAGCAATCACTGAAAATAAAACTTAATTCATTTAGAAGGGGAACAAACGGAAAGCCAGAACCTGTCATGCCCTCCCACTATAGCTACATGTAATAGGTAGACAAGAAGCCAAATGTTAACAGCAAAGCTACGCTAACTTTATTTACAAACTATAGGATTCGTACAGTAATAAGTAATCTCATCGAGGCGCTTATATAATCAAATTACTGTGTAACGAGACGCAAAAGAAATACGTAAAAAGACAGTGAAGGTGAGAAAATAATGTATAAATAATGAAAACAAAATGAGGTGCGCTACATGGTGAGATATGCCGAGCTGCCTCGCCTGAGGATGGCAGCTAGGGCTGCTTCCTGACGGAGAACAAAATCATGTCAGCTAATGGTGGATGCATTACAACGATATTGTGGAAGGACAGGCGCACCTGACGAAGAACAACAGGCAGTTGAGAGAGGCGCCGCTGCCTCAGCTGGTCTTCGGTCCCGGTGACTGAGGGTGTGCAGGCGGCCTTGGACGGAGAAAAAACATGCTGCCGTACATTGATTGAGATACCGCGCTAGCCGGTGACAGAGGGATGCAGGCAAGGCCTCCTGACAGAACGCCGCGCCCTGATACAGGCACCGTAACAAGAAAAGCTACGCTTCCTTGATACAGAAGATCGTCCTCTCATCGAGTTGCTACATAATTCACATTACGGTAATACGACGCAAACACGAATACTTAAGAAAGGACAGTTGAAGATGAGAAAAAAAGTATAAATGATGCAAGATGAGTGGGTAAATCCACCCAGAGTATCCTACGGCGTAATTAATCCGCCCCGAAATCTCCGGCCGTGGGGGGTCGGCTGGGGTTGAGGCAGGGAGCCGGGAGCAAGCTGTTGCTCTCCGCCCGGCGGGTGAAATGAAAAGTAATCATCGTACCTCTGGCGCCTACATGGGACACCGAAAACACAACCTTTGGATACCAAACTCATGGACCGCCTCACCACCGCCACCAGCGCAGTCGATCTCCACGCCCTGGGGACAATCAACAACAACAGTATCCTTCGTGCACTCACGAGAGAACCAATCAACAACCAATCACTCCTGAGAAGTAGAAAGAGCCTCTCCTTTTAAGCACGTGTTATCTATTATATTAAGTATTGTAGAAAGAATTCCCGCTCTAATAAAGGAGATCCCTGATATACGATAGATAGGCGTGGTTGTGTGTCTTGTATTGTCCCCTCGTCGACGCCACGCAAACCACCTGAAGACCCCAAGGTTTTAAATATTACCTCGTCTCTCTCCTATCAGTCCCACATTGTAGACAAGGTATGAAGTATGATGTTCTGTAGGTGTATCATCAATATCAGCAGGAAGTAGATAGAATTTGTTGTTATAAAGTAAGTAATTCAGTTAACCGTAACGCCGAAAACGGCAAATGTGCAAACAGGAAACAATGAGTCCATTAGACAAGACCTGCCAGCGTGGCAAAAAACGTATTTCTGTCACTTTTGCCAGAAAACAGGACATCCTTGCCATATTGTAGGTCAATGATAATCACAGTATATGCGGTCACAAATATCCGATTCTGCCATTTTATAAAAGCTAGAATCCATAGTTCCATGAATGTCACATAATCCAAACGTAAACAGGAGATGAAACTAACACAATAGAGCTCCACAAATTAGAAAAAACAGAAATTAGAAACAATTTAGAAACCACGAAAGAAAATACAACAAATTAGAAAAACCAGACACTAGAAAACATTTAGAAAACCACGAAGGAAAACACAACAAATTAGAAAACAAGAAACTAGAAAACAATTTAGAAACCACGAAGGAAAACACAAAACATAGAAAAACAAGAAAATAGAAAAACAATATTAGAAAACCACGAAGGAAAACACAACAAATTAGAAAACAAGCAACTAGAAAACAAATTTAGAAACCACGAAGGAAAACACAGCAAAATTAGAAAAAAGAAACTATGTGAAGAAAAACAATTAGAAAACACGAAGAAAACACAAAAATTAGAAAAACAAGAAACTAGAAAACAATTATAAGCACGAGTGAAAACACAAAACAAAATTAGAAAACAGGATGAAAGAAAGCATATTAGATAAACGTTCCCCAGAGGAACAGGGAACAGACGAGCACAGACGAGCCCAGTATAAGCCGCGCACAACATCCAGCCGCGCACACCATAGCCACGAGAGAGACACACTAGTAACATACCACGACACAGTGTTTCACAGCCGCGCCGAACGCGACTCGTAATATTTACGGTGTACAAGAAAACAGAATACGCAGCGCAGAACTGTAATGTGAAAATAAATGAAAATACTGTCAATTCCGTCCCAATTGAGAGCCACACGTGACTGCGAACTATAGAACCACACATGAAAACACGAATTAATAGTGCGCTGAACGCACAAGAACTCAGCATGCCACGCTACACAGTATACATTTCGTACGGAAGAAAGAAATAGATAAAGACAGATAACATACAGATAAAAAGAAAACATCAGAACATGATGATAGCAAGAAAACAGAAAAATCATGATAGAAAGAAAACATTAGAATATGCATAGCAAAGAAAAACAGATACTAATGATAGAAAAAGGAAATACATAGAAACATACGATAGCAAAGAAAACAGATTAGGCATACATGATAGCAAAAGAAAGAACATATGATACCTAATTAGCTATACAACACCCAATAGCGTGGCAGAGGCACAAAGGCTACTGATAAGCCCAAGGAGAAAGTAAAAAATTACTTCTCAAGGTCCCATATTACACATGCACGAAACGAGAGTATGAAGTCACACCAAAGACAAGGCATAAAAGCTTAATACCATGCATGAAAAGGTATCACAATTTAGTAAATACACTGAGACAGCATCAAAGGAACAAGTTACAGACCCAGATGAAGCCGTGAGAATTATTTCAGGACATGTGATAGAGTATACGCTATTGCATGCCATGTCAATTAACAAGGTGACACTGGAGTTAAAAGGATTAAAGCAGGATACAGAAGTATTTACAATGCCAGAATCCATCAGAGTGAAAGGAACGCAACTTGATTCCGCTGTTTATAAATCAGAGAATGGGAAATTAGAAGTTTTAGTAATGAGTACCCTGAATAAGAACATCACTTTGAAACCAGGAACCCAGATAGGATCATTCCAAGTCTGTAAACACCCAATTAAAATAGTAAATGAAAATCAGAACTCAGAAAATGCAACAGACCCATTCATCTGCTCAGTCCAAAAAGATGTAGAGGTTGGGAGAGATCTCCTCAACCACCTTAAACCTACCAGCCGACCTGATTTAGAGCACGAGCTCTTATCACTACTAACGAAGCACGAGCACGCAATAGCCTTACCAGGGGACGCTTTGGGAAAGACTGACGTGTTGAAACATCAAATAAAATTAAAATCAGGTACACAGCCGATGTATATCCCAGCATATAGATTGCCGCATTCAAAGCTCGCCACAGTAAATCAATTGATCAGTGAAATGCTCACACAAGATGTGATTGAACCTAGCGATAGTGAGCGGAACTTTCCTCTTATCCTAGTACCAAAGTCAGACGGCTCAGTACGCCCAGTCATCGACTACAGGGAGTTAAACAAACGCACTATCCCAGAGTCTTAGCTAGGAAGGTAGAAATTTTTATTGTTGTTAACCAATCTGTGTGAATCCCCTTGGAAATAGAAAAGATTATCTACAATTGAGACAACCTGACAGAAATCAAGGACAGAATACTGGTGGAAAAGAATAGTTTAACAGTCAAATTGGTACATCCTGTTAATTGTACTACTAATTATCATTACTTATTGGATTCCTAGAAATATTCTTTATGTACAAGAAGCCGCTACACATCAAGATGCATCATCACACAAACATGTTCTTCATGATCCGAACCCTGTAATAGGTTTTGTCAAGCAACGTAACATAATGAATTACTTAGATGGTATAATATGACAGAACAATAACTGCATGAATTATGAATCAAGATAGAAATATTTCATCATGTATTACTTGCAACTAGTGAAAACAGAAGTCTTGTCGGGACGACAAGCGGTAGCCTGCCGAGCCCTGTAATAGATGTTTTAGTCTGAATAAGGATAGAAACAAGTTAGCTAGAATGATTTATTAGCGAGAGAGAGAGAGAGAGAAAATGTAACGCCGGAGTAGCTCTGAAACCGATAATTCTTCCTGCTTGTCATCACAAAAGATTCAGGTTTAGATTACAAAAATGTAGTTTCAGCAGTTCTTTGGCTTTCATGATTGGCTGAAGAAAAAGTGAGAACAGTACATGTCTTGTCTATGATAGGTCCTCCAAGTTGTGACGCGATGTGACGTCATGGTCATAGGCTAGATGTGAAAAAGAGTCTCATTTTTGAGGCAGAGAACTTTTGGTCCACGTAAGACACACACGTGACCGTGCGTAGAGTCCCACACACGACACCGTGGGCAAAGACCAACATTACCAGTGAACACGAGAGACGAGTGAACACGAGACACAGAGTGAGAACTTGAACATTCTACACGCGAGTGAACACGAGAGAAAAAGAGAGTTCCTGAACACTACAAGTGAATGAAAGTTACAGTTGTTATCCTTTATTAAAACCAAGAAAGATAACCGACTGATTATTCCAACCCATGCATGACCAGAGTACATGACTACCGGTGCATAGGAACCCCAGCACTAACATTATAGTGTCTATTAATCCAAGGCCAAGAAAGGAAGGTCAGTCAGCCTGCGCCCATAAGTTAATCCCTCTCCCTGTTCACGTTGGGTGGACGTGCTTGTGCCTTAAATTATGTTGTGTGGCGCAGCGAGACGTCCTGCAGGTGGGTGTGACGTGTGACAGGGTGGCGCCGAGGGTTGTTCAAGGGTGGCCGGGTGTTGCTGAAGAGGCTACCCGCCAGTGACACTACCCTAGATAACACTATAGTCGCCAGTCACTTGCCACTGCACTAATGTCGCCAGGCACAATATATTATGAATTTTAGCATCACTACAGACTTTTATGTACCACTGAAGAGGCATGCACAGAAGTTTATATTATGTACATCACACTACATGTCTTCAGTGGCATGTACAGTCTGTAGTGATGCTAGAATTTGTAATATATTGTGCCTGGCGACATTAGTGTAGTGGCAAGTGACTGGCGACTATAGTGTTATCTACGGTAGTAGTAACGCAGGTAGTACTAGCATGGGCGTAGTTAGGCCTGGGCATTGGGGGCTGTGGCCCCGAATGTTTTATGGATCTCAAATACCTTTTTTTTTCTTCTTTTTTTCTCACAAAAATAAGATAAGCTCTGACTGGGGCAACATAAAATTATAGTAAAAAACAAGATATTTGGTTAGATGTTACTTAGCGTATGCTGATGACATCCTTTTTCTGAGCAGGACATGAGAGAGGAGGAGAGAACAGAGGAGATGAGGAGTGCATGACAGAGGAGACACCAAAAGACCTTTTGGAGAGGTGAAGAAGAGAATATCAGATGGACAAGACACACAGTTAACAGAAGTGCATTTTTTTCCAAGTGCATTTTTGTGTGTCCTTGGCCAGTCCTTTATGATGTAAAAATATATAAAAAGTAGTTATAAGACCGAGGTTGGTCAGATTTCAGTACTGAACACTCACTGCATTGGCAATATACGAGTACAATCTATATGACATCTACATCACGCCAAAGCTCTATTTTTCTTAGGGTTTTACTCCTACTGATGAAAATAGAAACAATAACGAAGTATAACCCCAACTCAGATTGTCTTAATTTCATTTTAATGTCATGTTTCGAAAGTTATCCTAAGCAAATTACCGGAGCCTTTTGGTAGAGTACAGTGTCTCACGTCTTATTTTCATTATACTCATAAATAAATTGAAAATTATCCTGTAAAAATTTAAAGATCTCTTGGCTGGGCTAAGCCCCCAATGGTTCAAGATCCTAAATACGCCCCTGCTGATTATATTGGAAAACAGTCAGGGAGCACACACTCTGATTTCAGTGTTAAGGATTCAACACGAATTAACTTCTTCTATCCTATTCTAGATCATTATTTTAACAGAAATGACAAGGCGCTTCAATAATGAAGCATGTGAACTTATGAAAGCATTACAGGCACTGAATCCACAAAGTAAGGAGTTCTTATCTTTTGAGAAAATGTCTGGACTTACTCATGCATTTCGTGCTAATGAGGAAGATCTTAACCATGAGCTGCACTCTGTAAAACGCATGTTAGAAAGACGCTATAACGATGTAAGTGACAATGAAAAGCCCAAATCACTGTTAGATTTAGTGAGAATTCTTGGTCCATATGAAGAGGCATTTCCTGAGTTCTACAGACTGGCCAAAATTTATGTAGTATTACCTGTGTCATCAGCTTCAGCAGAGGGAAGCTTTTCTGCTCTGAAATTAATCAAAACTATACTGAGAAATACAATGGGCAATGAGAGATTAGGTAATCTTGCTGTGTTGTCAATTGAAAGCAGGCGAGTTAAAAGCCTTGATTTAGAAGAATTTGTTGATAAGTTTGCTGAGAACCACAAGAACAGAAGAATTCTGCTTAAGTGAGGTATTTTCACTTTCTCAGTGGAAATTTTTATTCTATTTGCCCGCTGCTTTAAAACTTCTGCATTTTTTAAAATTTTCAGTATCAATTATGTTATTTCTATTTTGTATAAGTGGTAATATATGTATTTCATTTTTTGTCATGACTGCTTTATTTCGTTCTCCATCAGCAACTGGATGATACCCTACAGTGCTCAACACACACTCCTAGAATAAAATCTAATAACCTTCCATAGTCCATACGACATCAGGTAAACTCTTGATATTGGTCAGAATGCAAAATATGCAGGGGGGGGGGGGGGTCTTGGCACTGTAAGTGAAAGTAAGTCCCCAGTCCCCACGAAACTCATCAGCTGTATGGGCTTGTTCAGCTCATCTAGTGCCCACCCATAGTCAGCTGTGCCCTCCCAGGTGCCCACCCAATCATAAATACCTAGCTACGCCACTGCTTGATGCCTTTACCAAATTTGAGTTACCAAAAGATTTTTTCTTAGTTTTATTGCCAAGATCTTTGATCCTCTGGGTATCATAAGTCCCTTTGTGATGTTGGTAAAATACTCTTCCAAGATATTTGGAGTTTAGGTATTTCTTGGGATGATATGTTGCCCCTAGAACTACAAAGAAAGTTTGAGAAGTGGATTGAGAGTGCTACATCTCTTAGATCATGGAATCTTGATAGATGCAATTTTCAGGTCTTCCTTGGAATAGCCTTGATAAAATTGAACTGCATGCTTTTGGGGACGCTTCTGAAAAGGGATATGGAGCTTGTGTATTTGTCAGAACCCTGTGCCTAGATGGTTCTTTTAAGGTATCACTAGTGGCTTCCAGATCTAGAGTAGCACCTATCAAAACTAACTCTGCCCAGGTTATAATTGATGACGGCTCTGTTATGTTCCAGGTTAATTATCTTTGTAAAAAATGCCCTTCATCTAAATCTAAGTAAGGACACATCCCTAAATTGCTGGACAGACTCAAAGATTGTCCTTGCTTGGATACAAGGTGACTCTTATAAATGGAAAAGTTTTGTTACAAATAGAGTTACTGAAATCCAAAATGTAACTCCTCCAAGTCGCTGGCAGCATTGTAAGGGAATTGAAAATCCTGCCGATTTGATTTCAAGAGGAATATTAGGAGACCAGCTTGTATCTAACACTTTGTGGTTAAATGGTCCCCCTTGGTTATCAGAACCCTTGTCCGTGAGTCAAGAAAGAAGAGCCTTGTTTTCTACTAAGGAAGAAGCTATATATAAGGATGATAATGTTTGTGCTACCATCAATCCTGCAACACCTCTGTTTGAGTTTAGCAGATGGAGTCACTTTAGTAAAGCTCAGCATATTGTTGCTTGGGTTTTGAGATTCATAAACAACTGTAAACCAAGCATAAAGAAATATTCAGGCCTTTTCACTGCTGATGAATTAGATAATGCCCAATTGAAAATGATTTATTGTTATCAAAGATAGATATACAGGAGAAATCAATGCTTTGATAAATAACAAGCCTCTCCCCAAAGGATCAAGCTTGATCAAATTGGATCCTTTTTTAGATGATAAAGGTTTATTAAGAATCAAGGGTAGACATGAGTTTGCAGACTTAAGCTATGGAAGTAAACATCCAGTCATAATACCCAAAGGTCACCTAGCAAAGCTCCTTGTTAGTTTTCAGCATAAATTTCTCAAGCATGCAGGTGTTTCTACTATGATGTCTACTTTAAGAGATAGTTTTTGGATAATAGGCATTAGAAGATTGGCAAAGTCTGTCACCAGGGAATGTGTAAGGTGTCAAAGACATGATTCAAGAGCATCTAGTCAACCTGTAGCTCCTCTCCCAGAATTAAGAGTGAAATCTACACCTCCATTTACAGTGACTAGACTTGACTTTGCTGGTCCTCTATTCTGTTCAGATTTTCCTTCTAAGAAGTTTTACATTTTGCTTTTCACCTGTGCAGTAGTCAGAGCTATTCATGTGCTCTAGCTATTCATGTGTTAGAAACACTCTGTGAGTGTTTCTAACTGCATGCTTGCTATTCGGAGATTCATTGCCCGTAGGGGACTTCCTTCAGTGTTTTATTCAGATAATGCTAAAACCTTTGTGGCATCTATTAATGAATTGCAGAAAGTGTATGGTAATCTATCTCCTCATTGGAAATTCATCGTTCCACGGTCTCCTTGGTGGGGAGGCTGGTGGGAAAGCTTGATAAGATCTGTGAAGTCTCAATCAATCAATCAATCATTGGGGGCATACGCCGGGGGGCGCGTCGCCTCGCCCACCCTACGACGCCACTCCCGGGGGTCACCACGCGCGAGTTCCCATGCAGGCTCCTTTCCCATACCAGCAGCTCTCGACAAGAAACATCAACTTGCCCCAGCCACGAGCCTTGTGGGCGCCCCCTTGGCCTCCTCCACGCCGGATTGTCTCTTACAGATACAACCCGATGGGAAGGATCGGTTTCAGGGTAGCGTGAAACATGCCCATATAGCCGAAGTTGGCGCTGACGGACTATGCAGGTAATAGGGCTCGATTCAGTCTCACGGTGCAATCGCTGATTTGACACGTAATCATCCCAGCGATACCCCATGATTCTGCGAAGACACTTATTACCAAAGGCATTGATTCGTCTCTTCAAGTCACTATTTAGTGTCCATGTCTCACAACCATAGAGTAAGACAGGGATCACAAGCGACTTGAAGATCCGGATCTTTGTCCTCCTGTTCAGGTACCGACAACGCCAAATACTCCCGCTGAGCGAGTCCATAACACCGTGGGCTATGCCAATCCGCCGTAAGACTTCTTGACGTGACCCGCCGTCATTATGGACTGCGCTACCAAGATATGTAAAACTTTCGAAGATCTCAATGTCCTCGCCACACGCATGAACAGACTGTACTGCTTCATCTAGTAAGTCTCCAAATACCTGGACCTGGTCTTGAGCCAGGAGACCTCAAGTCCCAAAGGTTTTTGCCTCCTCGTGAAAGCGCCTCGAGAGCCATCACCAGGACCTCCAGCGACTCGCAAAGATTTGCATCATCGGCAAAAACAAGATCAGTGATTTTGGGTTGTTGCCGACGATGCTCCACAATCATTTTGATCTAAAACCTTGTCCAATACCCAGTCCATACAAGCGTTGAAAAGTGATGGGGCAAGGACGCACCCTTGCCTCACTCCTGTATTCACAGGAAAAAAAAGCTGAATACACCTGCCCCACACTTCACAGCACTCTCAGTCCCAGAATACAGCCCAGTTATCAACCAAAATGTCCTTGCAGGAATCCCTCGAAGTCGCAGAAGACCCCAGAGTGACTCACGATGCACTGAGTCAAACGCCTTCTTGAGATCAACATAGGCTGCAAGCATCCCTGTCGAAACTCATGTCGCGTTCCACCAGGACACGAAGCGCTAGGATACGGTCCGTTGTTGACTTACCAGGCGTGAACCCAGACTGCTGAGGTCTCTGATGCTTCACCAGATGAATGCGAATTCGTGTCAGCAATAGATGGGCAAGCACCTTGCCTGGTTTCGCTGAGCAGTGTAATACCGCGGTAATTGTTGCAGTCCTGACGGTCCTTTCCTTTTTTCCCGATAGGGGACGACCAGCCCCCTTTTCCAGTCAGGAGGAAGGTACCTGATTGCCACACGGCAGTCAGGACAGCATGCAACCCGCGGATCATGGCCTCACCCCCAGCTTTTAGGAGCTCCGCACTGATATTACAAACACCAGCTGCCTTTCCACCCTTCAAATTTGCTACAGCCTCTCTGACTTCGTCAAGAGAGGGTGCGGTTTCGTCAATGGGAGATCGGCATCACTGCCTGTAACCCAGTGGTGTGAAGCTGCTCAGTTGGAGGGTCCACCGTGAACAAACGCCCAAAGTTTCTCAGCCCAACGAGCCATCTGCCCATCCATGTCGACACGAGGCGCCCATCTGCTGTTCGTAATAGCACTCAGCCCGAAAGGAAGGACTGTGGAAACGGAGCTTCTCAGGGCTCGGTAGGCTGGTCGGAGGTCATTAGCCGTTCAAATGACCCTACGACATCCTCAGCGGGGGGACTCCTGACATACCTCTTCTTGTCTCTCCTCAGGAGGGTTCTAGTCCGGCTGACAGAGCCCTGTGCTGGTCCCGTTCCCAGCCAGCCTGGGCAGCGCGACGCTCCTCGTTTGCTCCAGCGTCTCCGTCGAGACAAAACACGCCTTGCCCCTCGGGCGCTCCCGCATACACTCTTAGCAGCCTGTATATTTCACGTTTGAAGGTATTCCCCAGTTCTACAGGATCCCCGAGAGCACCGAGCACATCAACCGATTGAGGACTGCACCCATACTCATGACACATGTGCAGTCCTTCAGATTTCCTCAAGGCAACCAGTATGGTTTACCTCTTGAGATTCTTCTGGACTTGTACATGAGCTTAAGTGTAGCAACACCAAGTCTGTGATCTGTTCCAAAGAACTCAGCACCCGGTAAACCATGCAGTTCTGGGGAAATCCTCCAACGAGTGCTAACGAGGATGTGGTCGATCTCCTTAGCTACCCCTCCGGCGATTTACTAACCATGTCCAGGCGGTGGCAGCATCTGTTCTCTGATACCAAGAACCTGGGCCCCCAATTTCTCAACCCTTCTGGACCTTGCAAAGTTCAGAAACCGAGAACTGTTGTGTTTCTGGTACCGGAGCCATGGGGACCACCACACAACTCGTAGCCATCTCTCACAGTGCGTAGTAGCATTGAAAGTCGCCAGAGCAATGAGTGTGTACCCGAGGAGGAAACACTGGTCTAAGATACAATGAGTCAGTTTGCGTAGACCATCTCCTCTTCATTGTACGGCATCTTGGTAGTAGCTACACTGCAATGCAAGAGACATTACACCCAGAGACTGTTTTCATCCTCACCCGCATTTACGCTCATCAACCGGCGTAGTAAGTTCTGCTTGTTAGAAAAACTCTGGTGTGAATTATATATCTGGAGTTGAATTAGAAACTACCCTACAGAGATTGAAGCTTGTGTTAATTCTAGGCCTTTGACACATATTGAAGATGAACCTGATTGTAATACTCCATTAACACCTTTTCACTTCATCATTGGGAGAACTCATGGCTCTAAAACTCATGTGAATATCAACCCATCTTGTATTTCTGCAAAGGATTTGAGTGAAAGAAATCCTAAGAAATCAGATCCATGATAAATTTTGGAATTTATGGAGTAATGACTACATAAGAAATTTACCCCCTGTTGTTAAGGGTATTACATCAAAGTGTAATAAGACCCTGAATAATTTCTCCCGGCCAAGTTTTAATGCTTTTTCTGATGGAGATGATGTTTTTAATGGAAACTATACCATAAAATTCGGTGATGATTTTTTTTTTTTTTTTTTATGGATTTGCGCAAAATAAAACTATCACCATTAGAAAAAACACCTATTGTAGGCCAGGAAAAAATAGTCGGTGTCTCTGAAAACGACCGCTAAGTCCTCGTCCATTATTACCTTAGGTACCCTATTTCCATGTGAGAATATGTAATATGCGAGAAAATATGAGAGAGGGCTACGCAGCAGTCACCAATATGACAATGTCCATCTACTTGCAGTCAGTAGCTCAGAGTCAATATGGTGAGGTAGCGCCTCATGCTAGGGAGGAACTTTTACCCCCAACTCTTGTGTGGTTAATATCCTGCACAGGAGAGGATCAAGTGCCTATGCGTGTCTCAAACACTTGTAAATGACAACAATATGTGTTAAAAAACAGTAAAGTAACTTTTCATTGTGCATGATAATCATACTAGATTTTTGAACATATATAAAAAAAACTTTTTAATGCCTCATGATGCCCCTACCTTTGAGTGGTTAATATCCTCACTGGCGGATTTTCGGGAAAAAAAAAACTTTGAAGGGGGAGGGGGCCTTGGCCAAGTGGCCAGATGGCCCGAAATAACCATTAATCAACGCATATATATATATATGCCTGCACTTTAGTGTCTCCGTGGTGCAGTGCCTAGCGTGCCTGGCTACGAATCTGCGGGCCCTGGTTCGAATCCGGGCCAGGGCAAGTCGGTGACCAGCCTACCCAGCTGTTCTTCCTTCCTTGCGGGGTTGATAGATGGGTACCTGGGGTAACCTGGGGAAGGTAACTGTGGTAACCCGGGAGTCACACTAGCCCTGTGTCCCGGGATAACGGGTCCTCACCCACCACAGGCTCTAAACTTTTAAAGGCTAATGCCACGGAGATGAGCACCGAATGACACGCGCAGCATTGCGTATGCTCCCATCTTTACCTTACTGTACAAGTGCAAACACCTACGCAGTGCAATATATTATTCTGGTGGAAAAGGATGCATATAGTTGCCCGGAAATAGTGTGCAATCACATGGTGATGACTAGTTTTCAGACATTTTTGGGGGGTGGAGGGGCAAACTACACCATCTTTCCTTTTGGGGAGGGCCATGACACCGGTGCCCCGGGAGGAACCCGATGAATAATCCCGCTGGATAAATCCACCAGTCAATATCATGCACAGGAGTTCCCTTTGGTACGGAATGAGGTGAGCATGAGGATGAGGTATAATGAAAAGCCATTGAATTACGAAATTATTTATGTAACGACGCTACAAATATCAAGTATTACCCCCTACACACACACACACGCACGCACACACACACACACACACACACACACACACACACACACACACACACACACACACACACACACACACACACACACACACACTGACCTCTTCGTTCAGCGGTAACGTCCTGGCATGCCACTCAGTAGTTCTAGGTTTAACGCCTGCTCAAGGCTGATAAAAAATTTCGCTTACGAGCGATATATTAGTCACCTTTGAGCAAGGGGATGGGGTGAATGGCGTTCACGTTTTCTCGAAAATCACATTTTTGGTGGGAAATGGTTAGGTTTCAAACTTTATTCTTGACAACAAACGAATAGGTTGACACCCAATCATTAATCCCAATAAATACTACACATAATTTGGTGAGGGTGTTGTACTTAACTGAACGCGCTTTATATCAATCAATGACTCTGCACACCACTGTAAATAGTACATGGAACTTTTACAAAAGACGTGAGTTACAAATGGAAGGAGTTGGTATGAAAATCCAGCACAACGATCAGCAGCCTTAACATTAAGCTGCTATCACGTAACTACATTCTTAACAGTCAGAGAGACAAAGAAATATAGAAAATCTGCACCTTCCAAGCGCCCAAAGTTTTCACAGAAGTAAGTGATATTCTACGCATTGGAACGATCGCCGCAACATGGGAAGAAATACAAAAGGAGGGCTGCAAAGAGCAAAATTAATTAAATGTTGGATGCTGCTATGTAGGCTATAAATCCTGGCTCACTCGCCTATCGATTCTCTATTTTTACGAAAAACCGCCATTGACGATCACCTGCAGTTGTTGGGGAAAAGGGTGGTCATTGCAGACAGGAGGCTCAGGATTCTTTGCTTGTGATCAAGGACATTCTTTTCCACTACGAGATGGACGGACGAAGACTCACTGCATGATATAAGAACATCTAGTACAGTTTGGATTCCCACAATGAGGTCAGCCTTTGTTAGTGGCTATCAGACGTTCCATCTTGCTAAGTTCAATTTCGCGAGTAGTTCGCTCGTCCGACGTCTTGGTATCCTTGTGGACCCGTCGAAGGTTGGGCGACAACTTGAAGCAGATCAGGTTTCCCCTGCAGAAAACAATATATTGCATAATATATATACATACAATAATTATATATATATATATATATATATATATATATATTATATATATTATATATATATATATATTATATATATATATATTTATATATATAATATAATATATATATTATATATATATATATATATATATATATATTATATATATATATAATCTTGATATTTCAGGGTGACAAAGACACTCGTCATTGTTGGGGTTGTTTATGCTCAACGTTTCGCCAAAGACACTTGGCATCATCAGGCTAAAAATAGTTTTAAAATATTATATATATATATATTATATATATATATATATATATATATATATATATATATATATATATATATATATATATATATAATACACACAAATCATCATTCATAACTAAGAGTATTTGGTCTGCCTGTCTGCAATCAACGAGTCAATAATTGTGCTTATTCAGCTCTTAGGATATTATGAATCTTGAGTTTTTAATGCATTGAATAGAAGTTTAAGATGATGTATTATGGTGTATTGAAATATCAAATCACCTGATACCTGATATAAAACTCATAGAAATAGATGATAGAAATTACCTGATAGACAGGAGTAGAACATACATTTGTACACTTTATTTCGTATAATGCACCTTTCAAGCAAGGCCGAGAGTATATCAAAACCCTTAGTTTTGTTCGTGAAAACCTGATATCTAACATAGCAACACTCAGATTCAGCTTGTTTTGGCTGGAATAGCATCACTATTGGTCGCTAGAACCTTCACGTCCGCAAATCACGTATCTGATCGAGATTCATAGGCACTTACAACGGATTTTTAACGCTTAGTCCATAGGTAGATAACTAGATATGCGTTAAGTATTGATTGACATGTTGGTTCAGCCTGTGTTCTGATGATGATTGCATGCATCAGGCGGCGTTTGATTTGATAATGTTTATCAGGATTGAATTCTGATGACGCTGACCCGTTCTTAATGTGCAGCTATGATGTTGTTTATCTAGTGGAAAAAAATCTTATTATTGGAATGTAGAACAATTGTAAATCGGATGCATTCAGTGATCTTGGATGGAAAGCAATTGTGAACGCATCCCTGTGACTGAGTATATTTGATTTATGTAGTAAGGTTTGATGAAAGTATAAATAAGAAATTGCAAATATCTTGCTTTGCATCCTACGAACCACATCGTCATGTTGAAGAGACTGATCTTGCTACTGAGGAACTCAATTACTTTAATACTAAATAAGGGGATATGTCTGGTCCTGATCACACGGAATCACATACACACACACACACACACAATATATATATATATTATATATAATATATATATATATATATATATATATATATATATATATATATATATAATATATATATATATTATATATATATATATATATATATATATATATATATATATAATTAAAAAACAAAAAAATTCAATACATATATGCCTTTAGCACCTGTAGGCAGTGACCTCCAGGGGTGGGATGGTAGACCCTGGAGGTTCACTTGAGGGCTGTGATGGTTAGCTCTCGCTCGTGGTGGCGCAGGCAGGATCTTTATAGTGGCGCCTGTTATTATACATAGATATACATATACAGTGCAATATGCATAGTTGTATATATGTTGTAGTTGTAATGACAGGTTAGCTGGCCTTCCACTCTTGCCGGGACAATAGATCACAATTCCTGGATTCTCCTCCCGTATCTATTTTCTTGTAGATGAACAGGGGGCTCCAGAATGACAGGATATAAGCCGCAAAATTGTCCCCATGCACTCTGCCGAGGATTCTAAACCTTGACTTCTCGGTAGTGAACTGAGCACACAAAGCACTACACTACCTTTCCACAGCAATGATGATGATAATGATGACGAATAAGACCTTAAGACACTTTCAACTGTGCTCAGTGAAAGAAATAAAGACATGCTGGACCTCGTGGATCTTGAAAGCTATATAAACGAAATAGAGTGCGCACCTTTCTCCGCCCACCAGCAAGATAGGGTGGTTGGGGTTAGGACACACGCAGGTGGCTGTCGCTCTCCGCCGCTGCACCAGGGACTGTACACACATGGGTCGTGCACGTCGCATGAACAGGTCAAACACGTGTACGCGACCTTCATCTGACAAGGCCACCACCACGCTGCTGTTGAAGGGGGACCAAGCCACACCCGACACCGCGCCCCCCAGATCCAGCACGATGAGGGGCGACCTGTGGAGGAACGAAGCATTGACGTGGACCATCTGATCACTCAAGTGCGCAAAATAGTCCACACACAAACAAACACACGCACACAATGGAATAGAACGGAATGGAATGGACTAGAAGAAGTGATAGCAAAAAAAAAAGTTGTATCAATTTAAGAAGAAAACGCTGATAAACATTGGTATTGACACAGGACCACACGAGTATAGCTCAGGCCCTGCATGCTACAGTTAGGTAAATACAACTCTCTCTCTCTCTCTCTCTCTAGGTCTAGGTAAATGCACACACACACACACACACACCGGGTGTTAGCTGGGGGTTTGTGACCCGCCTCCCGGGATGGTGGCTTCGGCCAACACTAAAAACACTAAGGATGAATGATAAAATGTTGATATGGAGACGGGGCCATACGAGTGTAGCTCAGGCCCTGTAAAATACAACAACTAGGTGAATACACACACACACACACACACACACACACACACACACACACACACACACACACACACACACACACACACACACCACACACGCACGCACGCACGCACGCACGCACGCACGCACGCACTCACATAATGTACTGGATCCACACTTTGACGGTCCAGTCGACGGAGCAGGACACGAACACGTCGTTGTGGTAGGTGTTCCAGAGCACCTGCCTCACGGGCGCGGTGTGGGCGGGGTAGCGGAGGAGGGCGTGTATCGTGTCCACTGTGGTGCATTGGAACACGGCGCCCGTGTCCACGCCCACCAGCATCACCTTCTCGTTATCGGGGCGGAAGGCGACGCAAGTACCTATGCCTGTCGGTGAGTCAGTGGAGTGAAGGTTGAGCAATGATAGAGAGATGCCTGGAAGAGAACTTTGACCCCTTAAGGCCCATAACGTAATTTTTATTGTAATTTAGCTACCATTAGACGATTTTTAGTAAATATAAGCAATGTTTTATAGATATGACTTGTTTAGTATCCTTGTCCACAAACTAATTTGGTATATTAAGTTATTTTTCGTAATTTTATGGCTAACAATAATCAATCATTGGGGGCATACACCGGGGGGCGCGTCGCCTCGCCCACCCTACGACGCCACTCCCGGGGGTCACCACGCGCGAGTTCCCATGCAGGCTCCTTCACCATACCAAGCAGCTCTTGACAATAAACATCAACTTGCCCCCTTGGCCTCCTCCACGCCGGATTGTCTCTTACAGATACAACCCGATGGGAAGGATCGGTTTCAGGGTAGCGTGAAACATGCCCATATAGCCGAAGTTGGCGCTGACGGACTATGCAGGTAATAGGCCTCGATTCAGTCTCACGGTGCAATCGCTGATTTGACACGTAATCATCCCAGCGATACCCCATGATTCTGCGAAGACACTTATTACCAAAGGCATTGATTCGTCTCTTCAAGTCACTATTTAGTGTCCATGTCTCACAACCATAGAATAAGACAGGGATCACAAGCGACTTGAAGATCCGGATCTTTGTTCTCCTGCACAGGTACCGACAACGCCAAATACTCCCGCTGAGCGAGTCCATAACACCGTGGGCTATCCCAATCCGCCGTAAGACTTCTTGACGTGACCCGCCGTCATTATGGACTGCGCTACCAAGGTATGTAAAACTTTCGAAGATCTCAATGTCCTCGCCGCACGCATGAACAGACTGTACTGCTTCATCTAGTAAGTCTCCAAACACCTGGACCTTGGTCTTAAGCCAGGAGACCTCAAGTCCCAAAGGCTTTGCCTCCTCGTGCAGCGCCTCGAGAGCCATCACCAGGACCTCCAGCGACTCAGCAAAGATTACTGCATCATCGGCAAAAACAAGATCAGTGATCTTGGTGTTACCGACGGATGCACCACAATCAATTTGATCTACAACCTTGTCCAATACCCAGTCCATACAAGCGTTGAAAAGTGATGGGGCAAGGACGCACCCTTGCCTCACTCCTGTATTCACAGGAAAGAAGCTGGATACACCTGCCCCACACTTCACAGCACTCTCAGTCCCAGAATACAGACCAGTTATCAAACCAATAGTCCTTGCAGGAATCCCTCGAAGTCGCAGGAGATCCCAGAGTGACTCACGATGCACTGAGTCAAACGCCTTCTTGAGATCAACATAGGCTGCAAGCATCCCCTGTCGAAACTCACGTTGGCGTTCCACCAGGACACGAAGCGCTAGGATACGGTCCGTTGTTGACTTACCAGGCGTGAACCCAGACTGCTGAGGTCTCTGATGCTTCACCAGATGACTGCGAATTCGTGTCAGCAATAGATGGGCAAGCAGCTTGCCTGGTACGCTGAGCAATATGTACGCCGATTAATATGTAATACCGCGGTAATTGTTGCAGTCCTGACGGTCCCCTTTCCCTTTCCAGATAGGGACGACCAGCCCCCTTTTCCAGTCAGGAGGAATGGTACCTGATTGCCACATGGCAGACAGCATGCAACCCGCGGATCATGGCCTCACCACCAGCTTTGAGGAGCTCCGCACTGATATTACAAACACCAGCTGCCTTTCCACCCCTCAACTTTTCTACAGCCTCTCTGACTTCGTCAAGAGAGGGTGCGGTTTCGTCAATGGGAGGATCGGCATCCACTGCCTGTAACCCAGTGGTGTGAAGCTGCTCAGTTGGAGGGTCCACCGTGAACAACTGCCCAAAGTACTCAGCCCAACGAGCCATCTGCCCATCCATGTCCGACACGAGGCGCCCATCTGCTGTTCAAATAGCACTCGCCCGAGATGGAGACTTGGAACGGAGCTTCTTCAGGGCTCGGTAGGCGGGTCGGAGGTCATTAGCGTTCAAATGACCCTCGACATCCTCAGCGAGACTCCTGACATGGCCTGACCTGACTGGCTAACAACAGACAGTCTTTTAATAGTAAAGGAAATATCTGGGCGTGAAGACTTTAATATGATATGGAGTATAAATGGGAAGGCAGGAAACAAACTACGTGGTGAGCATGCCCTTGTATATATTAAGATAATTTCACAGGAAATGAAGGAAAAAGCATTAGGATAGGAACAACAAAGGACGAGGATGATATATGTCAATGTACACACACACACACACACACACACACACACACACACACACACACACATATACACACACACCTTCCAGCATCACCCGGTCTTGGGCTATTGGAGTATTGGAGAGAGGCGGCTCGGGCTTGAACTGCAGCAGGTCGGTGTGCACAAGGACCGAGGAGTGCACGTGCCACTGCGTCAGCCTGCCGTCCTGCGCCACCGAGTACAGGCACAAGTCTTCGCCAGGCTCTGTCCATATCCACTGCACCTGGGGACAGCGCATCTTGGGTTCAAATCCCAAAGAAAACTCTGAACATATAACAGACGATACACTCACATGTACATTATTGATATGGAAATTAAATGCATGGCATGCATGTTACCAGAGACTGATCAGATTTGAGAGGAGAAAAAGATTACTGGTGAGAAAACTGACCATAACTCACATCGCAGCCATTGACACGGTCACAGTGACCTGTGGTGCAGCTGGATTGAAACACACACATCAGAGACTTATGATGGACAATAAGACACAATACACAAGCACAATATGTTTTACAAGTTGGAGTTTTTAATTTTTAATTTCTAGAAGTTTGCAGGCAGTTTACGTAGTTAAGATTGTTCAATGAAATATCACCCTATGCGTGCACTGTGCATGGAGCGGTTACAGCTCACAGCGGTATTTATTTCTTCATCAACATTTTTTTATGCACGATTGATCGCTGTTGTTTCTGACTTTTAACTGAAACATTGATTGGTTTCGAGATTAATATGCATACTCATATGATGACAGGAAATCACTGCAAAGAAATATGCAGCTTCTAAGTTTTGAAATAAGAAAAATAAAGAAGATCATTACATAGGGGAACGTCGCCTTTTATTATAGGCCGGCGACTCCTTGCAGACTGCCGCTGATGTCCTCTCCGTGAACTGTTGAAACACGCGTCCTAACCTTTCTGACTTCTTTTATCTCCTGCAACGGATGACATTATTTATCTTTTAAATGCCTGGTCCTCCCTTTTAATGGTGCCTCTCGACTGATCAGTTTGAGCTGCATGACAAAATTTCCATGAGCAAAAAAAGTCTGGTAGTAATACCGGTCGCTGGTATTGGTGTGGTCACTCAAAAGAACATTTTAGATTGAGA
>JACEEZ010014367.1:47500-105000 GCA_016584305.1 Chionoecetes opilio
TGTGTGAGAGCTCTTCTGATGTAAGCACCGATTGTGGAGTCTTTATATCTCTTTGGGCATTCGCTTTCTCCGTTGAGGCATTGTCCGGTGTTCGTTGGTTTTACGTAGACGTTTGTGATGAATGATTCTTCTTCCTGCATAACAAGGACGTCTAAGAACGGCATTGATTTGTCAGAGCTGCTTTCTATGGTGAAGGTGAGGCCTGAAGTATCTTGTAGGCAGACCTTCAGCTGTTTCTGCTTCGTGGTGACTTGTTGTTTTGATGAAGATGTCATCGATGTAGCGGCAGTATATGTCGGGCTTGCTTATTTTCTTGAATACTTCTTCTTCTACGCAGCCCATGAAGAAGTTTGCCAACAATACTCCTAAGGGAGAGCCCATAGCGACGCCGTCTATTTGTTGATACTTGTTCCCTCGGGGAGAGGTAAAAGGTGCTTCTTTAGTGCAGCATTCGAGGAGTCCACGTAGTACAGGTTCCGGGACGTCAAGCGGCGGGATGGAGTCGTTGTTATACACCCGGTTGATGATGTAGTTGATGGTACGGTCAACAGGTACGTTGGTGAAGAGGGACTCGACATCTAGCGAAGCGATTGCACCTCTGGCGTTGTGGGTCTTGAGTATGTCTAGAAACTCTGATGCTGATTGAAGGCTGTAGGCATTGGGTGTCTATGGAGTCAAAATACCACACAGCTTCTTTGCGAGGTGGTACGTCGGCGTCGGTATTTGGGATATTATCGGACGAAGTTTATTGCCCGGCTTGTGTGTCTTGATATTGCCGTAGCAGTAACCCATGCCGTATTCACCAGAGAGCTTTCCATATTTGATGGTGGTGCTGGCAGAATTGTTCTTAGTTATCAATTTGTTGATTTTTAACTTGAGTGCTTCCGTGGGGTCTTTATTGATCTTTGTGAACTTCGTAGTGTCGCTGAGGATGTCGTCGATCTTGTTGAGGTATTCGGAGGTGTTTATGAGAACGTACGTAGCAGCTTTGTCCGCTCTCCTGATGGTGATGTCTGGGTCTGATTTTAGCTGTTTCGCGGCGTCAATGTGTTTTCGTTCGACGATGCTGCTTCTGTGGTTTCCTCTTATTTTGGAAGCTTCTGCGATGACTTCTTGCTTGAAGGCAGGAGCGATGGTGACGTCTCCCTTTTTCTCCAGTTTTTCAACATCATCTATGAGTACTAAGCATTCGATTCGTTTTTGGAGTTTCTTGGGTTTTGACATCATGTGGCAGTTGAGACCCATATTAAGTATTTCTTCTTGGTCTGGCGTAAGTAGCTACCTTGTTAGTAAGGTTGATGTAGCCTTTGGTGGGACGATGGTACTTAAGGTGGCCGCCATTAAGTTTAATCAGCTTTTTTTGGTTGGCTCTGCTTATGGAGCTTTTGTGCTGGTTTGTCATCTCTTTAAAAGATTTGTCAGTACTCTCTCTTAAGGCGGCATCGATGTCAGTGTTGTCCCATTTATCTTCCAGCTCACGGTGTACAGGCCGGAGTTCTTGAATCTTTGTATTCAGCTCTACTATTCTCTTCCTCATGAAGTTCTTTCTCTCTTCATTGCTGGGCCTTGTTCGGCGTCTTCTGTTGTTATTAACTGCCCCATCACTAGGGATATGTAGAGTATATACGGGCAGGAGATTTTCTCTGAGACAGATCTCGTTAAAAGTGATAGCTAGTTCAGCGTTTATTATCTTCTTAAAGATATTTTCTCTTTGTCTTAAGAGTGTCTTATTCTCTTTTGTAATGCACAAAGAAATCGAGCGATCCACTCAAGTCCTCATCAACAACGGCTTCAGCGAGAGAGACATCAACCGTCAGACTAAGAAAATCTTGGAGAACTGGTACAACAAGCCACAAAAAAGAGTCAAGACATAACTATCTTCTACCGGGCTTTCTTCTCCACCGCTCACCAGGAAGAAGAAAGAATAATATCACAAATCGTCCACCGTAACGTGAAACCTGCAGACCAAGAGAGGAGAATAAAACTACAAATTTACTACAAAAACAAGAACACCAGCAACCTCCTTCTCCGTAACAGCCCAAGCCAGACGAAGGAGACAAAACAAAAGTCCCATGTCGTATATAGGATCACATGCAAAAGAGGAAACTGTGAAGTCCTCCCCTCATCCTACATCGGCATGACGACAACGAAGCTGTCCAGACGTCTTACTTGCCACCTAACTTCCGGAGCCCCAAAAAGTCACCTATTAGAACAACATGGCATCATCATAACAAGAAAATTTCTAGAAGAAAATACAGAATTGGTTGACATGTGTGCAGATGTGCGGCGACTTCCCATCCTAGAAGCGCTGTACATAAAAGAGATCAATCCCAAACTTAACGTACAGACAAACGACCTACAAGCTCTACCCAGCATGAAAAGAACAAAAGCAAATAACAGCCTACTCACAGAAAAGCCAAGCGAAGACCAAACAACCAATCAGCGTCTCCCACTCAAGAAGACGAGAAGCAAAAGCTATCTACCAATCAACGACATCGGTAATAGGCTGCGTGGCAGGCAGACCGGCTATAAATAGCGCTTCACTTCGCATCTTAATCATGCACACCTCAACTCCTGAGGAGAAAACATCTTCCATATGCTGCTGAAGAAGGGTTCTTAGACCCGAAATCGCGATACAGCAAACATGACAAGCTACGGCGAAGTCTTAAAAGTGATTACAAAAGAGAATAAGACACTCTTAAGACAAAGAGAAAATATCTTTAAGAAGATAATAAACGCTGAACTAGCTATCACTTTTAACGAGATCTGTCTCAGAGAAAATCTCCTGCCCGTATATACTCTCTCTCTCTCTCTCTCTCTCTCTCTCTCTCTCTCTCTCTCTCTATATATATATATATATATATATATATATATATATATACAGTATATATATATATATACAGTATGTATATATATATACAGTATGTATATATATATATACAGTATGTATATATATATATATACAGTATGTATATATATATATATACAGTATATATATATATATGTATATGTATATATATATATATGTATATGTATATATATATATATATATATATATATATATATATATATATATATATATATATATATATATATATATATATATATACTATATATATATCGTTAAAAGTGATAGCTAGTTCAGCGTTTATTATCTTTTTCAAGATATTTTCTCTTTGTCTTAAGAGTGTCTTATTCTCTTTAGTAATCAATTTTATGACTTCGCCGTAGCTTGTCATTTTGCTGTATCGCGATTTCAGGTCTAAGAACCCTTCTTCAGCAGCATGTGGAAGATGTTTTCTCCTCAGTTGTAGAGGTGAGCATGATTTAGTGGAGTGGGGGGGATAGACAGGTTGGGTGAAAGAAGAATTAAAGAGGAAGAAGATAAGTGAAGGAAAGTATGAAGGAAAGTCGAAGATTGGATAGATGGCGGGCTAACCGCCTTGCTATATTTTTTATAAATTTTTTATTTTATTGTTAGTCGCTCTCTTTTTTGTATTTCATCTTTATCAATTGATATCTATTTAATTATTATCATATTATGCTCCCTTTAAATTTATTTCTTAACATCCCAGACTGTCAAAAGACAGATCAGCATCTAAAAAAAAAAAAAAGAAGACAAAAGTAGAAAAAAATATTATATATATAATAAAGTAAATAAATAAAGTAGAAAATTTAGCTAATAATTCCTTCTTATCAATCTGTGTATATTGGTGTGGTTTTATTTTATTTAGCTGAATGATTGGTTTCCTGAACCAACCATGTTCCCTGTTGTTATTGTTTGCAATTATTTCCATGTATAATGAGTCTTGTATTATATTTATAAGTCTGTGTTTTGTGTTTTGACCTCTGTCATATAATGTTGTGTTTATTGCTTCCAGTTTCCCTAATTGGTGCAGTTCTGCTGTGTTTCTTTCATATGGGTATTTTTCATCGAAGGCGAACCTTAAGGCTTTATTTTGAACTTTTTGTAGTGATAGCATAGCTGATTTGGATAATGTGTTTAGTGTATATGTTGGATATGTCAGCATTGGTAGGATACATGCTTTTATTAAATGTAGTTTTATATTAGTAGGTAATCCTGTAAATCTTTTTAAAGTTGTTAGTGCTGCTCCTGCTTTATTTTTGTTATGTTTTACTTGATTCAAAATACCTCTTCTGTTGAAATTTAGTCCTAGTATTTTGCCTTCGCTGGAGTAAGGAATAACTGTTCCCTCTATACTTATAGGGTATGTTTTCTTAACTGCCATTGGGATAATTTTAAATTTTGTTGAGTTCGTTTGGATTTTCCATTTATTTTCATAATTGTTGATTCTTTCTATTTCTCTTACCACCTTAGCAGCCATGAATCTTCTTGATTTATTAGGCTGTGTAATAATTTGAGTGATGTCATCGGCATATATAATATTAGTACAACCTACTGAAGGTGCTGGAATGTCTGATGTGTAGAGTGAGTAGAGGGTCGGTGAAAGGGAGCTGCCCTGAGGCACTCCGCTTCTAATCCTGAATATATTACCATTGTAGTTATTTATAGTTATGCTTGCTGTTCTGTTTTCCAAAAAAGTGCAACTTAGTTGTTTAATGATGTCTGGCAATCCTGTTGTTAGTATCTTATATTTTAGGCCATTGTGCCAGACTTTATCAAAGGCTTTTGATACGTCTCGTAAAACTAAGTAGCATTGTTGTTTGCTGGCTAGAGCTTCAGCTATTTTTTCTGTTGTCACAGCCAAGGCAGTGTCTGTACCCCTAGATACTCTAAAAGTTTAGATGGTTTAGTTGTGGCGTGAAGCGCTTTTTATTGATGAAGTCTGGCTGCCGGGCGCGCTAGTGGGCGGCGCTGATTGGTAGATAACTTCTGCTTCTCGCTGATTTTTGTCTCCGTGAGTGGGCGACGCTTATTGGTTGTTGACTCCTCGCTTTGTTTCTCTGTGAGTAGGCTGTTATTAGCCTTTGTTCTTTGCATGCTTGGTAGAGCTTGTAGGTCGTTTGCCTGTACGTTAAGCTTGGGATTGATGTTTTTTATGTACAGTGCTTCTAGAATTGGAAGTCGCCGCACATCTGCACACATGTCGAGCAATTCTGTATTTTATTCTAAAAAAAAAATTCTGATGATGATGCCATGTTTTTCTAATAGGTGACTTTTTGGGGCTCCGGAAGTTAGGTGGCAAGTAAGACGTCGAGACAGCTTTGTTGTCGTCATGCCGATGTAGGATGAGGGGAGGACTTCACAGTTTCCTCTTTTGCAAGTGATCCTATATACGACATGGGACTTTTGGTTTGTCTCCTTCGTCTGGCTTGGGCTGTTACGGAGAAGGAAGTTGCTGGTGTTCTTGTTTTTGTAATAAATTTGTAGTTTTATTCTCCTCTCTGGGTCTGCAGGTTTCACATTACGGTTGACGATTTGTGATATTATTCTTTCTTCTTCCTGGTAAGCGTTGGAGAAGAAAACCCGGTAGAAAATAGTTATGTCCCGGCTCTTTTTTGTGGCGTTAGGGTTGCACCAGTTCTCCATGATTTTCTTAGTCTGACGGTTGATGTCTCTCTCGCTGAAGCCGTTGTTGATGAGGACTTGAGTGGATCGCTCGATTTCTTTGTGTACAAGTTGCCATGTACTATAGTGTGTGAGAGCTCTTCTGATGTAAGCACCGATTGTGGAGTCTTTATATCTCTGCGGGCATTCGCTTTCTCCGTTGAGGCAGTGTCCGGGGTTCGTTGGCTTCACATAGACGTTTGTGATGAATGATTCTTCTTTCTGCGTTACAAGGACGTCCAAGAACGGCATTGATTAGTCTGAGCTGCTTTCTATGGTGAAGGTGAGGCCTGAAGTATCTTGTAGGCAGACCTTCAGCTGTTCTGCTTCGTAGTGACTTTTCGTTTTGATAAAGATGTCATCGATGTAGCGGCAGTATATGTCGGGCTTGCTTATTTTCTTGAATACTTCTTCTTCTACGCAGCCCATGAAGAAGTTTGCCAACAATACTCCTAAGGGAGAGCCCATAGCGACGCCGTCTATCTGCCGATATTTGCTCCCTCGGGGAGAGGTAAAAGGTGCTTCTTTAGTGCAGTATTCGAGGAGTCCACGTAGTACAGGTTCCGGGACGTCAAGCGGGGGGATGGAGCATTGTTATACACCTGGTCGATGATATAGTTGATTGTACGGTCAACGGGTACGTTGGTGAAGAGGGACTCGACATCAAGCGAAGCGATTGCACCTCTGGCGTTGTGGGTCTTGAGTATGTCGAGAAACTCTGATGCTGATTGAAGGCTGTAGGCATTGGGTGTGTATGGAGTCAAAATAGCACACAGCTTCTTTGCGAGGTGGTACGTCGGCGTCGGTATTTGGGATATTATAGGACGAAGTTTATTGCCCGGCTTGTGTGTCTTGATATTGCCGTAGCAGTAACCCATGCCGTATTCACCAGAGAGCTTTCCAAATTTGATGGTGGTGCTGGCAGAATTGTTCTTAGTTATCAATTTGTTGATTTTTAACTTGAGTGCTTCCGTGGGGTCTTTATTGATCTTTGTGAACTTCGTAGTGTCGCTGAGGATGTCGTCGATCTTGTTGAGGTATTCGGAGGTGTTTATGAGAACGTACGTAGCAGCTTTGTCCGCTCTCCTGATGGTGATGTCTGGGTCTGATTTTAGCTGTTTCGCGGCGTCAATGTGTTTTTGTTCGACGATGCTGCTTCTGTGGTTTCCTCTTATTTTGGAAGCTTCTGCGATGACTTCTTGCTTGAAGGCAGGATCGATGGTGACGTCTCCCTTTTTCTCCAGTTTCTCAACATCATCGATGAGTACTTCGCATTCGATTCGTTTTTGGAATTTTTTGGGTTTTAACATCATGTGGCAGTTGAGACCCATATTAAGTATTTCTTCTTGGTCTGGCGTAAGTACCTTGTTAGTAAGGTTGATGTAGCCTTTGGTGGGACGATGGTACTTAAGGTGGCCGCCATTAAGCTTAATCAGCTTCTTTTGGTTGGCTCTGCCTATAGAGCTTTTGTGCTGGTTTGTCATCTCTTTAAAAATGTGTCAGTACTTTCTTTTAAGGCGGCATCGATGTCAGTATTGTCCCATTTATCTTAATATATAGCACTGGAAAGCTAATAAAATTGCGCTTCTATTGATACTCTGCATTATAAAAGTTGACTCGCAAAGTTTTAAATGGCGAAGAGTTAAGTGAATATTAAGTTCATGCATATTTCTTCATAGTCTCGTAATGGCATTTCTTTAGCGTGTTTTACTGTTTTTTATTTGATAATATTATAGAACAAACATTTACGAAGATTACAGTATATCATATATACTGATAAACCAGTCAGATAGTCCATAGACCACTATATCTCTTTGTCGGGCGCCCCGCAGGCCCCTATGCAGCCCCGCAATTCAAAATATTGTCGCGTGAACAGTCCAGGTATACAGTGGTCTATGGTTATTAGTATCACTAATATTAGCATTAGCATTATCATAATTATTTATTTTTTTGCTTTTGTTATTATTATTACTATTATCATTATTATCTTTATTGTTATTACTAATGTTATTATTATTATAAAAATTACCATTTTTATCTATCATATCATTATTATTATATCTACCAGAAGTTAACCGTAATAATTATGATGCTTAGACAAACAATTTAATTTGATTTTATTATTATCATCATCTTCTCTTTAGTATCATTCTTGGAAAACTTACCGAAATAGACACAAATAATCGACACTTAAACATTGAAGAACTCCCAGATGACACTTTTTAAAAATTCAGGCATTATGAGTTACGACAAAATAATGAAAAGCCTTAATGGAACTCTGGAAGGGCGACTGTAAGTGAAGGGAAGCAAAGAACGAACAGTACTTCATAATTAACCAAGAATTAGCCTAACGCCGTTAACATCAAGGTTGAAATAAGTCGATGAATATAATAGGCCAAGCACGAACTTCAGCTGAACAGTCTTGATGAGAGAAGACGCATCAGCATGGGTTTGAAAGTGTTCGGTTAGATCACTTGTCGACAATTGACTGGAAAACTGATAGAAAATTATCAGACAAGCAGAAGTATTGTACTGTCTCTAACGGTACACTCACTTGTCTGATCTGTAACAAACATATTGATCGTGCTGCTTGAAAAGGAGGATGTACATGTATCATTTTCATATCTACCACCATATTTCCACCTTCCTACGACTTCAATCTTCACAAGAGAGGAGTGACAAAGACACCTCCCGAACTAAATTGGCCCAACCAATAAATTTCCTTATTCTCTTACTAAATCTTTAGAGGGATTGGCAACTGACCGGACATTTTGTTACCTCTTTTTTCCCCTTGGCCAGTCTTTTGTGATGTAAAAAGAAATAGTTATGTGCTGACGCAGTAATGTTGTTAATGCAGTCACTTACGAGGTGGCTGAGGGTGGTTTTTTTGGTGAATCGATGTTCTGAGACACTACTGCGACACCTGCTGCATGTATAAGGTCACTAGGGTCACCAGTCTCCATGTCACCGTACATTACCAAACAAATCATAAAAATCCCTCGTATATCATTGGATTTAGAATTTTAATAGAGTGAAATATTTCATTCGTTCTGTTAAATTGCTTTGATCTTGATTAGTGGGATTGCATGCGACGCGTGGTTTTCACTGTGCCTTCTTTGACACAGTGTTACGAGGAAGCCATCTGTAGTGAGCGACACACAAGTCATTACAACCTACCGTCAATAACACTATAGTCGCCACTGCACTAATGTCGCCAGGCGCTATATATTACGAATTTTAGCATCACTACTGATTTGTATGTGCCATTGAAGACAGGTACATGATATAAACTATTGTGCATGCCTCTTCAGTGTCACATACAAATCTGTAGTGATGCTTAAATTCGTAACATATGGCGCCTGGCGACATTAGTGCAGTGGCGACTATAGTGTTATTGACGGTAAGAATCAGTGGACAGGATTTGCGTTAGGTCCCTCAGCAAGGCAAGGCACCGCTGCAACCCCTTCCCTCTACTTCACATCCGAAAATCTTAGTCCCTCCCTTAAATTGCGGTAAGCAAAATGCAATATATTACACCTACGAATCACAGTTCTGCGATAAACCTCTCCTCACCTAAATATTCGTACATTTTTGCCTCTTCTCCAATCTCCTACAGCTTTTCATTTTCATCGTCCTTCACGTCCAACTACTCACCAGAGGATGGAGCATAAGCCGCAGCGAAGAGATCAGGGTATACTGGACTCCAGCATATGTCAGTCACAACCAGTTGTCGGGAGCCTTCATGATGGAACTTCCAGAGTGGGAGCAGAGAGCCTTCCAGTGGCCGGAACTCGTCACTCCCGTCCTCCCAGTAACGGAAATCTAAAGGGAACGGACCAATGAATATAATAACATAAGAAAATAAGGAAGGTACAAGAGGCAGTGAGACCTACACGTGGTAGTTCCTATATGTCCTACCTAATATGATCCTTTTCTACTTTACAATACGTTATAAAGTGATGAATTAAGCAGGTTAATATCTACTACATATACTAAAAAAATTGTTTATGTAAAGGGAATGCAGCCATGAATAAAAAGAGGATCTGGCAGCATTGAGCATTGAAGTAGTTGAGGCAATGGATAGAGATAGTTGGAAGCGTATCATCGGCAGTCTAACCTCATAAAATATTATGGGAAAATCTGACGTTAAACAGAAAATAGAAGGAGAATGCAGCCATGAATACGATCTTATGTACTAGAAAAAAAGTAACTAGATCAACTGCTTAATACACACTAGAGGACACTCAGCAAGTACCTACGCCTGGAATACAGAAACAAGGACCATGATAAGTGAAATGACAAACCTGAGCCTCACAAAATAAACTCCATCTTTGCCCTCATTTTCATTCCCTGAACAGTCCTCTGGCAACCTCATTCCCTTCCTGCTATTACCCTGATGACCAAGGAAATAGGAAGAAGCAGCGTGGTGCAGAGTGACTGGCACGAATGGTTATTTACGGTCACGCATTAATACTGTGATTGTTGCCTTCGACTCACCGGCTGAAAAAGAAACACAACGAAGAATAAAAGGCGTCGGCGCACTACACAACGCCCCTAACTTATACAACGCCCCTAACTTACGATGGTGTCGGGAATGTTCACTGCGGTGCCTGTAATTTCCAGTCTTGTGTTGATATTTATGATGGCTATTGCGCTTTTCTTGCCGCACGGACACACGCACATGAATAGAGTACACACACACACACACACACACACACACACACAAGGGGAGCTCCGTAGTGTAAGGGTTAGCACGCTCGGCTCACAACCGAGAAGTCCCGGGTTCGATCCCCGGGCGGAGCGAAGACAGACGGGCGGTCTTCTTAAAACCCGAGCCCCTGTCCACCCAGCAGTGAATGGGTACCGGGTGTTAGCCGAGGGTTTGTGACCCGCCTCCCGGGGTGGTGGCTTCGGCCAACACTAAAGATGAATGAGAAAGAAAAAAATTGATATGGAGACGGGGCCATACGAGCGTTGCTCTGGCCCTGTAAAATACAACTAGATGAATAAAACTAGATGAATACACACACACACGCGCACACACACACACACACACACACTCACACTCACACACACAGCGGCAGGAACAAAGACAACAGGAACAACATTATCTAGACTTATAGTGATATAAATAGTAGTACTAATGTAGAAGTAATAGAAGCAGTAGTAGTTGTAATAGTAATAGAAGTAGCAGTAGTGCTAATTGTAGCGGTAAAAGTAGTAGCAAAATTACCATAAGCATAGTATAACAGATAGTTATAGTCAGTATAGTACTGGTAGAGAGAAAAAACACATACAAACAAAAGCGAAAGAGACAAAGTAGTACCCAACAGTAATTATATACGTAAATATATAATCTTTATTTGCTAAAAAGTGACGTGGGTCTTTGTGGACTTAATCGTACTACTTGCAAAGTCACGCCAATTAAATTTACTTGTCAGCCACATTTTATTTTTCGCTTTGCCTGAGGACTACAAATATTCTATGACGTGAGGAAAATAAAGGCAGTGGCGGCAGTAATAACGATAACAAAAGGAAAAAACAGAAATTACAGCAGGAAGAATACAGCACTAAGGCCAACACTGCCTTTATAGCATGACTTTGTATCGCGAGAGTCCAGGAAGAGACGAGAGCAAAGAAAATGGCTACAGCAATAACCCAACAAAAAACAGCAATAAAGGCAGCAATGATAAAACGCCAAGACAAAAAAACACTGTAACTTGAACACGGCATCACGCCAGAGAGCAATAGCCTGCACGACAACGTTAGACAATACTGGGCGACGCTTCCCTCACGATTGCTGCAAGGCACGGCACGCACGCAGGACTTCCACGAGTAAAATATTCCTTTACCTTAATCCCTCTTCCTGAAACGCCCTAAAATTTGACTAATTACCCTAGATTCATCAAATAGACATTTATGTTGAAACTTTACACGTACTGATAATGTTCAATGCATTATATAACATAACTTCAGCACTGTTTACATATGAAACTATATCTGCTTTGATTAACTGCTTTTGAGTCAGATTACTCTCAGAATCACAAGCATGTTATTAAATAAAAACTTTACCATTACCCTAAAATCTTAAACTGCTACCCTAAAGCTGGTCAAAATACCCTGAAATGGGGTATTTTTCCCTAAAGCGGAAGCACGGCACGCACTGCTCATAACACCTCGCCACCAAGCATGTCAGGCGGCACCACCTCCCTCCCGGCTGCTTCCGTCACACGCCTCTTGCATGATTATCTCAAACAATTATTCCTTCCACTGTCTATTTACCCTGTTCACCCTACACACGTCCCACCAACTATAATCTTTTATATTATCCTTGCGTCCCAAGAAGTAACGGATTCAAGCTGGAAAAGCGTAGATTTAAAAAAAGAAATAGGGAAGAACTGGTTCACAAATAGGGTGGTAAATGATTGGAATGGACTTAGGTGGTCAGTACGGGAGCTTTAAAAGGAGGCTGGATAAATTCATGGATGGGGATGAAAGGTGGATGTAAGTAGTGTTAAGTAACAGGAACTACCATGTGTAGGTCTCACGGCCTCTTGTCACTTCCTTATTTTCTTATGGTCTTCTTATGTCCCACCCAACAGCCTCTTAACTCAGCAGTGTGTCCTATCCACGGGTGCCTGAAATCGATGTTATAGAGTGCTGGGAATGGGTTAAGCCAAGTGCTGCATGGGACAATTAGCTTACACATGAGGCATCCACTAGAAGTATATTCTTTTCCTTATCTACACGTGTTTCATTTCAATTCCCTCGAACTTATTTTGCTTACTAATTCCTCATTTTCCGGAGAAGAAACAGTAGATCGTCAGATAAGGGCGTTGCAATAGTGTCTGCGTACAAGGCTGCTGTAATCGATGAGGAAATACTGCCCTTAAACATTATATTCCGCGCTCACTCCTCACTGTACTTTCCTCAACGCTTACTTCAATTGACCTGCATCCCTAAATACCAAAGCTCCACTCTCCAATCTCTCCGCTATTTATTTCCTCCCATTGTCACACATCCTTATCACACCCGCACTTCACACACCTGACATCACTCTGTTCTAAGACTACGTTACCATAGATTTACCTTGTGTAATGTCGTCGTAGGTGTTCTGGTTAACCATCCTCTCAACTACCTTGGCAGCTTGGCTTAGTCCTGCGAGGCCGTCTGTTCCATCACTGTGACGTTGCCCAGGGCTGCTTGCTAACTCTAAGGGATCCAAGGGCCCGGGAGGTGGCGTCTGTTCCAAAGCCAGAATTAGCAAGTCATTTCCCATCCAAGTCCTTAAGGCACGGTGACTAGCAGCGACTTAGTGTAATGTGATTTTTCCCCCTAACTCTGGCAACACTCAGTTTATCTATCTGGTATGGGTGACTATCTATGGTTCCCACAAAGAAGTTCGAAGAGAAGAGTTACATCTCATTGCGAGGATTCTACCAAGTGTATGTTTATTCCCCCCCACCCCCACCCCCGTGCATGCTATATATCGTTGCAGCCTTTTCCTTTCTTTCATCCACTTACGCCCGTCAGGGTGGCATGGTTGGTAGAGTCGTGAGCTTGCGTGCAGAGTCCCTGCATTCGGTCAGCGGTTCGAGTCCACCAAGTTCGTCCTGGCGTGGTGGCGCTTTGTATAGTCAATAACCTTGTAGTTGGTACTTGCAAAGTGTCTAGATAGGATCAAAGTATCTTATCTTATCTTCATCCACTTACCCCTCTGCCTTTGCTTCCTCGATCCCCTTCTCTCCCCCTCTCTCTTTCTTGTTCCCTTTCCTCCATCTCTCTCTCCATTTCTTCCTCCATCTGAATCTCATAGTTCGCCAGATAAGCATCATGGATCTCAAAGGGACTCACAGTAAGGCCGAAGGTAGTGCTCGGTGGCGCCTCCGTCTGTACCGCCAAATGCTGCGGAGAGACGGTGTGGATGTGTTATGAAACTCTCCTTTCTTCTTTTAATAATGCCCGATTAAGAAATGGGTAGAAATGCTGCAAAGGGCGCAACACTACTTGCAATTCACACATGGCGGAGAAAATTCAGATATTCAAACTGACAGCATAATCGTGAATATGACGCAGCACTGTTGATCAATATCACCAATTATATTTTCTACACACGAGCAAAGAATAATTCCATACTCCACGCACGAGCAAAAAATAATTCGGGAATCTATACACAGACAAAAAAATCTCTTATCATCCACACATAGGGAAAGAATAACTCCATATTCCACACACAAGCAAAGAATAACTCCATGCACAGGCAAAGAATAACTCTGTACACTATTGGGAAAGAATAACTCCATATTCCGCACACAAGCAAAGTATAATTCCATACTCTTCTCATAAGCAAAGAATAATTCCATTATTCACACACAGGCATAGATTGACTAAGGTTCATAACCTACCCTTTTGGCGAATCTATTGGTTTGTGAGATCCTCTCGGAGAAGTTGAAAGGGTTGGGTTGTGAGTCAAGTTTCGCCAGATCGTCCGTACTCACCATGTCTCTGTACACCTCCTCCATGAGCCGCCGCGCCTCATCTCTATCTGCTGAACACGACAATGTCACTGAAAGACTAAATGTCGAGTGCGAGCAGCGAACTACTTATCCTTGCACCCTAGAACATATGGATACCAAGCGGTAGTTTTCGCTGGGCACCCTGGAACAACTGCGGCCACACGGGTTGCTGGACCCTACACTGCCAAGAGCCCGTGGCATACAAAAATATAAGCAGGTTCTATATCTACTTCGCTACAGTTCCTATTCCTTTATCAGATATGACGAATATATGATATTTGTTACCTGCATGGTCTGTTGCTTCTGAAAACTACATGACTGGCATAAACGTTAGTGACACCATATCAGCGTGACACTACTGCTACTGCTGTTGCTTCTATTACTTTTATATACATAGACATTTACTATTATCATATCAAATTTTCAGACATCTTTTAAAAGTTATCTTGAACAATATTTTTGGGCGTTATGTGAACCCAGATAGGAAAGTATATTAACTAATTTCTATGAAAAGAATACAACCATGACATCTCATGTTTCCGAAAAATTCTGTGTCCCTGAGTTCGTCGTGTCTGGAGGTTTTTACATATATATGACTTTCTTATATGTATAATTGAAAGTCAAGTGTTGTGATCAGCCCTGCACACGCTATCCTTTCCCGATTAATTTGTAAATAAAACAGGATGATATTTGTTGGAAACTCACGTGCTTCTAACGGTCTTCATTCAAGACAGTCATTATTCAATCACTTCAATAATAAATGCATACAGCTGCTTCCATGAACGCTTCATCGAGCAATGTATGTTGAGCCATACTGCAATCGCCCATACAGTGTTGTTGCAAGACTTGCCTATCACACCCAACACCACAACATCCAGGAACCACTGCGTATACTAATAAATATACATAGCTTATAAGCAAGATCTAAATTGAATGTTTAAACAGTGGTATAAGATGTTCTCGTCCAACCTTTTGATGACTGCTTCTTCTGCTGTTGCTGCTCCTGTTGTTGTTGTTGCATTTGGTCATGAATGTCGCGATGAATCACCCTGGAGGGAAGCGTCAGTAGATCCAAGGTCAGGTCATCCTCGCTGTGTTGCACCCGCCTGTATGCGCCACAGGTCAGGTCGTAGCGCACCTGGTTGTGCAGGCGCGCGCTGTTGGAGCTGAGGCGGATGGTGACTTCTGGTTCTCTTGTTCCCTGCTGCAGGGTATGGATTACAGCATCACTTTACAGTTTTATAATCAATATACAAAGACTTCAAGGAAAATGGTTCACGGAGCATTCTGAACATGTGGAGGAAGAATGTTTCATGCTCAGAACTATCCTTTGATGAGTTAATGAAAGACTAAAATAATGAAAATAAGGGATATTCCTCTGAATTCTCTGTCCATGAAATCTTTCTCGCACCAAACGTTCCGTGAACAATGTATTCCTGAGTAAAATCACTTACACACTTGGCACGGCGTGCTCACCGGCAGGGCCTCCCGTGGAAAATGAAATAGGCAACGCGTTAATATCTCTGTTGATGTTGTAAGGTCCTGACGGAGGCAAGCCCGGTGCATCGCGACAAGGCCGCAGCGGCCTGTTCTGCCTTGTGTGTTAGTTTAAGTCTTGCTAACTTCATCAAATTCAAAGACTTTCGTATGTACTATCAAAAAACAGTTGATTATTTATATCTAACTCTTACTTTATCTAATTTATGGGATTGAAAAATATTTACAAAGAGCATTTAATTTTAAGCTTTGAATGGCAGTATGAGTTAATTAATTACTGAAGTGTTTAAATGACAAAGGTTGCACCTTTCAAAGCACCTAATACTACAAAAAGAATCTGGCACTTGAAATAACGAGCATTATTTCAAAAGCTGTCTAAAGCTAGTGCTACTCAAAAGTTTATCATTTTTACACACTCAAAAGGAGTTGTGCGAAGCTGTAGCAAAGCCGATACCAGCTTCAAGTAAAAACAGGAAAAAAATTGTACAGTCATGTTAAAAAAAAAATTAAACTGTACGAAATCATAATTGAATATGTAATATGAAACCAGTAGAATGTTGGCAGAAGCCCCGCCATGCTGTGTTGGGCTTCGTCCACAGCGGCGGGCGACGGCGGGGAGGGGGAGGAGGCCCACTGCGGCTGACGGAGGAGTGACCAAAAGTTGATTATGACCAAAGACGATTATCGTGCAAGTAACATGACTTTCGCACGCACCGAGGATGTGCCTGAGTTTAGGATGCACGTGACCCTAAAAACCCTTGGGTAATGTGAACAAAGCCCATTACTACGTGTAATGCCTTCTAAGGACCGGGAAACACCAACAATTAGCTAACAATGTCGGCGAATGGTCGGCTGCCACTTGCAGGCGGCCTCCGTTGTGGGGGTCTGGAGTTCAACCGTTGTGCAAGGCAAAGCAGGAAGGTTGGGCTGCAGGAATGTTATCGAAGTGCTTGTCGTCTGCTCGTCAGTAAAAGATAATGAAATTATGATTATGCAAGATAGTATTCCATTAGCACAAATTGCGAGGGACACCATTTGCAAAGGATGAGATGGAATTACTTCAAAGCACTTGCTGAATGTTTGTTTTCTTAACGTTGTTTTCAATATTTACTATGATGTCACGACCGCCAGGCCTCTCCTTCCCGTTCCCGTCGCCGCCCTTCTCCTGTCTTACCTCCCCCTCCCCCTCCTCATCCCCCAGCTCCTCCCGTCGGCGCAGGCGCAGTTTAGGAGCGACGCGGGCCAGCATCGTTAGGGTTGGTTACTTTACTTTGTCAGAGCAAAAAAACAAGACATTAGTGGCAGCACATCAGGACTCCGAGTCATTGTGCATGTTTCGGACAATCATGAGTGAGCTAAGTTACTAACACTGAGATACAATGCAGAGGAAAATTTGTGTCAGATTATATTATTCACGAAAGAAAAAATATTGAAGTTCGAAAAAGAAACATAAACAGATCAGCATTAGATGTATATGATTTAGTTTATATTTCTTTGTTATGTTTCACAAATATATATCTAGAGACACGTAACTTTCCTTGCAGATCAATATGAATGCAGAAGAATAAGTTACAAAGAAGTGAAATAAAGCAAACGTGATACAGTAAAGTAACCAATTTTATACACATTAAGATTATATGGTGAAAGGATTAGTTTAGGTTTAGGGGAAAAATTATTATCCTGGTAGTATAGTGCGATATTTAGATTTCTGAAGGTATGACTAATCATTATGGGTTTAAGTTTAAAAAGCGACGTGCATGAGAGGAGCTATTCCATCCTCCCTTTACCTCTATAGCCTCATCAGATTAACTTGATAGATAAGCTACCCCGCTCTTCCTCTTGTCATAGTGAAGTCCAATGCTGAGAGATGATAAAGAAAATGAAATCCTTTGTGTATCTTTCCTTATTGCACTGTAAGTATCAAGTGATTGTTTAGCGGATAATTATTTGATTAATGGTTACTTAGAGGTTGGAACTGTGTTTGTCTATTAGATTAGTCTTGACAGAGTACAATACGAGGCTGTGAGGCTGTCAATGAGTTAAGACCAGGCTTGGAGTAATTGTAATTGTAATTTAATTGAAATGTAATTAATTACACATTTTTGGGGTAATTGTAATTGTAATTGTATATTTTAATTTACAAGTAATTGTATTTGTAATTGTAATTGACTGTTTGGAAGCACTACAATTACAATTACATCATACAAAATTCCAAATGTTACGTTGATATACTGAAATGAGAGAGAGAGAGAGAGAGAGAGAGAGAGAGAGAGAGAGAGAGAGAGAGAGAGAGAGAGAGAGAGAGAGAGAGAGAGAGAGAGAGAGAGAGAGAGAGAGAGAGAGAGAGAGAGAGAGAGAGAGAGAGAGAGAGAGAGAGAGAGAGAGAGAGAGAGAGAGAGAAGAGAGAGAGAGAGAGAGAAGAGAGAGAGAGAGAGAGAGGAGGGAGAGAGGAGAGAGGATGAGAGAGAGAGAGAGAGAGAGAGAGAGAGGAGAGAGAGAGAGAGGAGAGAGAGAGAGAGAGAGAGAGAGGAGAGAGAGAGAGAGAGAGAGAGAGAGAGAGAGAGGAGAGAGCAGAGAGAGAGCTGAGAGGAGAGGACGAGAGAGAAGAGAGAGAGAGAGAAGGCGCGCGCGCGCTATAACATCTCTTAGCACCATATCAAAAGCCGTATCTATGAGCATAGGCGTACGAGCCGGGGGGGGGGACAAATGTTCGGGCAGAGTAGCCACACTAGCCGGGCTATTCAAGTGGCGGCCCGTGAGCCAAATCCGGCCCTTGCTTGAGTGGTTTTTTATTGGTCTTTTGACAGACTCAGAAGAATTTGAATATATTGATGAATTTTGTTCATTTCTCCAAATATTTACCAAATTTTACTTAGAATTTTCCTTAAAAAGGACAGCCTAAACTGTCCTTTTCTGTCATGAAAAAAATATGATACAATTAGTATAAGGTAAAGAGTAGCCGTTCAACAATAGTAACACATGGTTTAAGGGGACCCTTAAAATTGAAGAACACGAATGAAATTAATCTTGCTGGCATGTTTTCAGGAGTGGAACAAATTAGGGGGGTGTGCATGACAAACTTTGGGAACTAAAAACAGCCTCACATGGGTGATTTTTTTTTGCAAGAATCAAATCGCACACTCCTTTATTAGATTACACATGAAGAAAGAAAAAATGGGCGAAATTTCATTGACGTATTAGGAGGGGAAGGGTCCCCTCATCACCCTTGTTTATTTGACCCTATATGAATACCACCGATTATATCTTAAGAACATCTCCCACTGTCGGGAGTTGAGACAACACTTCCAGGGGTTCATTTCACACCACATCCAAACATGCATTTTTTTTTTTAAAGTTATGGATACAAGACAGCAGGAAACTGTGTGGTTGGTGGAAGTGGTGCGAAATGAACCCCTGGAAATGCTGTCTCAACTCCCGACAGTGGGAGATGTTCTTAGATATAATCGATGGTATTCATATACACTAAAACCCTTATAACTCGGCATTGTATAACGCGGAATTTGATATAACTCGGCAAGGCAAAGACAATCGGCAAAAAAATATGTATCTCGGCATGTTGCTGAGTAAATTATATTTTTTTGTTTTACATCTATGCCTATAGCGCCTGTAGGCAGTGACCTCCAGGGCTCAGATGGTAGGCCCTGGAGGCTCACTTGAGGGCTGTGATGGTTGGCCCTCGCCCGTGGTGGTGCAGGCATGATTGTTATAGTGACGCCTGTGATTAGAGGCTCATGCCGCCCCCCTGTGTCCTCCGATGCACTCGCAGTCGAAGGTAGAGTTAATGGACAGGGAATGTGGGTGTTCTTAGGCCACTCGACGGTGCAGAAAGATTTTAAGTGGATTTATGAGTGGTATTTATGGGTAAAAGTTATTTACTTTTTTTTTTTTTTTTTTTTTTTTTTACCTATATCAGAGGAGGGCATTTGCATAATTCGGCATATTGAATAACTCGGCAAGGGCCAGATCCCCTATCGTGCCGAGTTATAAGGGTTTTAGTGTAGGGTCAAATAAACAGGGACGATGTAATAATATCGATGATGATGATGTAATAATATCGATGTAATGATCCCCTCCTAATAAGTCAGTGAAATTTCGCCCATTTTCTTATTTCTTCATGTGTAATTCAATAAAGGGGTGTGCGATTTGATTCTTGCAAAATAAAAAAAAATCCCCATGTGAGGCTGGGACACCCTAATTTATATATATATATATATATATATATATATATATATATATATATATATATATATATATATATATATATATATATATATATATATATATATATATATATATATATATATAATATATATATATATATAATATATAATTTATTTATTTATTTATTTATATATTTATCTTCTTTTTTAAATCATCAATTAGTTCAGTTTAAACAATGAAAAATGTAATTGAAATATATAATTAAACATTAGCTTTGCTGTAATTGTAATTGTAATTTGGAAATATTAAAATTGAGTAATTGTAATTGTAATTGTAATTAACATTTTTTCCATTCTTTGTAATTGTAATTGTAATTGTAATTGAGTAGTTGGATAAGTCATCTTAATTGTAATTGTAATTGACCCAAACCAATGTAATTACTCCAAGCGTGGTTAAGACCAGTCAGTCCCTTCAGACCATGGTGCCTGTCTGTGGCGACCAGTCAATATGTCTGGTGGCACAGTGACATCCTGGCAGGAGCACCTCAGGTCACCAGGAGCACCGTGGCTTGTTATTTTTTAACAGATAGTTGTCAGCTGAGCACTATTAGGCAACTGACACTGCAGAGGAAGCGTGAAACTCATCGACCTGGACACACAACACGAAGAGGCATAAACAATATGATAAAGGAGTTGCTGGTCATCAGGTCACACGAAAGCTGCTTATTACCCCCCAGAGGCACACTAAGAGATACATACGGCCAGTAAAGAATACAAAAGCGATAAAAAGCCAATCATTACAGCGTGACAAACACTTCGATGAAAGTAAAAGAAAGATTGCAGACCGAAAGTAACAAAGTATTGAGTTAAGAGGAATCTGTATGGTTATTGCGATGCAATTGTTAAATAAAAGTTTACCCAAGCAGTTTATGACAACAGAAACATTCTAATTCTATAAGGCCGAGGTTTCAAAGTCAAGATCAAGGTCAGCCTTCGTAGTACGGAATCGTAATGCGAATCTGTATTACATTAAAATTTGGTTTAAAAAATCAGCAGTCACATAAACACGTCTAGCTACATGTGCACCTAAGCAGTGTACACTGTATAAGTAGAGGTCGTCTTAGCAGGCAGTCAGGTTATCTCTACCTAGAGCGCTTTCAGATACGAAAAAAACGAACGCGAACATGGCCGCAAGATTGCACTACAAAGATAAAGATTTTTTTCCTGTTATCGACGTATATACACGATTTTTTTGTTGTCATCTTACATGAATTTCAAAGACACAAGCTCTAACCGTAACGTAATCTTAATTAGAGAATTGCCCACAATCGATAAATCATTAGTCGTTACGGAAAATAACATTTAATAGTGATGCACACTCCTAAGACATTTAATATCTGATATTAATAAATTTCGAAGGTAACTGATTTAGGGACTGTGGTGTGACTGAGTGATAAGTTATGGCCGATTTAAAGCCTATGGGGTGATGGAGAAACGATGAGGAGGTGCAGGGGGTGGGGTGATACTGGTTTGGGTTGAAGTTGATTTAGTTCCCACTTATTTTTTCGATATAAGGACTTAATTTTCGGCAATTCTGAGAGCAGTAATAGAAGCAGTTTACATCACACCCTCTTGGTCTTGTATTATTTTGAGGAAAGAATGGATAAAAAATAACGCCCGCCTCTTGCATGTGACTCGGCGCTCTGACCACCGACTACTGCCTCTTTCCGCGACATTTAGGAGGTTATAAGGTTACGGTAGATCAGCGTCAGCTTAGGTTAATGTCAATACACCCACGAAATTTCCTAAGACTCCCTGGGACGGGTTGGGTCATTATTGGAGTGGGACCTAAATCAAATATTTACCCTGGTTTGCTCTCTACTATTTTGCAGAACATAATATGCTTTTTTACTTTCAAATCCCGTGAGTTTATTATTCCTTTTGTTACTAGAGAACAACTGCTTCGCGCTGAGACCAAGCCCCAGCTTCCAACCTAACCTAATCTAACAATACCTACCCTGGGCTGCAGCCTAACAGTGTGGGCTTGTTGCAGTGTGAGTAAGAGAGCGAATGAAATCCATGTGCCAGGAATCAATTCCATATACCTCTGTATGAGCATGTGGACTTTAGCGATATTTTCTAGAGTTTTATATATTCTTAACCAAAATAAATATTACTTCATAGAAATAATTCTCAGGTGTGTAGAAATACAACGCAGGTTGGGATACATTAGCTCATATTTTGGCTAAAAAACGAACTGAACTGGTTTTTCGTTTGACAAGGGAAGCATTACCAATGACTAAATATTTGGTAGTCTAAGTTTGTTAGGTTATATTACATTTGGCTTAGGTTCGGTTGGGTTGGGTTTGGACAGGACCAGTGGCGTAGCTACGGGGAGGGGCATGGGGAGGCACATGCTCCCCCATGAGAAGCATGCACCCCCTCAAGTGCCCCACCCACTGGCCATGGCTGCCGTATTTTGTATAATGTTCTAATACCCACCACTGATCTGATCTTAGAATATGCCCTTATACCCTTCTATGTGGTATCAGAGTGGCCCCTGAGCTCCGCTTGCCTAGTGCCCCCCCATTGATAGATACTTAGCTACGCCACTGCTAACAAAGCAATCTACTAGTCCTTTAACAACCTACAAACTACGTAGCAAGAAAAAATATATATCCTACCCACAATCCACTACGACGCTGTTAGCGAGTTCGAAGCACCAACGAACCCTATCAATATAAACTTTAAAGAAAATACTACAGAACTATACGGTCTATACCAACACTATTACTAACACATTTACTAACATTTAAGACAGATAATCTTACAGGTCAAGAATTATTGGTCAAAAGTCAACAGGTAAGGGCATGGGAAGGAAATAAGAGAAAGGTTTAGTGTTTCGAAGTAGTGTTGAGTTCTTTGAGTAATCCGGTATGAGCGACTGTAGACAGTCGAGAGCGAACCGGCGAGGAGATAGGACGCATGTGCAGGCAGCTGGGAGGAGGAAGGGGATCATTTTTGGCCAAACAACGCTTTATTCTGTTGCTTTTCTTCATATTTATGCAGCGTAAGGTAGTAAAGAGAGAATGGGAGGAAGACAGGGAGTGGGAGAGATTAAGAGGAATGAGTGGGCAGTGGCGGATATAAGAGGTGGGCACGGCCACCCCTGGAATCTCATTGGCCCCCCCAGATCTGAGTCAAGGTTAATGAAAATTCAATTACTTTTTTAATGGCTATGCCATGGCCACCCCACACTATATCTGTGTCCAATCTAGGCCACCGCAGTCAAAGTTACCTGTTGGCACTACTCTTAGTGGAAAAGGGAGGGAGGGAGGGAAGGAGAGCTTACGTGTGATTCGAGGTTGTTTATTCCTACTGTAACGCGAGAAAATGGGTTAATCCTGTGACTCACGATTGACGAAAAGTTTACATTGAGTGGGGAGAGTAAAGGAATACATATATAGCTAGTAATTAAATGCTCACAATTTTTCTTCACTCCTCAGTCCCTAATCATTTAGATATAGGTTTCCGGCAATATTTTATATCCGTGGTCGCTAGTGACGTCACGGCAAGAAGGCGAGGTAGGGAAAAAGTACACGAGCTCTCTCTCTCTTGCCATCCCTTGTCGAGAAAACACACTCGGAGAGAGTCGTGTCTTACAACCCTTTTCGAAGGTAGGTGTGTGGCGGTGTACTTATAAGGATGTATAATTTAGGTATAGGTTTAGGTAGTTGTATAATATAAGGATTGACTAGTTCTTGATCTTAAATTACATGACTTGTAATTGGGGGTTATGTGTATATTCAGGGTCTGAAGCTGGGAACAGTGAGCTGAGCTGAGCTGAGCTGAGCTGAGCTGAGCTGAGTGGGTGGTTGATCCCCTGAGGGACCCACGTGTGTGCTGATGGCGATGGTTGTGTGTTGCTGAGCTGTGCAGAGTGGGTGACCCGCTGAGACACCAGTATATAGAGCTAAGGCCCTATACCCGCTCCCCAGAGTGTTTTATATAGATAGATATAGTACCTAGTAACTCAAGAGTAGGAACCTTTTGTGTATTAAGCCAGGAGGAGTAATTAGGCGTTTCGTTCAATTATACGATGTGAAGTATAGTTTTTTGTGGGAAACCATTAGCCATTTAGAGCTGGGATGTGATTACTGTTCGAGTATAAAGAAACCCTGTTAACGAGTCGTTTATTAAGTCCCAGTTATCCTCATATATTCTCTAAATCTTTTTAAAAAAATTCCCACTTATTGTGGGTGGTGGCAGCGTAATCGCCAGGTTTGTGGAGCCCTTCAAATTAACATCTAGCTATAAGGGGGGGGGGGGGGGGGGGGGGGGGCGCGCTACACTACCTGCAAAGTAATGGCTGTTGCCTCGTTTTCTTTCTCTTTCTACGATAACGTCAGATAAGCTATAGCCAATGGCGTAGCTATGGGGGGGCATGTGCCCCCCTCCCTATGAGAATCCGGAGCACCCCCCTAGGTGACCCCCCACTGGCCATGGCTGCCGTAATCTGCTTGGACCTGTGACTGACGATATGCCCTAATACCTATATATGTGGCATCAGAATGTCCCTGAGCTCCGCTTGCCACAGTGCCCCCCCCCCCCCCCGCCAGGTGACCCCATTGATAGATACCTAGCTACGCTATTGGTCACGACTGTTTCTGATAAAGTAGCAGTAGCAAGCGAACATTCAGTCTTGGACAAACAAATGCCAATACTTATGCTTAGCTGATAATGATAGCTGATAGCTATTATAGCCATGCCAATAATAATACAATACTAAGGGGAGAATTTTTTTTATCAACTATAAAGTCAGAAATGCTTAAAACATTTCTACCTTGTGAGTACAAGGAGGTACTAAACATAACTTACTTAACTAACCTAACCTCACCTCGTTAAATTAGGTGAGGTTGCGTTAGGTTAGGTTATCTAAGTTGGTTTCAGTACCTTTAGAAGTTTCGTCTTGATATATGCAGGTGAAGTTTTCCAAAAAAATTACCAGATATCAATCAGGGAGGCCTTCGTATTATAGTTGAGAGACATTCCTTACTCCCTTGGACCACTGTGTGGCGTGAATATTGTTTGCAGAGGCGAGGAGCTTCTCTACATATCTATCCTATATTTGTTTTTTACTTTATACATTAGCATCTCAAACAAATACACACACATAAAAACTAAATGCTCTTCCAATCCAGGTGTTCCCAAAACGTCTATGGTGCAGGCCTAGCCAATCCACAGCCCTCGTTTAAATATTTCATGCCACTAAATATATTTTGGCCTAAACATATACTACGCATAGAGTATTATATATATATATATATATATATATATATATATATATATATAAACAAAACAATACGCATGTACATTTCAACTCAGTAATACTTTCATCAAAATGGCCTTCACACAGACGTCACGACCAATGACGGAGTTTTTTGCAGTCATGTCACAGTTGGCCAACTTTAAACTTTATTTTTATATATTTCTTGGCGGTTTTTTTTTAATATAATGTTGAGAGTGATTTTTAGCAGTTAAGGAATCTATTGGCTAACCTTTAACAAAAAAAAAGTAATTAGGCAATTTTTCTATTCTCACCCACTCACTCGTTACTGGTCTAAGAACAATTTTTTTTATTATACAAAAGCTAATAGCCATACTTCCTCAGCCACTTTACCTATTCGCACTTTTGCTACGAAAGGTTGTCAAATCCTCATGAGAAAATCTCTAATTTCCCCATGGATGGAAATATTTGTTTTACGGAGTTGATCAAAGTTAATCATTACACAAAGCAAACATTGTGATCCAGGAAGTCTTATTTTGCTGAGCACTGTCTGATGTTGGTCTAATATCTGTAATAATCAAGTCAGAAGATTTTCAAACTAAGTGACAATCTCCTAGGATGAGTCATCTCTGAGGTCTGGACGCTTGTCATATCTTGCTTTATTTTGCAAAATTGTTGTGTTGACCTTCTCTAGTCTATCTATCTATCGTTTTTTCCCCTATTCTCCCATTGCATTTTTCTATCATGCAAATGGTCAGAGGACGTGTAGTGTAGAGACGTCTGTACATGAGTAAGTGCCGAATGTTCGATAATGATGAGACAAAACATTATTTGCTTCTGTCGAGAACCATAATCGAACAATGACCTCGACTACTAGATAAAACGTTATGTCTTATAATATACACACATAAAGAAAATAATTGGACAAAGGTATTTTGGCAATACTTTCTTAAACCTGAGGAACATTCTTATGATGCCTGTTTCCAATAATACAGTACGTATAGTCTGACTGGTATTACTGGCAGATGAGTTAGTTTCACAAATAATGTCCACTGCGATATATAGTAATATACTTTTTATTTCTAAGATGTGTATTTCTTAAGATTTGTAATCCTCAATTCTGATGACCTTGATCTTAAAACTTCCGCACTTAAACGTGACTATAGATTTTGTTGTCATATACAGTTTCTGATCATAAGTTCTTTGTCCAAACTTGCTTTAGTTGGATTATGAGCTTTTGCTAACTAACAGAGGAACAAAGATGAGCCACCCCCACTGAAACACATTAGTGGCAGGTGATCAAAAGAAACATTTTGAGCATTTTGCCGACAGAGGCGCAAAAGCAACACCAAACAGCCAGTCATGTACAAGAGCCTACTCATAGCCACTCACAGACGCAAAAGCAACGGGCAAAAACCAAACAGACACACGAGGCGACCAAAAGCCTATGAAAAACATCATGGGGGAAAAAAAACGACCCTTGAGAATAAGAATGCATTAATACCAATTTGAAAGCAATCCGCCACATCCCATGACAGATAAGACATTAGAGCACAGCCATTGCGAGACCTGTGGCGACTGAACCATCTAATAAGAAGCTCACATGGCTAAGAGAACCCGAGGCAGGGGATCACTAGCCTCACTACCTTCTTCACCATACCAACGAAGCCTCGCAGGTTCCTCATCTTCTTTCCAACCTTGTCTGAGAGAGAGAGAGAGAGAGAGAGAGAGAGAGAGAGAGAGGAGAGAGAGAGAGAGAGAGAGAGAGAGAGAGAGAGAGAGAGAGAGAGAGAGAGAGAGAGAGAGAGAGAGACACAAAGAGACAGAGACACAAAGAGACAGAGACACAAAGAGAAAGAGACACAAAGAGACACACAGAGACACAAAGAGACACACAGAGACACAAAGAGACACAAAGAGACACAAAGAGACACACAGAGACACAAAGAGACACACAGAGACACACAGAGACACACAGAGACACAAAGAGACACAAAGAGACACACAGAGACACAAAGAGACACACAGAGACACACAGAGACACAGAGAGACACACAAAGAGACACAGAGAGAGAGAGAGAGAGAGAGAGAGAGAGAGAGAGAGAGAGAGAGAGAGAGAGAGAGAGAGAGAGAGAGAGAGAGAGAGAGAGAGAGAGAGATTCATATATATGTATTCTTTGATATCACAGTTGTACACGCGAAAATGATCATTCTTAATTCTTAACACTAAAAATGTTTCTTTGCCACAGAGAAAGTCACGAGGGTTAACATTGTAATTTTTCCTCATGGAAAATAAAAATAAGGAGTGAGGCATAAAGAAAATTTGGAAAGAAGAAAAACCTCCGCGGAATCATCCTCCGAAAAAATATAATCCTTTTGAAGAAGAAGAAGAAGAAGAGGAAGAGGAAGAATGAGAAAGAAAAAGAAGACAAGAAATTGGATCAGTAAAAAAGGAAATCACTGTTGCTCCCGGGATGTCTCCATTTGTTCCTCGTGCAGTCCACGTCGTTGGCAGCCCAAAAGAAATGCAATAAAAGAAATATGTAAGAAAAATAAAATAAGCATAACGTAAATTATCATAAAGCTTGGTCAGGAAAGGGATGAAGTGAAGTTTTTAATAATATTTCTTTTGTATTAGAGATGAAAAAAATAGGTGTATGGAACAATGTTTTGCGCAGTATCGCCGTGGAAAGATGAAAGGGTTGAAGGGATAATGTAGTCACCAAAGGCAGAAATAACAGCAACAGAACAAAATAAGAATAGGAACGACTACGGAAGCAGGTGAATTTACGAGACGAAGAGCTTGTGAGTATCCTATTTAGAGGAAGTTTGTGGCTGGACCTTCTTTTAACATTCTGCGGCTCACGCCATTAAACACATAACTGTGTCTACATGACAGTTTGAATAAATTGAATTGATGAGAGATACTGAAGTCCCTAAAGTTTATACAAAAACAACAAAAAAGACCACAAGTTTAGCGTTTTGTAGCAACTCATCTGTTATATCACCAATGATACGCCAATACAATTTTTTGGCCAATGAATAACGCCATACTCACTAACAATGAAGAAAAAAATACCCCTCCTCTATTCATGACAGTTAAATAACATTCAGGAAATCTGCGTACATTAGCGCTTGCGTCTAGCTTTCGTCACTTCATAATTACCAGTCTACCCCGCTGTTGCTCTGCTGGCCTGCAACAGGGTCACTGGTGTGTATTAAACATTAACACGCCTAAGAAAACACACCGATATGACTTTCCTCGGCTCTTTGTTTAAACTGACGTCACCACAGAGTCACAAATGAGACCATTGCACGGGCGCTCCCCTCTGAAGCTTCCTATCTGTCGCTGTTTAGCGACAGGAATGTAGCTGGAGTGGACATGAATAATTGTGGTATTAGCAGAGCAGGAGGGAAGAGAACCGAGCTCATAACACGGAAGATAAAACGTTGCAAGACGCGCACAGCTAATTTCATATGCTGAGCTATCATTCTTTATTATCAAGACCAAGAGGACTGTCTGTATAGGCGTTGCAGATAGGTAGAGACGCAATAGGAAGCATTTGAACCCCTGATTCGTGCTATTTTTATATTCACTGCCCCTTTTTCTCCGTTTTACAAGCCCCCACCGGTTCGGGTTAATCGACTTATCAGGACCGGCGCCTCACCCCCTCCAAGGCAAGCTAGCTATTTCTGAAGATCCTCCCGCCTTGTCATATTGATTACCTTTCCACTAAGTCTCTGCCGCTTTCTTTCCTCCCCTTCTCCTCCACGCTGCATTACTCATCCCTTACTCGACCACCATTAATTCTCTCTCTCTCTCTCTCTCTCTCTCTCTCTCTCTCTCTCTCTCTCTCTCTCTCTCTCTCTCTCTCTCTCTACACGCACACCATTTAACTCTCCTTCACACTATTATTCCTTCCTTGCACAATTTTCATTAGCATATACTTGCACACGCATACTCAGGAGTGCACTAAACACACACACACACACACACACACACACACACACACACACACACACACACACACACTCACACAGACACACATATGCACGCAAGAAACAAAGGGACACGAAGGTTAAGGTTCGAATTATAGGAATAACCGCGTCTGACATAATCTTGAGACTTGCCATTTCTTTCCTCACGCATCCCGACCACCGCCAAGACAATACCACATCGCTACAGCATCGCCTCGCTACCTTGCGTCCGTGTACTCGCACACATCATTATATCTCTGTACACCCCGCCATTGCTCTCCCTTACGACACACACCATTATCACTCATGTCTACATAGTACACACTCTTAACTACAATGCGCCTCTATCAATATCCCCGCAATGTTTATTTTTCATTTGAACTGAAAACAGCAATGCTCCGTCTCTCTCTCTCTCTCTCTCTCTCTCTCTCTCTCTCTCTCTCTCTCTCTCTCTCTCTCTCTCTCTCTCTCTCTCTCTCTATCTCTCTCTCTCTCTATCTCTCTCTCTCTCTCTCTCTCTCTCTCTCTTTCCTCATCACGCATGCGTGTTCCCAAAGTCAATAGAGGTCAACAGTGTCTTGATTTAGTACAACAAAGCGCACGCTCGCCCCGATGTTTGTTTATTCCTAATATTGTGGTTGATAGTCATGCTCTGTGATCATCATTGGTCTTGTCTCTACGAGTTTGGGCATGCAAAACATTCACAACAAGGGATCGAGTCGCCAGGCTTCGAGTCACTTCCTTCCGAAACAAAGGAAAAAAACTGACATGACCAAAGCCATCATTCCCTCCCGCTGCTAATCCTTTGCACAAAGACCTTTCTCAGCCTTCTCTATTCAGGCGTCTGGTGTTTCTTTGTTTAGTTTTTCAATTCATTCCCACACAGATTTTCACTTCGTCTTTCCTGCTTGCTTGCTCTGCTATATACATAACAAAAATTGGTTGCCTATTAATGCCTAACATTCTTTTCAGTTATCCTGTAATGGTTTTGAGTATCCAGATTACAGGAATGCTCTAAGGATTAAACATGAAGATTAACAAGTCAAAATTTGTTTATCTAGAGATGAAAAAGGTATTATTACTACGTTCAGCTATTCATGAAAAGTGCTCCTATTTTTTTTTTTTTTTTTTTTTTTATGTTGGAGCCTATATAGTCCGGCAGAAGTACCATGGGACCTGTTTTTGGAGTATAAAGTTTTTTTTAATGTTGATTATTGATGGTAAGGGCATATTTATTCAGAAACTGCCGGATGACATTTTGTCATACTTGAGCAATTTGTGCTAGGAGGCGAAATACATGATGGTCGCCATCGAATCTGGGAAAATCTATAATCCTCATATCTTCGTAACTATATGAGATAGAAACACGAATGATAGGTCCTTTTATATGTTTTCAGGCATCAAGATTATAATGCTGCCATTATTATATCAATAAAACACACACAAAACAAGATAACCGCCATAAATGTGTTTTTCATTGCAGATAATTGACTTTCTCAACAGCCATTACTAGATCTGATTAACGCCATGCACTAGCACGGATTGGCAAGGTCTGTGTGGTATTATTCATAAAATAAACGCTTATTTGTATATTATTTTGCATTTATTGCAACGATGATAAATCACATGAGACACAACTTGTTGGTTTAATCACTGAAAACATTTATGTATTCTATTAAACGTAAGATATGGATTTTGATTTGTCGACTGATAGTCACTGTCACAAGTCACAAAGCATTTGTGTTGCAGGAAATTCCATCGTGACAGGCACAGAACATTATGCACGACAGATCGGCACTCCGGCAACCACATCTGGATGAACGACAAGGTGTGTCACTCTCGCATCCACACCTGATCAGTCGCAAGACAGCATCTGGTGCAAGGCTGACTGTATCCGGGACTGTCGTAGGTACAAGTGATTTGTTGGTTTCATCTTTCTTCCATCCATATTTTTCAACGTCCAGTTCTGGTGGATCCGCGTCTTTCACGGCGCGCCATATGGATGCTTGATGATGCGCACGTTTCACGTTTTCCTCGAAGGTCGGTGGTAGAGAGCATCATTTTGGTGTTGATGTATACCCTTTGCCTGTTTTTGCTGCCCAAGCACTGAGTCGTGGTGCATTTGACATCGTGGCCCTGTTGTTCTGTCCATAGCAAGCAGTCATGAATTTCGTTGCCTGCTGTATCACCGAGGGCAGCGAAGCATCAATTTGTCCCAGAAGTGACAGAAGAAGTCCACTTCTTACAACTTTCAGAACAGTGCTTTTTCCAATGCCGAAACAGCAAGCAACTGTGTCGCAACCAGAAAGTGCATGAGCAGCTAGAATTTCTGGTATGATATCTCTATGTGCTTCTCAACGGTCTTGCCGATATTGACTATTGCTCGATCTTTGATTGGAGATTCCATACTCACCATGAACTTAAGACCATCTTCCAGATAGTAATGTAGAAGCAGTACAAACAAGTCTGTGTCATCTGATAAGACGGTGATGCTTGTGGGTTTCTCCTTTGCAGCCATGAGCATTTGTTGAACGATGATGATATCTGCCTCTTCATGTATAGTGTTCATATCCCCTCTGTTGATGATAAGTCCTCCATTGCTGATCTCAATCGGAGTTTTGTCTTGGGATGTGATGATCAGCTTGTGATTCTGTATGTGGTTTCGATGGAACGAAATGTCTCCTTTGAGTTCAGTGCAGATTATGTCAATGAGCTGCTTCTTGTTTTCAGTGACAGTCAGGATTACTTTCTGTGATGGCAGCTCCTTTGTAACCTTGAGCTGGTGAACTCTACTGGCTTCAGTGTTCCTCGCACTTCTTGTGACACCTTTTGTGCTGTACTCATAGTACCGATCAAACACCAAGTACACATCTCCTTTTTGCAGCTTCCTCTCAATATTTTGTCTGAAGTTTGACACATACGTTTTTACTGTACCACCCACAGGCCAGTGTATCACCCAGAGGAGAGCAGAACCATCGATGATTGTGATGTCTGTGTTTGGTGCACTTCTGGATGAGACCTCAACTTTCAGTTGAGTCTTCAACACGGATTTTCCTGTTGAGCATCTCATCTCTCCTGCATCTGTGAACATTGATGTTGGGATTGGTGCCAGCTCATGTGCGAGAACCTCCTTGATGTCCACTTGACGGGAACTGGCCTGAAGACCTACTACTCTTGAGTAGATGAGGCTGGTGTCAAACACTTTTGTTTCACCAAATTTTACACTTTTCCTCGTCACTGCCATGGTCGTGATCTTTTTGTTGATAGTATCATGGAAATGCTCCGGCCAAGTCGTTTCGAATTCAGCCACCTGTTCTCTTCCAACTTCAAGGGAATCTTGCACGTTGACTGTAGCAGGACCTACCCTGCCACTGACAATATTCACTATGCCTATTATTAGAGAACCGCGAATATGAGCTGGGCTTAGACCGTACGTGTTTAGCGACTTAAGTTGTTTTATTTTTACTTTTAGTGTTTGTTTTTAGGTCCTTAAACCTTAAACATTATCCAACCCTTAAACCACCTACGTTGGGTAAAAAATTACGTGCATTCTCCAGTTGCCAGGTAAAATGTTCTGACCAGAGGAACAAGGCGATATTGTATGTGAAGTGAGCTTTCCGGCGTCTGGCGGACTTAATGTAGGTCTTAAGGCAATGTAGAGGGCACACTTCCGATAGAGTTTTTTGCGCTCTACAACTTTGTCACAAGTTAAATTTTTCGAATCTCGAACGTAAGTGGCTTTTCTGTGAGTTTAAAGTGTAACGGAGTGGCTTTCAGGTGAGCTTCGTGGCGTCTGGCGGATTAAGTGTAGGTCTGAATGTAATTTCGAGGTCACACTCCCGATAGAGTTTGTGGCCCTCTATAACTTTGTCATCAGTGAAATTTTTTGAATCTCGAACGTAAGTGACTTTTCTGTACGAAAACCCCCCCTGGGCCTGCCCCGCCCCGCCCCGCATAAATCTCTATATAGTATAATAGAGAAACGTGAGCTGGGCTTAGACCGTTTTAACATTGTAATCTTGATGCCTGAAAACATATAAAAGGACCTTTCATTCGTGTTTCTATCTCATATAGTTACGAAGATATGAGGAAAATAGATTTTCCCAGATTCGATGGCGACCATCATGTATTACGCCTCCAAGCACAAATTGCTCAAGTATGACAAAATGTCATCCGGCAGTTTCTGAATATATATGCCCTTACCATCAATAATCAACATTAAAAAAAACGTTATACTCCAAAAACAGGTCAAGCACATATTTGGCGTTTAGCTGCCGGACTAATAGCGCCTGTAGAGGTATAGAGGTCTTGATGTTGGTTGATCTCGGCCCGTTGGTGGCGCAGGCTGGATTTTTATAGTGACGACTGTGGTCTTAGGTGAAGATCCCGTTTTCTATGCTCTTGGGTTCAGCATGACAAGCGTTAATAATAGATTGGAATTCTACTTTGTGATGTGATTATTACACTATAAATGTTTCATCTTACATCATCACTTGATTGGCACATTATCTGTACCTATAGATACGGATAATACAGAAAATAAATGTAGAATGCAATCACAGAAGCACAAATTGAAGCATATGATAGGAAGCATAGTAATCGTATTGGTTTTTTTTATATACCTACTTCTGTTCGTAAGCATGAATGTTCATATATCAAAACCTTATCTACAAAATTACTAAAGTACTTAAAATCTGCAAACTCATTACATTGACGCGTGTTTGCTCATTAATTGTCAACAATAACTGTGAAATCTGTAATACTGTAGAATGTTAACGCTTCAATTAATTCACAGCCAATTCTAACGGTCATTCGGGATGACCGTTAGGCAATTTATTATGAAAGCAAATGGCAGTAATAACATAGGCAAATATATTTTGTACAACGGAGAAGTTGAGAGTGAAAGAATGAATCACGTAAATTTGAATTGCCTATTCAAAACTGCGACCATAAAAAAACACATTATGATTATTGCTATGACTCTAAATTATGTTATATTCTTATGACTTTGGAGAGGCGGTAGCAGAGTGATTAGCGTCTCCGAGTGGCGATCTAGGTGACCCGAGTTCGATCCCCGATGAATCCATTTTAAATCCACTTAAAATCTCTCTGCACCGCCGAGTGGCCTAAGAACACCCCAGGGCCGGATTTAGGAGTGGGCAAAGTGGGCAGCTGCCCAGGGGCCTCCACAATCAGGGGGCCTCCTCAAAATGGGGATAACTGCCAAACTGGGGCCTGGGGCATCCACATATTACAATTTTTGTTCTTATTTATTTATTTACTCCATGGTATTATCTCTGGTATTATTCTACTGTTTGCCCATACTCTCCCCTCTCCCCCAAAACAAGTTTGGGGACCTGGGCTAATGCGAGATATTTGGCTGGGGTACAAAATATGCGTCGCAACCACAGTTTTTGAGTTAGGGGTATAGTATAAAATAAATGGTCAAAATTCCCTAGATCTAGGGAAAATAGATAGCATTTCTTCTAAGTCCAGAGACGTGTGAACCTGACGATCCTCACAAACAAAATGATAACCTGAGTGTCGAAACCCCCTCCCCCACCCCTCCCACTTAGGGTAAGGTCAAATTTTGTTAGGTTGCCGGGGAATCTAGAGGGACGGAGCCCCCCCGTTAGGTTAGGTAAAATTAGGCTAGGTTAGATTATTAGGTGATTATTGCTAAGAGGTTAGGTTAAATTAACGGGGGTCGAGAGGGGCAGAGCTCCCCGCTAGGTTAGGCTAAGTTAGATTACTGGGAGGTCGGGGGGAACGGAACCCCCTCGCAAGGTTAGGTTAGGTTAAATTTTCCTAGATCTAGGAAAATTACTCTAGATCTAGGGTATTTTGGCTCTTATACATAACTCCAAAAATACGTATTTCCGACGCTTTATTCGCTCCTCACCCGAAAACCTCGCATTCCCACAGGTTCCCAAGCTTGTTTGGGGGAAGGGGAAGAGTATGGACAAACACTAGAAATTTACCATACTTCTTTGTATATCTATAATAATATAAGCGAAAGTGTGTGTGTGTGTGTGTGTGTGTGTGTGTGTGTGTGTGTGTGTGTGTGTGTGTGTGTGTGTGTGTGTGTGTGTGTGTGTGTGTGTGTGTGTGTGTGTGTGTCCGCGATAGGTTCCGTCCCCAGTGGCACAATCCCATCATATGGCACAGTTTTGGAACCAGGTTGACCAGGGGAACATTTTAAGGCCACTTTGGGGATGATCCGAGCACTTTTTTTTTTATTTATTTATTTTTAGTTTTAGTAGCCTATTAGCGAGAATTGTGAAAAAAAAAGTGGGTTGCGAGAATTGAGGAAAGCTTGATGTAGGGTGATGGGTAATGGGTGAGTGAATGGGTGGGGTGATGGGTAATGGGTTTGGGGTGATGGGTGAGTGAATGGGTGGGGGGTGATGGGTTGGAGTGATGGGTGAGGGAATAGGTGGGGGGTGATGGGTAATGGGTGAGGGAATGGGTGTGTGGTGATGGGTAAGGGGTGAGTGAATGGGTGGGGGGTGACGGGTAATGGGTGAGTGAATGGGTGTGTGGTGATGGGTAATGGGTGAGTGAATGGGTGTGTGGTGATGGGTAAGGCGTTAATACATACATTTCTACATCCATGATTTCAGGAAAGTTAGAAGTGGCTATCTGGAGAGTCTGTGTTTGGTGGGCCGAAGGCCTACCAACAGCACTCCGCAGGAGCTAGCCAAAATGTCCGCCCGGAGGGCGGCTTTTCGGCTAGTTTATATAATAAATTTCTTCAAATCAAGAGGCCTTAATTTTTAATCAAATTAATAGTTTATCTTATATCCAACTGCCTAGCTAGTGTTGCTTGATTGCCTTGATACTTTAATCGGAAGCCAACAGCCTCTTTTTAGGTAGGCATGGCATCGACTGTAGCTAGGCTATAGCCAGTGGTTTAGGTCAAAGTTTCATATCATTCATATATACAAGAAAAACACTCATTAAAAATAAATAAATCTTGAAAGTAACTCCCGTCAATAAATTTCATATTAACCAAATTTCTAGGCAGTGAGCTCAAATTTCAGAAAATATGGGGCTTAGGCTACTCATACTTCATGCTTTTAACGAGGGGTGACCCCAGGGCCGGATTTAGGAGTGGGCATAGTGGGCAGCTGCCCAGGGGCCCCCACAATCAGGGGGCCCCCACAAAATGGGGCAATCTGCCAAACTGGGGCCTGGGGTCTCCACATATTATAATTTTTGTTCTTATTTATTTATTTACTTAATACTTCCTTGTATATTTATATAATAAATATTTTTTTAATCAAGAGGCCTTCATTTATAATCAAATTAATAATTTATCTTATATTCAATTGCCTAAAGCGGTAGTGTTGCTTGATTGCCCATGGCCACATTTCTAGGTTTAGAATGGTCTCCCTCTAACAGATATTAGGGAAAACGGGCACACTCAGCTGATTAAGGGGTTTAATGAGCGACCCGTGGCTGATTTTGAGGTGAGTTTTTTAGTATTTTTTTTCATTTCGATGTAATATTTCGCTACCAATTAATGATTTCTGGTGTCCATGAATACACAAAGAGTGTGCTAGTAAGTCACAGAATACTGAGATATGTCTATATGTGATGAAATGAAGTAATGAAAGTAAACTCATATGTCACAGAATGACGTAAGTGTTTGCTTACATAAAAGTGGCGTCGTATCATCGTATGGATGATCACTACAGTGGGATTTTAACACATTAACTGCGTATTGGGCCACCGGTGTACCGAGCAGATCTTTCCTTCTTTGCGAATTGGTACATCCGTGGCCCGAATAACCCTTTTTAAAAACTTTTGCAAACATGAGTACATAGCCAATTTTTATGTACATTTGTATTTATTATGGCTATAAAGGTCTTGCAACGATATCAGGTAATAAAAAATACTCATAATTGTGTAAATTAGTTCATTATGATTAGCCCAAAAATCCTTTTTCCTTGTTCATCAATTTTTTTTTATAAATTATGTTTTCATATGATAATGTGATCCTATAAGCATTATAATCAATATGAAAATAAAGCAGTTATCAAATAAAACATGCGAATGCATTCCTTGCATATAAAGAAAAAAATTAAACATTGAAATTAGATGCATTGATAAGATAATATTATGTATAACAAATACATGCTTCCAAAATGCATATAAAACTTTGTAACACAAAGCTTGTAAGGTGTATTCATCTTACAAGCAAATTACAATCATTACATAATGCAGCAGTAATTAACTGTAGAAGAAAATACCATAAAACTCACGAAATTAGTTCCGTAAACAAAAATAAAAAAAAAGCTAAATTGAATTATCCGAATGTTTAATCGTTTCCCAATTTTCCCCATGCATTTCCATGTATGAGGCAATTTTCTTTGAAACAGGGCAGAGATGTGGCTGCCCATCAATGCACTGCGAAAAACTCTTCAGCTTTTTTTTGGGGCCACCATGTATCCTTCTCCTAGTGATTCTTTTTGTAAACCCTTTTTATCTTTTCCTTTGTCTTCCTTGTGTATCCAAGGTGTGGATGATCCATACATACATGATAGATAAAAAAAGTAAAAAAAAAACAGAATAAAAAGAGAAAGGGGTGAGAGTCTCCACCCAGTGATGAACTTTTTTGGAAGCAAATTTCAGCAACCCAAAAAAGACGAAAAAAAATGTCAGTCACAAATGCACAGCAGGTATGTTTGAGCGAAGGAATCGAAAGGGGGGAAGTTCAAATTTTTTGGGCTTTCTATCTCCAAAAAAGGGGCGGCACTGTTCTTTGCAAGCTAATGGGTGCTTCGAGATCTCAGTTCAAATTGAGGGGTTCTGTGACTGGAAAACGCCAATAGGGTTGCTGTCCATAACAATCAAAGGATACTTTAAAGCAGTTTTTTCAGAACAAGCGTGCAATAGATTGGAGGTGTAACTAAAAGCTAACCCAAGGGTCAAGTGGATCAGTATTGGTGTGTTTTTGAAAGATGATTAGTGTGTTGAAATTTTTTATGTAAAAGGGCCTACTCTTCGAGGAGATGATGAAATAATTGGATCTCCTCATAAGGGAAAAATTATTTGGTTTTTAGAGCTTTTGGCCGGTTATGATTTCCTCAGGCAACACATCATAACATGCCAGTGGGAGCCAGGGCCATAAAACTATTTTATTTTTAACATCTGTGAAGAAAAAATAGACTAACAGGCAAATGAAGTACTCAAAAAATAATTGAAACGATAAAGCTGTCAAAAAACTCATTTCTTGTTAAACCCTATAAGGCTGTTGATCAACAAACCCAGATCTTCAGATACATGGAGCTGATACCCGTAAAGATTTGTAATTTTTTTACCAAATCAAGGACACAAGGCTCAAGAAATTTTAAAGGGTTTTTTGATGAAATTTCTAACAACTTATTTTGACATTAAAAACTGTCGGGGGGAAATCATATATAATGCAACATCTTGAGGGGGGAAATACAATGGTCTGCAACCAAGTTGAGCTAAAAATCATCTTGCAGTTTGGATCCTTGTGCGGGGGTCACTCTTTAAAACCCTGGTTGGGAAAAAGCTGAGCTGAATGTTGTAAAGCAGCTATTCATTTTTTTTTTTTTAGGGGCCCTTTATGTGTTCTTCACACTTCTACACTTCTTTTGCAATTCTTACGATTTACTGAAAATGTAGTCTGGCCCAGTGTCTGTCCCAAAGGTTTCTACAAAAAGAGGGTCTTGTCGAGCGTTCGTGAAAGCAATTGTCCAAGAACCCCCCAATCCGTGAAGCACTTCTAAATAATAGTGATGAAAAAGAATGAGAAAAACTCGTTTAAGCCGTGGTCTCCTTGAAAAGAGGCAAGCTAGAGCAGCCATTTATGCTTTTTTTTTTGGCATGACATTCTTGGGTAAGTTGTCCCAAAAACCACGTATTGCAAGATCTAAAACTTGAGTTGAACACACATCGCTTTTAAAGCCCTTTGGGAATTTTTTTGTACGTAAAAAAACGAGATCGCTTCCATTTTATGGGGAGAAGGGAAAAATTGTCAGGAACCGAGGATATTTTCAGACAGTAAACGCCAAAGTAAATTTCCCACCCAATCCATTGGATTATGGACGATCTGAAAAAGCATCATTCCAAATCGAAGCATTTCGCATACAGAATTTCCTTCCAGCAAATTTATCAGTTTTTCCCGGTTCACGGGGTCAAAGGTTGAAGGCCCATAAGAAATCTGTTCACTTTTTGGGTTTTTGGATAAACTGCAAACATTGAATTGTGATGAAAATTGAAGCAGCTGCGCGAAATTTGGTTTCTGAGTACAAGAATGTCTGGATCAAACATTTATTGAACTATGCATTTGCGCCTTCTTTACTAATTTTTCAAAAACAAGATTAGAAAAGGGAGGGCACATTTCCCCTTTCAGCTGTTTATATACAAGCATTGTAGTCTTCCAATATTGAAATAATGTTGCGTATGTATTGGTGCCGGTTTAAAATTTTTCTGGGGGAACTTCTTTTAGTAAATTGAAATTTTTCAAAACAGACTTTGTACTACAATGTGTCTGACAGGCTTAGCACCTAGCTTTGATGACATTGATATGACTCCTCAGAGAAAAGACTTCCATGATTTGATCAAAAAACCTTTTAAGGGTAGATCTCGTAAAGTGCCCCCTGCCCCGTGCTTAATTAAAGGTAGTCTGGTATTTTAAAAATTTTTTTTGTTCATTTGCAGAATATGGAAAATGTAGAATGCATCAAAATATTTAGACTAGTGTTGAAATAGTAGCTTTTGCTTACTTTGCTTATAAATATGACGATAAAATTTTAAACCCCTTTTCTATTGTTACATTTCTAAAAGTTAAATCTTTCCAATCTAGCTATCTGATTGTTTCAAAATCTCCAAAAAGGCTAAAATTTTAAAAAAAATCCCCAAACCCCCCCGCTGTCGGGATCTATAATTGTAAAAATTTTGTAATGAAAAGGGGGCCCCCCCAAAAAGGCTGCCCAGGGGGTCCCCGGTCTAAATCCGGCCCTGGGTGACCCGACTCATAGTCTCGCAACATAATGTGTTTTTTCTCGATCTGAATACTTTATTAGCTTTTCCACTTAAAAAAAAAAATCTTTACCCAATTAGGTCATAGGTACCCCCCTTGTGTCCCAAAATACTATGCAAATACTATCGCAATTTAGCTTTTCTTATTGCTTCAAAAAACCCTAAAAAGGCTAAAATTTCAAAAAAAATCACCCGGGGCCCCCCCCGCTGCGCAGCCGCTTCGCTCGGCATCCCATACTTTGTAAAATTTTGTAAAGCGGGGGGGCCCCCCACAGAGGCTGCCCAGGGGGCCCCACAGGGATAAATCCGGCCCTGGAACACCCCCATGCTGCCCCTTTAAATTACCCTCGTTCCGGTGCATTGGAGGAAAAGGGGGGGGCCCTGGCCTCTAATCCACCCGTGCCACCACGGGGCCCGGGTCAACCATCACACCCTCAAGGAGCCTCCAGGGCCCACACGCGCTATAGGCACAAAGTGAAAAAATAAAAAAAAAAAAAATGTGTCAACACATGATCTGTTTCATGGGTAAACCCTTTCTATAAAATCAAAACTGGGTCATAGGATATTTTTAGAGCGACGTGAGGTCACATCGCATCCCGTTTATGGCGGGGTTCGTTTTCCCCGTTTTTTACTCAAAACCGGGATTTTTTTTTATTTTTTTCCCATTATAATAAAAATAACAATAAAATAAAAAATTCTATTTCACCCCAAATAGGGCATTTAGGTGATGGGGAGGCGGGGCCCAGCGGTTAGCATCTTGGAGTGGTGAGCTCAATGTCCCGAGTTCGAATCCTGCCGGGGACAACTCTTTCAAGAGCCTGGTAGAGGAGCAGAAGGTCCTGAGTTCACGTCCCACCAAGGAGCAACTGTCAAATCCATCGTCGAGTGACTGAAGAAACCCGCAGGCTGTTATAACCTGTTCTCCGTCTGCGTGTGCAATGAAGAAACTCCAGGGACAGCGTGAGCCTAAATTGAAGATAACGTCAGAGAAAACGGGATCTTCACCTAAGACCACAGGTGTCACTATAAGAATCCAGCCTGCGCCACCAACGGGCGAGTTCAACCAACATCATCAAAACCTCTATAAGCCTACAGGCGCTATAGGCTCCAACATAAAAAAAAAAATATATATATATATATATATATATATATATATATATATATATATATATATATATATATATAATATATATATATGTATAGTATGCTTTGTATATTCGAAATCGCTAACACGAGTTCGCCATTTGCTTTGTATTACGATCGCAGACTAGGCACACTTTCCGCGACAAGCTGCCAATGTTAATGTACTCCATGGAAGAAAGTGAACCACGGTTTACGCCCAACACTTACGTCTTCATCGGCTCACAGCTGTCTTCCCTTCCTGTGAACTAATGGTAATAGTAATTACAGGCGCTAACGCTGCTTGCTAAATCGCAGAGCACCTGTTGACGGATCCATCATCACTATTCACAGCCACGAACGCTGACGCTCGACCACACCCACCCCACGACAGAGAGAGAGAGAGAGAGAGAGAGAGAGAGAGAGAGAGAGAGAGAGAGAGAGAGAGAGAGAGAGAGAGAGAGAGAGAGATGCAAAGCAGAATTTTCAAAAGTAACGTACAAAACCCATTAGTAAACGTAATAAAGAACAATGCAAAAAGGACATTATCTGTACCTCAAATCCTTTTCCACAAGAAATCAGGAACCCACCACGTGAACCCATCACAATCCAGACACACTCTCCCTCATAAAGAGAGATGATAAAAAAGAACAGCAAAACCTCCACCTTGAGGCAATTAACAGACAAATAGACACCATATATCTACATATATCTATACACACACACACACACACACACACACACACACACACACACACACACAGACAGACAGACAGACACACATATATATAATATATATATAATATATATATATTATATATATATATATATATATATATATATATATATATATATATTATATATATATATACTGTATATACATATATCTCGGGTCACCGAGAACCAGTGGCGTCACCGCGGGGGGCTAAGGGGGACTTAGCCCCCACAAGTCATGGACTCAGCCCCCCAAATTGCTTGTAACTGAAACCATAGGCCAACGAGACACCTCTGAGAGAGATGAAGACCCTAAATCTCACTGTAAAAGATGTCTTTACTATCCCATCCTAGACAGGTACTCGTTGGATTTGGGCACAGGTCTGATGAACCAAAGAGCATTCTACTTGGTGTATCTGCTTGTCATCCTTTGTCCCCGAACTTTCTAAATGAAAATTATTTGAAATATCTTGCTGACCAATATGACATTGAAAGTGAGAGCCTCCATGCAGAAGTTCTTGTTGCTCAGAAAATATTAAACGATGCAAAATCCATCTCTGGTGCTTTAGACAAACTAAAGCCTCTAAAGCAAGGTTTCACCACACTCTGGATTTTTAATGCTTTTGGCTCTCACTTTCCCTGTCAGTAAGGGCTAAATTTTGAAACGATCATTCTCTGTACTGAAGCTTGTCCAAAACGTACCTCAGGGCAACAATGGGTCAGAAACGGCTGACCAGTCTAGGTACAAATTTCAATTGAAAAGGTGTGGTGGATTCACTCGATCTTGATGTAGTAGTTGACAAATTTGCCTCTCTTCCAATACTGTCACAATCAAACTCGGGAGAATCACCAAACGGCAGTTGCCCCTAACTCTTACTTAACATGGGCCATAAGGGTCAGGGATTAATCCCTTCAGCACCAGGGTTACGTGATCACACGTCCTGCATACTACCACTGTACTGTCGTCTGGTGCTGTGTGGTTAAGGAGTGGGAGCCAGGGTAAGGCAGTGGGAGGCAGGTAACACAGGACGGGAGGGAGGTTAACACAGTGGGGGGGCAGGTTAAGGCAGTGGGGTGGCAGGGTAACACAGGACGGGAGGCAGGTTAAGGCAAATGGGAGCCAGGGTAAGGCAGTGGGTGGCAGGGTAACCCCAGGACGGGGGGTAGGTTACACAGTGGGAAAGCAGGTTAAGCAGTGGGAGCCAGGGTAAGGCAGTGGAAGCCAGGGTAAGCAGTGGAGGCAGGGCAACACAGAAAGGGAGGCATGTTAACACAGTGGGGAGGCAGGTAAGGCAGTGGGAGCCAGGGTAAGGCAGTGGGAGGCAGGGTAACACAGGATGGGAGGCAGGGTTTAAAGGGAGTGGGCCAGGGTAAGGCAGTGGGAGCCAGGTTTAAGGCAGTGGGAGCAGGGCAAAAACAGGACGGAGGCAGGTTAACACAGTGGGGAGGCAGGTAAAGGCAGTGGGAGCCAGGGTAAGGCAGTGGGAGGCAGGGTAACACAGGACGGGAGGCGGTTAACACAGTGGGAGGCCAGGTTAAGGGGGGGGGCAGTGGGTGGCAGGGTAACCAGGACGGGAGGCAGGTTAACACAGGACGGGGCAGGTTAAACACAAAGGGCGGAGGCAGGTTAACAAAAGGACGGGAGGCAGGTTAAGGCAGTGGGAGCCCAGGGTAAGGCAGTGGGTGGCAGGGTAACACAGGACGGGAGGCAGGTTAACACAGGATGGGAGGCAGGTTAAGGCAGTGGGAGCCAGGGTAAAAGGGAGTGGGAGGCAGGGCAACACAGGACGGGAGGCAGGTTAACACAGGATGGGAAGGCAGGTTAAGGCAGTGGGAGCCAGGTAAGGCAGTGGGAGGCGGGTAACACAGGACGGGAGGCAGGTTTTAACCCCAGGATGGGGGGCAGGTTAAAGGGAGTGGGAGCCAGGGTAAGGCAGTGGGTGACAGGGTAACACAGGACGGGGGGCAGGTTAAGGCAGTGGGAGGCAGGTTAACACAGGACGGGAGGGAGGTTTAAAACAGTGGGAGGCAGGTTAAGGCAGTGGGTTGGCAGGGTAGCACAGGACGGGAGGCAGGTTAACACAGGACGGGAGGGAGGTTTTAAAGGGAGTGGGAGCCAGGGTAAGGCAGCGGGAGGCAGGGTAACACAGGACGGGAGGCAGGTTAACACAGGATGGGAGGCAGGTTAAGGCAGTGGGACCCAGGGTAAGGCAGTGGGTGGCAGGGTAAGACAGGACGGGAGGCAGGTTAACACAGGATGGGAGGCAGGTTAAGGCAGTGGGAGCCAGGGTAAGGCAGTGGGTGGCAAAGGGTAACGCAGGACGGGAGGGAGGTTTAACACAGGATGGGGGGCAGGTTAAGGCAGTGGGAGCCAGGGGTAAGGCAGTGGGAGGCAGGGTAACACAGGACGGGAGGCAGGTTAACACAGGATGGGAGGCAGGTTAAGGCAAATGGGAGCCAGGGTAAGGCAAGGGGTGACAGGGTAACACAGGACGGGAGGCAGGTTAAAAACAGGATGGGAGGCAGGTTAAGGCAGTGGGAGCAGGGTAACACAGGACGGGAGGCAGGTTAACACAGGATGGGGAAACAGGTTAAGGCAGTGGGGGGCCAGGGTAAGGCAAATGGGAGGCAGTAACCCCGGACGGGAGGCAGGTTAACACAGGTGGGAGGCAGGTTAAGGCAGTGGGAGCCAGGGGTAAGGCAGTGGGAGGCAGGGTAACACAGGACGGGAGGGAGATTAAGGCAGTGGAGCCAGGGTTAAGGCCCCTGGGGCAGGGTAACACAGGACGGGAGGCAGGTTTAGCACAGTGGGATGCAGGTTAAGGCAGTGGGTGCCAGGGGAAGGCAGTGGGAGGCAGGTGTAACACAGGACGGGAGGCAGGGTAACACAGTGGTAGGCAGGTTAAGGCAGTGGGAGGCAGGGTAAGGCAGTGGGAGGCAGGTTAAATCGGCTTTTAGTTACTTTATCATGATCATGTACTTTATTCTGTTTAACTACAGTAAACCCATGTACCTGTTTTTTGTGCAATAAGGGGAAAAACCTTGCATATATTGTAAGTTTATATTTATATATTTTTTTCATTATCAAATAAAACCTTACTGAGAAACAAACCAAAACGTACATCGTGCAATTCCCTTGTGTTTGTTAGGGAGAGAGAAAAATGGCTATTTTATTATTTTGTAGAAAAAGAATAAAATGTTTTCTTCAAATTATCAAATTTAGTTAATATGGTATGATGCATGGTATAACTCTATTATTTTTTGTCATGTAATTAAGCTTAATTCCACTTTCTTCTCTTTTTTTGGCCTCAAATTACCTGGAACTGATTCATTTTCAAAATTACACCCCCGACCCCCCAGCTGGATAGGCCATCACCCCCCCGGGGCTAAAGCCCCCCCAAATTTTTTTTCCTGGTGACGCCACTGCCGAGAACGCCAGTCGGAGACGCTAACCACTCCGCTACCGCCTCCCCGTATGTAATATATATATATATATATATATATATATATATATATAATATATAATATATATATATATATATATATATATATATATATATATATATATATATATGTATATATATATGTATATATATATATATATATATATATATTATATATATGTATAGTATATATATATATATATATATATGTATATGTATATATATATATATATATATATATATATATATTATATATATATATGTATATATATATATATATATATATATATATATATATATATATTTTATATATATATGTATATATATATATATTATATGCTGAGGTCTACTTGTAGTAATTACCAGTTTTATTGAATTTGATCTACGAATGTGAGAAAGTATGATCAATGATTATCCAAATTATGACCATCAATGATAATCAAATTACATTTAGAATCATCGATTCAGTGAGAGTGAATGCAATAAAAATATATTTTAAGTTGAAGGACACTTGGGAGCATCGGCCAGTGAGTGCCGTGGTGTGACTGAGGGTAGTGAGGCGCGCCAGGGTGCCTCTGGCTCGTTCAGATAATGCGGCGTGATAGCCTTGAAGTGGTCTGTGGCCACACTCAGAATTGAGTTTGGAAATCATGTGCATTGTGTATGTATTGTAGGCTACATACGTTCGGACGACCACGTATGTGCGTACATAATATGTACTTATCACTGTCTTCACGTATCTATCCGTCTATTTATAAGCCAAAGGTGAAAAACAAGAGGACAAAAAAAGTTTACGAGTAAGTTACGGAATCACAGACGGGAAGACAAAGGAAGCACTCACCTGTAGGATACATGACAACCGCTTGGGTCAGGTCAGGTCAGGGCCCCGGACGTGTTCCTCACTCGGCACTCGGCACCAACGCGACGGCAGCCTCACCGGGTCCCAGGGAAGCACTCGATAGGTTTCAGGCGGGGCGAGCGAACATTCACCTTCGACGACAGCGGCGCCCACACTGACGCCACGCCGCGGTGCCTCCCCTGGCTGGTCCTGCTGAAGACTGAAGTTGATCTTGCGGGTAAGATCGAGCGTGATGGCGACGAAGAGCCTCTCAGTCAAGGGATCATTCAACACGAACACACAGAAGGGGGATTCACCAGCACGAACGCCACCCAGCTACCAAGATCCTCTAAGCGGCATTGTTATCGGCTGTCTGGTATGTTTCTCACATCCTCTATAAACCCCATACCGTAGATAACACTAAAGTCGCCAGGACAACTTTTTTTTCTATTTACAGACGTATGGTGGCGTTAATACTTAAATTTCCACATCCATGATTTCAGGAAAGTTAGAAGGGGCTATCTGGAGAGTCTGTCATTTTGTGTCTTCATCTGTGTCATATTATGGCTATAAATGAACAAATTACAAAAATATCAACCGAGTGGCGACCTACACTAAGGTTGCCAGCTAGTGTTTATGTTCTGATTGTCCTCCCGCCGTCGTCGTCGCCCGAAAGAAAAACGAGTACCGAAATTTGAAACCGTATATACTTGCAGATACAAAGCATAAAACAACGCTGAAACAGGATAGATTATACAGTCATGCATAGACCACTGTATACCTGGACTGTTCACGTGACAATGTTTTGAATTGCGGGGCTGCATAGGGGCCTGCGGGGCGCCCGACAAAGAGATATAGTGGTCTATGGACTATCATATAGACTGGTTTATAAGTATATATGATATACTGTAATCTTCGTAAATGTTTGTTCTATAATATTATCAAATAAAAAACAGTAAAACACGCTAAAGAAATGCCATTACGAGACTATGAAGAAATATGCATGAACTTAATATTCACTTAACTCTTCGCCATTTAAAACTTTTCGAGTCAACTTTTATCATGAAGGGTATCAATAGAAGCGCAATTTTAATAGCTTTCCATTGCTATATTTCGTTATCTGATCATTTAATTAGAACCATGCATAAATTAGCGTTAAATAAATAAATAAAATCATCAATCGGTAATTTTCCCGATTGATGATGTTATTTATTTGCTTATATATTTCGTTTTCTGATAAATGAATTAGTATCATGTATAAATTAACCTTGACTAAATAAATAACCTCATCAATCGGGAAAATAACCCGATTGATGATTTTATTTATTTAGTTAACGCTAATTTATGCATGGTTCTAATTAATTTATCAGATAACGAAATATAGCAATGGAAAGCTAATAAAATTGCGCTTCTATTGATACCCTTCATGATAAAAGTTGACCCGCAAAGTTTTAAATGGCGAAGAGTTCATGCATATTTCTTCAGTCTCGTAATGGCATTTCTTTAGCGTGTTTTACTGTTTTTTATTTGATAATATTATAGAACAAACATTTACGAAGATTACAGTATATCATATATAATGATAAACCAGTCTATATGATCCGTATATATATATATATATATATATATATATATATATATATATATATATATATATATATATATATATATATATATATATATATATATATATATATATATATATATATATATATATATATATATATATATATATATATATATATATATATATGAATCCGAGCGGCCCTCCGACTTCAGGCCCTTGCGCGACAGGCCGATATTCCGTGCGCAGTCCAGGTATACAGTGGTCTATGAGTCATGATATAAACTACTGTGTATCATCTTCAGTGGCACATACAAATCAGTAGTGATGCTATAATTCGTAATATATTGCGGCTGGCGACATTAATGCAGGTGGCGACTATAGTGTTATCTACGGTAGCGTTAATTTACTAATCTACAACACTACAATTGATTACGTATAAATGTGTTTGTACGTACATTCGGGATGACAATGGGTGGGAGTGATGAGCCACCGTTTTGTGCTGTTACTTCTGAGCCTCTTGTCTGCCTGTTGCTCACCACACTTTTTTTTTTTTTTTTTACATCACTAAGGACTGGCCAAGGTAAAAAAAAAAAAAAAAAAAGCCCACTCAGTTTAGTTATTTCTATCGTATATTTGTGTCTACCCTGTGTGTTCCTCTTCCTGTTGTCTGTTACTATAATCTGTTACTTATATCTGCTCATAATCCTTTATCGTTATCTTTTTTTTTCTTTTTTCTTTTTATTTTGGCCTATAGCGCCTGTAGGCAGTGACCTCCAGAGGTGGGATGGTAGGCCCTGGAGGTTCACTTGAGGGCTGTGATGGTTGGCCCTCGCCCGTGGTGGTGCAGGCAGGATTTTTATAGTGACGCCTTTGATTAGAGGTTCATGTCGCCCCCCTGTGTCCTCCGATGCACTCGCAATCGAAGGTAGAGTTAATGGGCAGCATGTGGGTGTTCTTAGGCCACTCGACGGTGCAGAAATATTTTAAGTGGATTTATGGGTCTCACTCGGGATCGAACTCGGGTCTTCGAAAACGTCACCCCGTGTCGCTAACCACTTGCTACCGCCTCCCCAAACCTCCTGTTACTGTTGACCCGAGATTTTCTTTTTTTTAAATCGTATTTGCTCACCTGTCTTTTCTCATTCCTTTGCATGCTAAACTACGTACAGTACCTACAACTTGTACATCTACCCAGGTAACATCTCTTTCCCTCCCTTTCTTAGAACTCTTTGATTAACATTTTTGTCCTCACTCCAGTCATCCTCCTTCCATCTTCCTTACCCGAGTAACTGGACGGGATTTTCCTTACTTTTGAAAAAGAATATAAAAAAATAACCTTCATGTTCCTCACTCCTTCTAACCTAAATATTGTCAACCTATTCGTATTTTCTATGTCATATCCAACAAAAATCTCCTTACATTTTCCTCCTTGACATCTCTCCATTGCCTTAGCTTTCTGCACCTTAGTTTGTCTGCTTTAATTTTCTTTATATTTTTCTTCCTCCCCTACCTCTTTATCTCATCCTTCATGCTGTTGTGCCCACTTCTCTCCATGCTCCAGTTTCATCCCCTCCTCATTTTCAAGCACCCTTCGTTCCCCTCCTTTATTTTTAGCTCCCTCCTCCCTCCTTTATGCCACGCGTCTTCCCTTTTATCATCCACCTTTCTCTCTTTCTCATTTATCTTCTCTCTCTCTCTCTCTCTCTCTCTCTCTCTCTCTCTCTCTCTCTCTCTCTCTCTCTCTCTCCTCTCTCTCTCTCATCTCCTCTCTCTCTCTCTCTCTCTCTCTCTCTATCCCTTTAACTCTCCATTCAATAGTAAGAGTTAGATTCAACACACACACACACACACACACACACAACACACACACACACACACACACACACACACACACACACACATGAACATCAATATTCCTCACTTGGGGCACCAAATGTAGAAATGTATGCTACAAACATATTTAATCTGAGGGTTCTCTTACCTAACAATCAAACCCATGTCTATCTCCCGACACATCATCCCAGCTAATTAACTAACTAGGATACTTATCGGTGGTTAGTGGGTTGAAATGCGGATCAGGTGATGATTAATACTGCAATGGTCTTGTGATCCGATGTGGTCGCCCGTGTTCAGGGCCGCCCGTGTATGACAGAGGCGGTGGGCGGAGCCGTAATCGTGGTTGGCGTCAAGTGGTTATCACACCAGTAACTTGACGCGGCAATTGTTATCTCTTGTGTTGCTAAGACACGTCCTTTGATTTTAAACTATATTTACAATTATTAACGTATGTACAAAATCTCTTCTTTATACTAGCACATATATATTAGTAAGAGATGTTATCTTCACGGAGGGTCTGGGTGTACTGATTCTCCAAGGTGGGCGGTGAGCCACCGCTACCTGGTCCTAAGCCACGTATATTATTCCCTATGGCCTAGAATCTAATGACGATAGCCAATGACCGCGCTTCAAATTAAGGTGCTAATTATTTAAGTGCAATGCTTATTAACCACTGGGAATATTAATTTATCCTATCCCAGTACTAATCATTTACTTAAATTACCTTAATTATTACCCATTACCATTATATTTATATATATACATCCCTATACACCCCTATCACGAGCGGAAAATACTTCACTCACAAGGGGGGGGGGGACAAAACCACCACTCTACCAATTACGAGAGGGTGGTTTATGGATAATTTCCACAGTATATATGATATACTGTAATCTTCGTAAATGTTTGTTCTATAATATTATCAAATAAAAAACAGTAAAACATGCTAAAGAAATGCCATTACGAGACTCTGAAGAAATATGCATGAACTTAATATTCACTTCAACTCTTCGCCATTTAAAACTTTGCGAGTCAACTTTTATCATGAAGGGTATCAATAGAAATGCAATTTTATTAGCTTTCCATTGATATATTTCGTTTTTCTGATAAATGAATTACAACCATGCATAAACTAGCGTTAAATGAATAAATAAAATCATCAATCGGGTAATTTTCCCGATTGATGATGTTATTTATTTACTTATATATTTCGTTTTCTAATAAATGAATTAGCACCATGTATAAATTAGCGTTAACTAAATAAATAACCTCATCAATGGGGAAAATTACCCGATTGATGATTTTATTTATTTATTCATTTATCAGAAAACTAAATATATCAATGGAAAGCTAATACAATTTCGCTTCTATTGATATGCTCCATGTTATAAGCCGTCTCGCAAAACGTAAATGGCGACGAGTTTATGTTCATGCATATTTCTTCAGAGTCTCATAATGGCATTTATTTAATATGTTTTACTTTTTTTTATTTGATAATATTACAGAAAAAACATTTACGTAGATAATAGTATATCATTTATACTGATAAACATATATTTGGTAGGGGAAAATTACCATAAACGGGCAAACATGGGCAGCAAGTGGAGTTTGTTGGTCCTCCACGCTCGCATCTCCCGCGTCTGTCGCATGCACAACGAGGGCTGTGACGTCACTTGCAAGGAACCTAATAGAGACATGAAGCAATAGATGATAATTATGAAGTTTATATACAAGTGAAACACCAGACAGTCGAGAACGAATCTGGTTGGAAGACCTTCGTGGGTGCACCACGTGCGTGCTGGTGAATCCCTTGGTGCTCATGTTCGTGTTCAGGGTTATATGATCCCTTAGTTCTAAGTGGCTCTCCGCCGCCTCCACAATTGAACTGAACGATAAGACAAATTTCACCAGGATCAGTGGAGGCACCGTCGTGGCAGTGTGGACGCAGGGGTGGTGGAAAGTGGGTGTTCTCTTGCCATAATCATCCATAATCATCTAGTGTTTTCGTGGATCCTGTGTGGCTGCCCTCGCGTTGGTGGCCTTCCTGCCCAGTGAGGGAGACGTCCGCTGCTCTAATCCAAGACATACACAAGTGAGTGTTTCCTCGGCCGTTCCGTCTGTGCTTGCGGAACTTGTTCGTAAATATTTTTGTCTCGTGTACTTTGGTTTATGAAGTGTCATTGACAGATAGAATCACAGATGGACAAATACATAGATACAGTAAATAGGTGTGCATATACATATACACACACTCATACATACGCAAATAAGCATGCATGTGTACACATTTATATAGGCTACACATACATACACATCCTAACAACTGTAGAGGTATTATTATCACAAATTTTCTGGGAAATCTGTATGATGTGGTCTTAAATGAATGACGAGTGAAAACAAGCCGGAAACTAAGAAAAAGCGAGGGTGTTCAGAGCGTTAAGTAAACTTTTGTACTTCTTAACTGACCAGCCACGAACGGCCAGACGGAAACATACACTTTTTATTACACTCATAAAATTTCCTAAGGCGTATTACTTCGTCCTAAAAGCTATAAAAGGTGTGTTGAAGCGGCTTAGGTGTGGCTGTGATGCTGGCAGCATCAGCAGCCATGAATGGCGTCACGGTGACAGTGCATCAGCGGCGATGATTTCACTTTTGCTCACTTAGGGTTTATCAACTCTTTGTTTTTTGCAATCGTATAGTTAACAAATGTATACGACTAAATTTGGTTTGTAAAACAACAAATCAATACCAAATGTCATGTAGAAAATCGAATTCAGTAGCTTCGCATGTTTATTTTCATGAACGATATAATGTTATTAGCAGCTACCAGATCGAATAAAGAACATCAGAATCTGAATGAGCCTTGTAAGCATCTCAGCATGAAAATATATCCAGGAAAGACGATTTTTGTTCTTATTAATGGTGCAGTGGGGGATGCCGTGGCGTAGCAGGCTCAAGATTTGCTTTAAGTTGAGGTAGAACATTGTCAGACGAATATTTTCCTCCACCCTTTATCTTGCGACGGGTATGTTTCCTCAGGCGTCAAGATGTACACTAAAATGAAATTGCCTCATGTTCCAAAGCATGTGTCTATTAAGAAACAAAATATTTACCTTTTTATTCATCTATAGATTCATACATGTACGTAGATAGGTCGATATCTTTAATCGAAATTAATAACTGATGAATGGACACTACACACATCGCCCTCAATATAGTGAACTATTTATGTGGCGACAGACCACTTGAAGGCTATCATGCCCAAAGTATATATGTCAGTGGCTGGTAAGCTGGCACACAGTAATGTATATGCCTGGTATTTTTCCCCGCTACAGTTTTCATTGAAGCTGTTGCTACTTTGCTCGAATGAAAATTCTTGTGAGGTTTGCTCATAATTTCAAGATAATATTGTCATAACCAACTCTGTAGAATGTTTTTCCTTTTCACTGCATATATTATATCATCCATTATATGATAGGATATTTTACCCAATTTTGGAACAACTCCTTTTTGGGGACGGAGGCATTATTTTCCAATTGTCTCCAACATCACATCTGCTTCCAAAATCAATCGCCCATAACACTACGTCCCGCAATATTAAATGTTGGTCTATATGTGCGTAGCCATTCTGTAAGTCATTAGCGTGGTGGATCATGCACAGGGAAATCCTGAGCACCTTTTGGCCGTGTTTGTGAAGCGAAATCTTCATATTAGAGCTTTTGATCCCTAAATTGTTACTTTTATAAGAAAGCAGAACGTCCCTAAGGAATGAGGTCATCCCATTTCTTTCATAAGGGGAAAATATCAAAGGTACCTAAAAGTAGGTTTCAAGTATCAGATCAACAAAAAGTTTTGATGATTAGACTGAAATTTTAGTTTGACAACATGAATGAAGAGTTTTCGCATAGATCTGTAACCGTTCTCCTTACTAACAAACAATATATGTAGGCATCATGTGATAAAACAAAGAATATAACTCTTAACCCATTGAGGCCCAGAACGTAATTTACATTGTAATTTGGCTACTATTTTAAACGATTTTAATTAATATAAGCAATATTTTATAGGTACGCCGTGTTTAGTATCCTTGTTCACTAGCTTATTTGGTATATTAAGTCACTTTTCGTAATTTTAGGGCTAACAACAGACGATTTTATATAGCAAAGGAAAGATCTGGGCGTGAAGGGGTTAATACCATCAACTAACTTCATTCTATTAATACCACACACACACACATGCCTTGCATCAACTGACGTAATGCCTGGGTTGACTGGCCGAGAGGGCTGTCTGGAGGCAAACCAAGGTTACTTTACAACAAAGGTTACTTTGATTGGTAACCAAGGTCTGTCTTGTTTCTCGCTTTAACGGCGTTGAAGTTGTTTCGGTTCCTTGCCAACGGACCGAAATCGTGTCCTACATGTTGGAACCAGACTGATTATTTATCATGTCCGATCAGTCAAAACTCTCTATCTGTATTCCCCTCCCTCTCTTTCTATCCCTTCTCTCTCTCTCTCTCTCTCTCCTCTCTCTCTCGTCTCGTCTCTCTCTCTCTCTCTCTCTCCTCTCTCTCTCTCTCTCTCTCTCTCTCTCTCTCTCTTCTCTATCTCTCTCTCTCTCTCTCTCTCTCTCCTCTCTCTCTCTCTCTCTCCTCTCTCTCTCTCTCTCTCTCTCTCTCCCTCTCTCTCTCTCTCTCTCTCTCTCTCTCTCTCTCTTCTCTCTCTCTCTCCTCTCTCCTCTCTCTCTCATCTCTCTCTCTCTCCTCTCGCTCTCTCTCTCGTCTCTCTCTCTCTCTCTCTCCTCTCTCTCTCTCTTCTCTCTCTCTCTCTCTCTCTCTCTCCTCTCTCTCTCTCTCTTCTCTCTCTCTCATCTCTCTCTCTCTCTTCTCTCTCTCTCTCTCTCTCTCTCTCTCTCTCTCTCTCTCTCTCTCTCTCTCTCTCGTCTCTCTCCTCTCTCTCTCTCTCTCTCTCTCTTCTCTCTCTCTCTCTCTCTCTCTCTCATCTCTGCTCTTCTCTCTCTCTCTCTCTCTCTCTCTCTCCTCTCTCTCTCTCTCTCTTGCTCTCTCTCTCTCTCTCTCTCTCTCTCTCTCTCTCTCTCTCTCTCTCTCTCTCTCTCGCTCTCTCTCTCTCTCCTCTCTCTCTCTCTCTCTCTCTCTCTCTCTCTCTCCTACTCTCTCTCTCCTGCTCTCTCTCTCTCTCATCCTCTCTCTCCTCTCTCTCTCTCTCTCTCTCTCTCTCTCTCTCTCTCTCTCTCCTCTCTCTCTCTCTCTCTCTCTCTCATCTCTCTCTCTCCGCTCTCTCTCTCTCTCTCATCTCTCCTCTTCTCGTCTCTCTCTCGCTCTCTGCTCTCTCTCTCTCTCTCTCTCTCTTCTCTCTCTCTCTCTCTCTCTCTCTCTCTCCTCTCTCTCTGATCTCTCTCTCTCTCTCTCTCTCTCTCTCTCTCTCTCTCTTCTCTCTTCCTCTCCTCTCTCCTCTCTCTCTCTCTTCTCTCTAAAATTATATATATATATATATATATATATCTATATATATATATATATATATATATTATATATATAATATATATATATATAATCTAGAATCTAGATAATGAAATGTGCTTTCCTTTCAGAGACTGAAATGAAGATCAACAAGAAGCTCATACCAATTAAGCTGCACTACTTTTGCCTGCTTGGAAGTAAGTGTTTGATTTCTTTCTTAATTAACTGCTTAAATTATTGAATTATTTCTTTAAAGCAACTATTAGCTTGTTTTCAAAAGTTTTGAAAACATATATTATTGGACGAACGTGTCAAACGCTTTCATATGCTCAAATTCAACCAATCTAGAAACCATGGCATAAGCCTACAAAAATCATGCCGATGAAGCCGGTGTGGCGAATAGTATCTGGCGTGGCAGAGGGGAGACAAGTTTGGCAGAGCAGGTGTCGGGGTCACCACATTGAAGCCAAACCCTCTGGCCAGCCCCGCGTCACCGTCACCCAATGGGAGACATGCCAAAATCTAAGAAGGAGTCTTCTCTCCTAAGAAGTCTCCTAAGAAGGAGACAAATCTCCTTCTTAGATTTTGCGACACGCTGCGCCGCGCTCCACCCAGTGGTAGACGCAGGGTGGCCTCGGTATATATAGGGAATAGAGTATAGTTACAGTAGATGAACCCTCGCCCTTTGCCGTGGGTTCAGTACGTTAGTACTTTTATTGTTACTGTACTGGATTATGCTACTGAGCTGTCAAGCTCGCCATATCAATTAGGTAACAGGAACTACCACGTGTAGGCCTCACGGCCTCTTGCAGCTTCCTTATTTTCTTATGTTTTTATGTTCTTATATCAAATTGCATGTCAATAGAAAGTGATTTCATGGCATTCCTTATAATTTGTCATTGAATAATTTTTTCACACTATTCATAATGTCATGATGCAAAATTTGTTTTGCATGATGTTCCTTGAATCATATCTTCCTTGAGTAATTATGATTTATGTGACTGAAAATAAACATAATTACCTAATGATACCAGGAAATGTCGTTTCATTGATTACTTTACAGGCGTGTCCACCGTGATTCCCTTCGTGATGGTCATCGCGGTGGAGCGCGGCATCCCCGTGTGGCTGGCGGGCACCCTGAATGCCTCCACCCTCCTGGTGGTACTCCTCGTCAAACCTGCAATGGCTACGCTAGCAGATACTTTCCCTTCCTTCCGACGGATCATATTTCTTCTTAACCTGAATGTCGCCATGGTGTTCATGATCTCCATCTACTTCGTTCCGTCGATGCAAGTGATCGCCGAGTTTCAGGGTCAGCTAGTCAGGGTCATGGAGCACGTGAATGCCAGTGACCCAACATATCTTTTCTCAGGGAGAAACCTTCAAGACAGCCACAGTAACAAGTCAACTAAAAATGATGGTGAGTCTTTGGATAGGTGCTAATAACCATAATTTGACTAACAAGTCTTACAATGATATCAGAAAAATTATTGACATGCAAGAGAGAACTCTAGTCGCTTTGATGTCTCACGAGTCACGACCCAGAAGAGAAAATACTCCTGTATCTGGTCGTCTTCTTCCCCTTGTTAAGAAATCTCAAATGGCAGCTATTTAGTTGAACTGTTTCGAAGTAAGCTTTTACGCAGTTGGTTATCCCGCACTGCCTGTATTCATAATGTGCAGAGCGACCCGTCCACCTTGCCTGTAGAGCCTCATAGTACAGGAACATTAGCTAAATGGTGGAAATAAATAGTAGAAAGCTGATTTTTTCAGGAGAACTCCAAAATATTGTATATATCGCCCTTATGCAAAGTTTTGCAAATTCAACCTCGTGGCATTTTCATAATTCAAAATGGCCGCCATCACAATTAACGATAAAATGAAAAGTACTATGATCATCCATCCGAGTTCGTAGTAATAAGATTTTTGTGTGTACATCTATGTTTTAGAGTGTGCTGAATACAATGGAGCCATAAAAAATATTTTGAGTTGACATAATTAGCATAAATTCAATAAGGTGAAGAAAATATATTTTTTTTTTTTTTTTTTTTTAATAATACCAACAACTATGTTATGTACGTTACATTTATAAAAACCCAAAAACTATGTTAACATTGTACAAACACCAATTAGAAACCACAAATAACCCCAACCATATGTTGAAGGAATGTCTAATCAGTGGTATCCCTTCGCCTTGCACATCAAGAACATGCGAATTTTTACAATTGAAAAACCCACTGCAACCAGTGCACATTATGGAAACACCCCATCCGTGCCTTGTAACAACGACATGACTTTCCACACCCTACCTTGCAGCCGCAAGATACCATTTTCAGTACCTTCTCGGGAGCAACGGCCTATCGGTATAGATTGAAACAAGTATCCCCTCTTGTACTCCCCCCCCCACTCATTTGGTGGTAGCTCATTTCCCTGCCATTGCTGAACAGCATGGTATGTTCTATAGCTATGGAATTTGGGCCCAGCTGCTGAGGTTGGAGG
>JACEEZ010014367.1:110000-135000 GCA_016584305.1 Chionoecetes opilio
TATATTATGCCTGCTATCAAGATCTTTCTTTTTGTTTTTTGCAAAGTAACACATATTATATATAATATATATATATATATATATATAATATATATATATATATATTATAATAATATATATATATATATATATATATATATATATATATAATATATATTATATATAGTATAATATATATATAATATTAATGAATATATATATATATATATATATGATATATATATGATATATATATATATATATATAATATATATATATAATATATATATATAGATATATATAATATATAGATATATATATAGAATATATAATATATATATATATATATATATAATAATATAATATATATATATATATATATATATATATATAGATATATATATATTATATATATATAATATATATATATATGTATATATATATATATATAATATATATATATATATATATATATATATGATATTATATATATTATATAGTAATATATATTATAATATATATAGATATATATATATAATATATATATATATATATATATATATATATATATATAGATATATATATATGATATAATATTATATATATATACATATATAGATAATATGATATAGAATATATATATAACATATATAGATATATATATATATATATATATATATATATATATATATATATATATATATATATATATATATATATATATATATATATATATATATATATAGTATATATTATATATATATATATATATATATATATATATATATATATATATATATTACTACATATACTTTTTTACACACAACTCTAAGTGTGAAAAAAAAAGTTGGAAATACTTGAGTAGCTGTTTTCTTAAAACCCCCAAAAAATTATCATAAAAAATATAATTCTTAGATAGTTAACAAATAATTTTCAATTTCTTAATTGTTGAATGGAGTAATGAAAGATAAACAATCTGATGGCAGACTATATCACTTTGTAATTTTTTTTCTTTTACTAATGAATTCGGAAACATCTCGTTTTTTTCTACCGTAGATAACACTATAGTCGCCACCTACACTAATGTCTCCAGGCGCCATATATTACGAATTATAGCATCATATGATTTGTATGTGCCACTGAAGATGATACACAGTAGTTTATATCATGACTGTATAATCTACCCTGTTTCAGTGTTGTTTTATGCTTTGTATCTGCAAGTATAAACTGTTTCAATTTTCACTACTCTTTTTTTTTTGGACGACGACAGACAGCAGCTGATCACCTTTCGGGCGGGAAGACATAAACACTAGCTGGCGACCTTAGTGTAGCCGTTACCAAGGTCGCCACTCGGCTGATATTTTGGTCATTTGTTCATTTATAGCCATAATATGACAGATGAAGACACAAAATGACACAGACTCTCCAGATAGCTCCTTTTAACTTTCCTGAAATCATGGACGAAGAAATGTAAGTATGGACGCCACCAAACGTCTGTAAATCGAAAAGAAACATTGTCCTGGCGACTTTACTGTTATCTACGGTAGACTAAATAATTGAACAAAAACCATGCAAGTTTCAAATACTATTATATGTAATATTTTCAGCTTTCTTTGCAAAGAAATAACGGGAATACACTTTCTCTGTAAACATCTCACTTAAAACGATCTTTTAGATGTTAATGTTCCATTATGTTTGACAGCATAGTGTGTGAAAGAGCGGAACTGATGGGTCCATCGTGTCCAAGCGTCCTGGAGCGGTGGGAGTTCTGGCTGTTTGCTCTGCTGCTGGTTGTGGCGAACGTCTCATTGGCCACCGTTACCTCTTTCACGGATGCCATTATTGTAGACACTATCGGTGAGTTGGGTCATGACAGGACTGTATTAATCCCTTGAGGCCCAGAACGTAATTTCCATTGTAATTTGGCTACCTTTAGATGATTTGTAATTAATGTTATGCCCCGTCTGGGGAGAGGGGGCGCAACGGGGGTTGAAGCTCCTGTTAGCGGACCCCCCACCAGCTACGGTTCTTCCAATCGGTCGCTGACGTGGCATGACAACTAATCCCCAGCACCCCTACCTGTACGGTGCCGGGTTGGGCATTTTTCCATGTACTATGTACTTACGTTTCACATTAAACGGGGCAATGCCCCCTGGGGTCGGAGATACGGAGAGCTTGCATCCCCAGGCTGGTAAAAGCCCCGGCATTGCCGGGGGGCAACCCTCCCTGTCCCCCCCGAGGTCCCTGGCTTGCTACAGGTCCCCTGGGGGCATCCTTGATAGCCCGCCCTGTCATGCACTGTATAATTAATACATCACCATCTGCCGCGTAGCCTCCTGGTAGACCTGTGGTACTCAAGGGGTCCTAAAACCCTGCTGCGGGTGTCTCCCAATGCCCCGGGATCCTTGGGGGGCCCAGAAGAGAAGCCACAGGGGCGGGTGTGTTGCAGGACGTCGTAGCACCGTAGAGTTGCACTCCCGCCCCGTGGGGCAAAGCGGGGCGATCCTTATAACCCCGCTGCGTGTGTCTCGCAACGCCCCGGGGTCCCAGGGGGGACCCAGGAGAAGTCACAGGGGCAGGTGTCTTGCAGGACGTCGTAGCAGCGTAGAGTTTCACCTGCCCCGTGGGGTGGGGCAACGCGGGGCGACGGTGTCGGGTCGAGGCGCGGCGGAGTGGATCTCGGCCACTCTGCCGCACGCGCACCGCCGTCGGTATAACTCGCTCGCTGCACTAAGACACAAGTCTCGGATAAGAGGTCACCGCGACGCAGGCCTGCGTGTGCACGCACTCGTCTCTAGATAGATTCTACCTCCTGTCCTCTGTTCAGGAGGCAGCGAGCCTTCCTTATGCAGCTGTGGTCTGCAGGTGCTGGTGGGTACAGGGCAAAGGTTATATCAGTGTGACAGTTAATCATCTAATGTGTGAAGGGAGAGGTGTGGGTTGATCCTTGGTCGCTGGCAATTCTGCTGTATCAGCATCAGCTATTCTTTTCTCTTCAATTCTTGTTCTTTGTTCTCCTTTTCCCTCGTCTTATTCCTCACTTTCTCTCTCCTTTACTCCCGTCTCCCTAGTCCTCTTCTTCGGACTCTCATCTGTAGAACCGCTAAGGTCAGCAAATCTGCAGGTGGCTGCTGCCCTCCCCTTGCTGGCTGATAAGGATAAGTTGTATCAGCGAAAACATCGTCGCCTCTCTCTCTTCCCGCTACCATCCTCAACGGTTTTCCCTCTTCCCTTCTTCTATTCCCTTATTTATCCTTCTCTCCTTCCTTATACCTTGTTCCTCTGTCCTCCGAACCCTCACAATTAATATAAGCAATGTTTTTTTTATAAATATGATCCTTGTCCACTAGCTAATTTGGTTTATTTAGTTACTTTTCGTAATTTTTTGGGCTAACAACAGACGATTTTACTATATAGCAAAGGGAAGATCTGGAGGCTTAACGTGAAGGGGTTAATAAGGAATAACTCCATTGTGGACATTATCAAGACGTTATCGTTATCTACTACATGTATGAAAAAATACAAAACCAAGTCAACTACTCCTTCGCACGCTGAAATATACGACTTGTAATACAAGAATACTTTCTTGTTGTGATGCTGTTTTGTAATGTCGATAGAATGTTGAATTTCAAGGTCCAGACGGAAACTACGGTAGTCAGCGAGCCTGGGGCACCATCGGATGGGGCCTCATAGCGCCCATCGCTGGCGGCCTTGTTGATTGGTGGTCCGGCTCCTCCCTCGTCAAAGAACTCGCTCCAGCATTCATCGTGTGCGGCGTATTAGGTGTGTCCGATGTGGTCCTCTCAGCGTTGTTCCTCAAGGTATGGAAACTTTTACCCCAATGATTGTGCAAATAATCATAACAAAATGTTTTTTAGCCTTCAGAAGCAAAACTAATTTGCAATATTGTTTAGGTTCCTTGTAATGGGAGCCTAAACGTGACTATTTGACTGTCTCAGAAATAACTATTCCCCTGTACTTGATTCGGAACTTATGTAGTCTTGGACCGCAAATCTTAAGGCTTGGGGTTGCCATTTCAATGGGGAGTAGTACTTTCCCAAAAATACAAAATAAAAATTATGATTTTGATAATGATAATAATAATAATGAAATAATAATAATTCTAATAATAATGATAATAATCGTAATTTGGATAATGTTTCTATGGAGTATTGGTAACACAAAGGCATATTTACACTGCCTTTATGCTCTGCAGTCATTGTGCCACAGAAACCAAATGAGCATTGTGGGAGTAAGTCAGTTTTAGGCATCAAGCAAATTCAAGCCAAGCTAAACCTACAAGTTTAGATGCTTGCAGGATCATAAAAGATATATAACAATCAGGCGTTATCAAATAGGATATTTTTATTTTCAGATACTGTGTTAAGAAAAATCAATGAATTTGCAGTTTCATCTCAGCCATAATTTTCTTCATTAGACTTGTTTTACCTCCTTTTTTTTTTTTACTTGTATGATTCCTATTGGGGAGGTGGTGGCAAAGTGGTTAACGATTGGAAATAGTGAGCTCCACATCCCGAGTTAAATTCACGCCGGGGGGAGACTCTTTCTGCAGTCTTCGAGGCGGTAGTCGAGTGATTAACGTCTGGAAGTATACAGTGACCTCGAGGTCCTGAGTTCGAGTGTCACCGGTAGCAAATCTACTTTTTCATGGTCAAGTAGCTAAAGACTACCCATATGCTGCCCATCAACTTCACATTCGATGGCGAGTGCAACGGAGGATACGGGGAGATAGCAAAAGATTCTGATCATCCGAAGCGGTTTTTGAAGATTCTTGCCTACGCGACCACCTGTCGAGTAACGATCAGAACTTTCCTATGATTTTTGTTACGTGTATGTATATTGCGCCAGTAGGCTATCTTTCTGCATGAGGGCTTTGATGTTTAGCCCTCTGAGTACATTTTGAAGGCTATGATGGTTGGCCCTCGTCCGTAGTGGCGCAGGATATTTATACGTATAGTGACGCCTGTAAAGTCTCATGACTCCTCCCGGTGTCCTCTGATGCACTCGCCGTCGAAGGTGAGGTTGATGGGCAGCATGTGGGTGGACTTCGGCCACTCAACGATGGAGGAAAAATTTGCACCTGGTGAGACTCGAACTCGGGACGCCGAACTGTCCACTCGGCCACCTTCTATCCCGATGCCTACTTACGGCGTTATAGGCTCAAACATTAACAAATTTCTGACCTTCCATTCTATCGGAAATATATATATTTTTTATAACTGCCCCAAACCATAGATATATTAAGAAAAAGGGGGGACATCGGGGTTTGTTGGAGAAAATTACAAAAATTGTCAACTGGTTTCATTGTGTTACTTGGTAAAGTAATAAAAAAATAAGTATACCTGTAAAGCCTAATGTAAATAATATCAGTATTATCATGTAGTACTAAAATATCCATGAATTTTCAGATTCCGATGACAAAAGGCGACAAGCCAGTGCTGCAAGAAGTGTGGCCTCTCCTTCGCCAACCTCACTTTTTCGTATTCTGCTTCTTTGCTATCATCAACGGGGCATTTGATGGATTTTGCGTTTATTTTTTATTGCTGTAAGTATGTATGTTTAGTAATATGTTGATGAGGTACATGTCATTTTATGCAGAAAACATACATATCTAAACATAGTATTTTTCACTCATTTATGACCAATAATTTATTGAATGTCTATTTTATATAATTCACTGATTTTCAATATTAAAATTTTTGGGTAGATTGATCAGAAAAGGCTATGTACGACAATTGGTTTCATACCAGTTACCAAAGAATTGATGAGGAGACAAATTAAACTTGGTTAAGATATCATGTTAGTACTGAAGGATAAAAAATAAATAATTGAATGTGCTGTAGAGTGTAGATCATATCAATGCTCATGATCATAGACGTCATGCTAGTTCTCGATTATGTCCGTCCTTCCGATGGCTAGGAGCTTGAACAGTGACCAACGATTCATGTATAAAAAGCATACGAATTAGAAGAACTTCAGAAAGGAGAATGCAAAATGGACGTTATATTCATTAATAGATGCAACTGAGGAGTTTATATTATAGGATTTCAGAAGATATAGTGTAATCTTGTTGAGTTGGAGAGAGCTACATTTATGAAGGGTAGTAAACTTTTGAACATGGACGAGATAATGTGATTGAAGGTGGAGGTGAAGGAAGGGAGAAACTTGATACAGAGTTTTAAAAGATTGGGATTATGTTGCACGAGACCGTAGCTATTATTTAAAGCGCGGTCACACGAGCCCTTTTTCCGGCAATATTCAACCAGCAACACAAACACGGCTCAAACTCGACTAATATTGCCACGTTTGTGGCAAGACGATCCTGCGCGTGTTGTATTGCCGAGTTTTGGCTAAAACCAAAACGTAAAACCACCACAACGTATATTATTTGACGTTCAGTGTTAATGCAAGCCCTAATTCAAAATACAGAAGCTGAAATAAACAACTACATAGTGGCAAGAACCGTTCCAAGACGAATTGTGAAGTCTTGTACATTTTTGGTAGCATTTACGTTGATTTGAGGGGGCTAAGCTTTAACTCTTCGGAGGATTTCGTGAGTCCGTGATGGTCTTCGGTCTTCCTTATTTTCTTTATTGCCTGTCTACCTTTCTAGGGGATACTGGACTGGACCATCTTCACCGCTCCTGACTGACTGGTGGCTCCAAAGACGCTTCTTCTTACTGTTTTCCAGAGGTGGGCATTCCGAAATTTTAGTCCGCAATTCGCAACTTGCGGAATGGGTAATTCGGTTGCGAAATTGCGCAATTGCAAATGCCTGAAAAAATTGCGGAATTGCGGGTTGCGGACCGCCAAAATTTTGAAACGCAATCGCAATACTTGTGACGGTCACCACCTTCAAAGTGCCCGCGTGAATATAAGTTCCCGCCAAATATGGTGGAGACGACACTGCCAAGTCTGCCGGTGGACCTGTTCATCAAATACAACACCCCTGTGCCCTCCTCCGCGGTTGTGGAGAGGCTGTTCAGCATGGGGTCTGACATCCTGAGGCCGAAAAGGTCAGCGCTGACAGCCAACAAATTTGAGAAACTTGTGTTCTTGCAGGGCAACCTCCACATGCTGAACCAGAAGAAGTGGGAGGAGGAGGAGGAGGAGGAGGAAGATTAGTAGATTACTTAGATTAGTGATTACTAGCCAGTAGACTGCGAAGTGTAAAAGTAAAGAAAAACACTAAAAGAGACAAAGACTTAATTGTGAAGGACAAGTAACAACTATAGACAGAATCAGAATATGAATACAGAAGTATTAAACACTAATAAAGAGTCTAGAGACATTTTTTGTTTTAATTGTAGGTGTTTAAGAGTCTAGAGATGTTTAACCCGTAAACTGCGGATACCTGTATGACAATATCTCTGCGTACGCGGGACTTTTGCCAGAATTCTTATAGTCGCTAAACAAACTTTAATGTGTATCAATGTATTCGCCATATATTTGTGCAACCGCTAAAAAAAATTTTTTTGCTAAAGTCTTGTGGTTATTCTATGATTGTACTTGCAAGATGAAGAGCGTTGAAGTTTATGGAATCCATGGTACAGCTCGTTCACAGAAAACAGGCCGCAAGGGTCTTCCTCTCTAATCTCTCTGCCCGCGATAGGGAGAGACCTGTCAGCACCTTCACCTTCCATGCTGGTCACTGGGTCACTGAGCCTATGTGTGACCCCTGGGTCATTCTCAGGTAAAGTAGAATTCCCAGATTTCACCTGCCGAAAAATTTGCCCACCTTTTTGAATTTGGCGGCCGCCCAATTGGGCATACTCGCGTTTTCTTAGTGAGTGACCAAATGGGCATAGCCGCGCTTTACGGGTTAAGAGTCTAGAGACATATTTTTTTTTTTATTGTAGGTGTTTTGTTTTAATTGTAGGTGTCAAAATTAGTTTGCGAAATTGCGGAATTGCGATTGCGAAAAGGCCTATCTGAAAAAAATAGCAGAATTGCGATTGCGGACTGGTGCAGGTCGGAATTGCGGAATTGCGATAGCGGAATTGGAAAAAAAATTGCGATGCCCACCTTTGCTGTTTTCCTTCTCCAGCATGTAACTTAGGGTAGCCGCTGCTACACATAATGCGAGGTCTTTGTTCATTTTCAGTCTTGCTGATTTTAGCTTGAGTTGGGGGTTAAAGCCGCAGTCACACGAGCAACTTTTCTGGCAATATTCAGCCGGCAATATTCAGTTGAAGCAATGTATTGCCGTGTTTTGGTCACACGGACTTTCATAGAAGTAGCCGAGTTTTAATGCCAATTTCGGCTTCTCAAGCCGTATCTGAAGAAGCGTCTTTGGAAAAATAGGGATAAATAGGGAGAAACTGGTTCACAAATAGGGTGGTGAATGATTGAAATGGATTCTTGTGTATGGAAGCGCGTCAGTGATCAACAATAAGTTGGTCCAGTTCAGTATCCCCTAAAAAGGTAGACAGCCAACAAAGAAAATAGAAAACCATCCCTAACTCATGAAAATTTTCCTAAGTGTATTATATCCTTCAATTTTTTTTAAAATGTACAAGACTTCACAATTCGTATTGTAATCGGTTCTTGCCACTGTGTAGGTGTTTATTTGAGCTTCTGTATATTGAATTAGAGCGTGCATTAAAAATGAATGTCAAATAATATCCGTTGGTGGAAGGAATTTCAGCAATATCCTTGCCGAGAAAGACCGACATGTTGGTCTTCAAAAAACAGGGCAATTTTAGCCGAGTTTGGGCCGCGTTTGTGTTGCCGGCTGAATATTGCCAGAAAAGTTGCTCGTGTGACCGCGGCTGAAACTCACAACGTGAGCTTCACAAGCAGTAGAGACTGGTGGTGTAGCCTTTGTAGTTTGTTATTGCTAGCTGGTCAGATACGGCTCGGCTCCCGCGCCGATTAAAACGAGAAGCCAAAATTGGCGTTAAAACTCGGCTAACTGTGAAAATCCGTGTGACCAGAAAGTGGCTCGAAATCGGCTTGGCCGAATATTCCCGGCTAAATATTCTCAAAAAAAGCTGTCGTGTTACCCCACCTTAGGCTGTAATGGCGGTTCCTTCAACAATACGGATATGATGTTTATTGAAGAAGACAGCGAGTGCACAACGATCCTAACTCAGAGATGTACTGGGGTATATGAATACTGTAGACTTGAATCATAATCAAATCTTAATCATAAATATCTGTACTCCAGAATGCAAGAGGATATGGCCCGAGGAACAAGTGCCATGGATTACCTGAAGCTCCTGCAAGGGTTCACGCTGTTTGTCCAGTGTAGTCTTGAAGCTCCTATGATGTTCATCAACCGTAAGTGTCTACCCTATTTCGCGAGCTGTTTCATTATGTGTCTTGATTCATGATGTAGTGATTTTTGAAACGTCTTTTGAAAATAAGGGTTTACTTTACCTATGGATCAGATCGCATCGCGAGATGGAAAAATATCATTATAAAAGATAGCATATTCACAGACATGGTCGTTTATACGTAAGCCCGCGTTGCGAGTCAATAAACAATAATTTGTGTTTGGGGTAACTGATGATTTATTTTGCTTATAATTGCACTTTAAAGAGCCAAATGTGGATATTAAGCTAATAGGTCGATAGTTATCACATTTATGTTCTCCGTTTTTAAAGATCAGATTGACTTTAGCTGCCTTCCAGTTGCCAGACACCAAATGGTGCCTTGATGCAGAGATTAATTGAATGTGATGCCAGAGACCTAGTGATTTGTTATTTGTTTCTTTGAGAATTTGAAGATAGATTTTGTCTGGCTATATATGGACTAATATTTATCTTTTACGTGATATGTGCCTTTAAAACCTCAGTTTTAGAAGGTTTTTTTTGTATGGTTGTATTTGTAGGGTGACAAACAACATACAAAAACAAACAAACAAACAGAAACACACACAAAAACCTGTGATGACACAGAACTCGAACAAACAAGTAAATTGATTGATATAATAACTTAATGGAATAAACAATGAAACACATTACGTATTCATAGCCAGACTTTGAAGCTTAATTACTCAAAACAATGGTTTTGTGGCTTACGCTACTTTGCATTTGCATTGGGTAGCCTACTATTTGCCTGTCTTGAAAGCTGTCAAGTTTACTGCGTAGATTTCAATCGTTCGGTCTGTCGGCTAGCCTGCTTTCGAGCTTAGTTTATAGCCTTCCATCCCTCGTAAGGCATTTTAAGACAGTTTTTAAAGTCTTGGGGACTAGAGGAACATTTCAATGTCTTAATCATCCTTGTCCGTTTCATGGTTCGTGAATTACAGGGACTGGAGAAGAAAGAAGAAAGATGATGATTTCGACTTTTTCGATCAGTGTTTCCTCAGCTTCAGTATAAATGAGCTGAAATCCGAAAGTAACTTTGTACTTAGGATAGATAGGGCTATCTGTATACATCATTTTTGCTGTGTTTTACCTTTGCTTTAGCTGCTTACTGCCGTACTTTATGACAGTTTATGTACAGGCAAAATATTTCAACCACCCCCATCCATACTTAAAGATTTCTACCACAAACCCTGATAAGTAAATGTGCATAACCAATGGATTAATTTTCTTATGAATTTAATTTTAATTGTAAGTCATCATGTTTGAGGTCGACCAATGGGTGTGATATTCAAATAGTTAAATTAACCTTTTCCCCACAGATTGGTTCATGCGACGGTTTGGAGCCCAAAGAGTGATTTCACTGGTGTTCCTGATGTATGTTATTCGCTTCCTTGGTCTGGCGGCGTCCGGGGCGTGGGGCCCTGTCTGGTCTACCCTTGTGGCGGAACTAATGAACGGTCCCTGCTACGGTCTGGGTTACACGGCCACTGTGGTGTATGCCGCGAAGGTGTCACCTGCGGGAACCAACACCACAGTCCAGAGTCTGGTTAACGTGCTCTACGAGAGTTGCGGTGAGTGATCGCTCAAGTCTTAGCCAGTACTAGAACCAAGCTTGTTGTAAGTTTGAATTGTAATTCTACAATAGACATATGATAGACTTAAATAGATAATATGTAGATTACATATGGCAAGACTTAAAACAACATAAAACAATCACTTTATTATGTGCTATTTTCATTGACTGGTAGATAAAACGTCTTATTTATCATTGACTTTATTTGACTATTCAGTTTGTTTGAATATTAACAATACAAAATATTGATATAATGAGCCAAAGGTTCAACAAAAATCATTCGAATATTTTAATTTCCTGTGTTCCTTTAAACTGGACACACACACACACACAGACACACACACACACACACACACACACACACACACACACACACACACACACACACACACACACACACACACAGATGGAATTTATTGACCACAGCTTCAGTTACGCACAATATATCACTACATAATTCATACAAAGAAAATTTACAAAATGATAAGCTATAACAGCCATATAGTCCACAAAAATTAAACACACAAAAATATCAAAACTATTGTCTATAAAAAAAAGAAGATATATAGATAGACTACTCTATAGTCTTTTTATAGATAACAATTTGTTCGATAGCTGTGGTGACCATGACATAGCAAAGTTACATAATTAACTTGTTTTCCTACCTTTGGATTACTTGTTGAATTGATTTTGTTCACCAGGAACAGCTTTACGAGTTTCTCAAACAGACATACAAAATACCCATTAACTAAAATATTGTCATCATCTATTAAACTATAGTCAAAACTATACCAAGAACAACATATATAAGGTCCTGTAAAGCAAAGTGAATAGAAACTACCTTGAATATATTTGGAACAAATGGCATATAATTAAGGCTTGATCCCGTATGTGTATCTACAGTAAGCATAACTATGTATTTACATATTACTCTCTTTAATTACAAGGACATCATACCTACATAGTGGATTGTAGTCTTCCTCTATTTCTCATTTAAATTAAATACACGCGTGTCCATCTTTTAGGCACCGTGAAAATATGTAAACCTGGATTTTTTGTCTTATAAGTAAAAAAGAAAAAATCTACATATCGTCTGAGCATAAAGGGTCTGAAGTCAATGGAACATTTCTCCAGCCATCTATAATTTTCATGAAAACTCCATTTGGTAATGTGGCCTTTATGGTGAGCCCGACATTTTTCTCAGATTTTATAACTGTTTTACACATGTAAGATTCCGTGTTTACTGTCGCTTTATTGAGGACTGTCTATATATATATATGAAGACTAAGACTGGTACTTTATCCGCAGGCTATGCCTTGTCTTTGTTCCTTGGTGGGATGATGTGCGAGGCGATAGGCTGCCCTACAATGTACCTCATCTTGGGCATCCTCTCCGTCGTGATCTTCATCCTTCACGTGGTTTCTTTACATTTCATTTCTTCATCGGACGCGGGTGAGTGGGCACACCCTGTTCGCTGCTGTGGTCAGTGTAATGTGATTAGTTGTTGTACCTCTTCCTATTACCTACCTGTTGCTATTATCTGTCTACGTATCAGTAACAATTAAAAGTGTCCTGCTCCACGCATCCAATCAATACTCATTCATTCCTGTTTCAAAATACAACTTTTATGGATAAAATCGTAATATCCTCTAATATCGTAATAAAAATTAGTATATTCTTGAAGACTTTGTTGATTTTAGAACTCTGGTTGGTCTTTATGATTTTGCAAAAGGGAAAAGTTGACGTCCATTATAATATTCCGATATTTTTTGTCATATTTTGTACTTCAGCATTTTAGTTCTTATGATCATCTCATCAATTTCTAAGAAAAAAAATGTTCATGGCTTTATTATCGGTCTACTCTATTACTCATGGCACTTGTAATGATAACATTTCATTTTTAACTAGCAATTTTCTTCTTTCTTCTTACATTCCATCACTGACTGGAGCATGAGAGCAACACTGTATGTTAGTGGAATGAAGGAATGGATCATTTATATTTCATGCATCTCAATTCCTGTTTCTGTTCTTTTTCCATCTCTACATTTTGAACATTTTACAATATTATTTTCCTACTAGTGTGTGTGTGCATATATATATATATATATATATATATATATATATATATATATATATATATATATATATATATATATATATATATATATATATATATATATATATATATATATATATTTAACTAGTATTTACCTAGTTGTGTTTTATAGGGCCTGAGCTACACTCGTGTGGTCCCTTCTAGCCCAGCGGATTAGTGATCCAATTGTGCACTTTTTGCTACAAGCACCAAATTTTGCACAATGGTGCCTTTTGATATCCTAAAAAGATATCTCTGATATCGGAGAAATAGATATCCGATATAAAAAGAAAAAGATATCCGATATAAAAGATATCCGATATCCGATCCAATATTCGATATCGGAAAGATATCCGATATATAAAGATATCCGAAAGAAAAGATATCCGATATAAAAGATATCAAATATCTCCTATGGGGACATTTGAATAAATGGATGTAAACTTGTTTTTTGGCACTTCTTCCAGAAGGCCATCAATATTTTTTTACGTCTCATATCTCTGTTTCTTAGACAGGTAGAATAACAATCTTGGTATCTAAACATACATTTTTGAGGTTTAAGAATCCATTGGAAACTAAAAAAACAACTTGATTTTTTTAGTTTTACAAAAAAAAAAAAACATTTTTTAGCAGTCCACAAATATTTGAGCAACTCATGAATATCATGCTAGAGCCAACTATTCATGCCACAATAACTTAACTTAGAACATCTTTTGAAAATATGAAAATATCCTTTGATCACTTGGGTTATACCATAGACCACTGTATACCTGGGGCTACATTCAGAGAGGCTTACTTCCGGTCTGCACGACCTAGCGACTTCCAACAGCTGTTCTGGGCAACTTTTGGCATTCTGCAGACGTACTTAAAGACGTTAAGCTGTCAAAACAAAGCGACCACGGTAGGGGTGGCGTAGAGCACGCAATATACATAAAAATACTCATAAATTGAGTATATATGATGTTTTCTGACTCAAGAACTGAACAGGGCAAGTATACAAATGAAATTAGGCCTTAAACCTATCTCCTACCCTCGTGGTGAGTTTATTATGGGGTGATGAGCCGAGTGGTGAACGGCGGCACCTCACCGAGACCCTGACCGATACCACCTCGCCTCACCACCCCGGCGGGTAGCTGCCACCAACCGCCACGCATCAGACTGAAGGTATAATGGCTCCCTTTTCCTTAATAAAACCCCAAGCCCTTGTCCATCCAGCCGTGATGGGTATCGGGTGTTAGCCGGGGTTTGTGACCCGCCTCCCGGGGTGGTTGCTTCCCCCAAATGGCAGGAAGACCAGTTACGAATAGAGAGATTATCAAGCGGAAAAGATCACCCATAGTGACACCGTAGTGCCACTGCCATATCTCGTACCAGAATCCCCGCGACTTCCGGGTTGTACAAATAGAGGAAGTTAGTTAAGCTAAACACCGTGCCCTTTAACTCTTCCTGAATGTCTGCCCTGGACTGTTCACGCGACAATGTTTTGAAATTACAAGCTGCATAGCGGCCTGCCCCGCCCGACAAAGAGATATAGTGGTCTATGGACTATCATATAGACTGGTTTATTAGTATATATGATATACTGTAATCTTCGTAAATGTTTGTTCTATAATATTATCAAATAAAAAACAGTAAAACACGCTAAAGAAATGCCATTACGAAACTATGAAGAAATATGCATGAACTTAATATTCACTTAACTCTTCGCCATTTAAAACTTTGCGAGTCAACTTTTTTCATGAAGGGTATCAATAGAAGCGCGATTTTATTAGCTTTCCATTGATATATTTTGTTATCTGATAAATGAATTAGAACCATGCATAAATTAGCGTTAAATAAATAAATAAAATCATCAATCGGGTAATTTTCCCGATTGATGATGTTATTTATTTACTTATATATTTCGTTTTCTGATAAATGAATTAGCACCATGTATAAATTAGCGTTAACTAAATAAATAACCTCATCAATCGGGAAAATTACCCGATTGATGATTTTATTTATTTAGTTACCGCTAATTTATGCATGGGGTAATTCATTTATCAGAAAACGAAATACATCAATGGAAAGCTAATAAAATTGCGCTTCTATTGATACCCTTCATGATAAAAGTTGACTCGCAAAGTTTTAAATGGCGAAGAGTTGAAGGGAATATATGGTTGAAGTGATTAGGTTCATGCATATTTCTTCAGTCTCGTAATGGCATTTCTTTAGCGTGTTTTACTGTTTTTTATTTGATAATATTATAGAACAAACATTTACGAAGATTACAGTATATCATATATACTGATAAACCAGTCTATATGATGCGTATATATATATATATATATATATATATATATATATATATATATATATATATATATATATATATATATATATATATATATATATATATATATATATATATATATATATATATATATATATATATATATATATATATATATATATGAATCCGAGCGGCCCTCCGACTTCAGGGCAAGTTCAGGCCCATGTGCAACAGGCCGATATTCCGTGCACAGTCCAGGTATACAGTGGTCTATGGTTATACATATTGTGAGCTATCCTATACTAGTATATATAGCAATTATGGTGAGGGAAAGTTTTAGTTCAGTATTCTTAACAGAAAGAGGATTATTACACATATTACATTATTACATTACATTACGGATTAGAGGATTATTACATTACACATATATCTAGGTAATTAGAATGCTTGCAGTAGTATTTACATCATGTTTACCGTATCTACCTACGGCCCAGACATCCGATACACAAAAATCCACAATACACTAATATTTGTATACAGTTTATTTATTATTATTTTTTTTTTCTTTACATTTGTGCCTATATCGCCTGTGGGCAGTGACCCAGGCTCGGATGGTAGGCTCTGGAGGTTCAGTTGAGGGCTGTGATGGTTGGCCCTCGCCCGTGGTGGCGTAGGTAGGATTTTTATAGTGACGCCTGTGATTAGAGGCAAATGCCGTCCCCCTGTGTCCTCCGATGCACTCGCAGTTGAAGGTAGAGTTAATGGGTAGGGCATGTGGGTGATCTTAGGCCACTCGACGGTGCAGAAAGATTTTAGCTTTCGTCGGGGATCGAACTCGGGTCACCGAGAACGCCACTCGGAGACGCTAACCACTCTGCTACCGCCTCCCTATTCAATTCTGATAGTTACTTCAGTCAGTAATTGTCACATATATCAATACATTTGCAAAGGGCAGGACACTTCAAATCAGCATTGTAACATTTACAACGCCCTCTGCAACCTTTTGTGCAACCACATTTGAGCAACTCATGACAAGTATTTGATTCCTCCGGGAGGGTTGTCCACTTTGGTTCCCATTGCTTTTTGGCGTTTCTTGATCATCCCCAGTGGCTTGGATCTGGAAGCTCTGGTGAAGCTATACATGCCTGCCCCCAAATATGTCCTCCCTGATACACTGCTCTTTTAATGTGTTCCTTGAGAGCTGCTTGTGTTGGAGGAATATCTTTGTAAACAGCTATTGTCTGGCCCCATTCACCTCTAATTGATCCCTTGATCTGTCATACATAAGTATGACAAAACGTTCTTATCTTGCCATGTCACGCTCTGCAATGTCAGGGGGAGCACAGGAGAGAGCTAGGAAACTTGTGACCTCATCAAATGTTTGCCAGGTTTGCCAAGCGTTTTTTCCCCCAATCCCAACTAAAGGACACTAACACAACCAGTTATGCTGTGGAACATAGGTGGGCTCCTGGATTTCACTGACCCAAGCAAGATATGCAGCCATAGTATGCCATACCAACAGCTGTTTACAAGATATTCCTCCAACACAAGCAGCTCTCAAGGAACACATTAAAAGAGCAATGTATCAGGGAGGACATATTTGGGGGCAGGCATGTATAGCTTCACCAGATCTTCCTGATCCAAGCCACTGTGGATGGTCAAGAAACGCCAAGAAGCAATGGGAACCAAAGTGGACAACCCTCCCGGAGGCATCAAGGTCTTGTCATGAGTTGCTCAAATGTGGTTGCACAAAAGGTTGCAGAGGGCGTTGTAAATGTTACAATGCTGGTTTGAAGTGTACTGACCTTTGCAAATGTAGTGATATATGTGACAATTACTGACTGAAGCAACTATAAGAATTCAATAAACTGTATACAAATATTAGTGTATTGTGGATTTTTGTGTATCGGATGTCTGGGCCGTAGGTAGATACGGTAAAAATTATGTAAATACTACTGCAAGCATTCTAATTACCTAGATATATGTGTAATGCATACATAATCCTCTTTCTGTTAAGAACACTGAACTAAAACTTTCCCTCACCATAATTGCTATATATACTAGTATAGATAGCTCATAAGCTCATATTATAGCTCACAATATGTATAACCCAAGTGATCAAAGGATATTTTCATATTTTCATAAGATGTTCTCAGTTATGTTATTGTGGCATGAATAGTTGGCTCTAGCATGATATTCATGAGTTGCTCAAATATTTGTGGACTTTACTAAACAACATTTTTTTTTTTTTTTTTTTTTTTTTTTGTAAAACTAAGAAACTTAGTTTTTTTTTTAGTTTTCAATGGATTCTTGAACCTCAAAAATGTATGTTTAGACACCAAGATTGTTATTCTACCTGTCTAAGAAACAGAGATATGAGACGTAAAACAATATTGATGGCCTTTTGGAATCAATTAATCATTGGGGGCATACGCCGGGGGGCGCGTCGCCTCGCCCACCCTACGACGCCACTCCCGGGGGTCACCTTACGCGAGTTCCCATGCAGGCTCCTTTCCCATACCAAGCAACTCTCGACAAGAAACATCAACTTGCCCAAGCCACGAGCCTTGTGTGTGCCCCCTTGGCCTCCTCCACGCCGGATTGTCTCTTACAGATACAACCCGATGGGAAGGATCGGTTTCAGGGTAGCGTGCCACATGCCCATATAGCCGAAGTTGGCGCTGACGGACTATGCAGGTAATAGGCCTCGATTCAGTCTCACGGTGCAATCGCTGATTTGACACTTAATCATCCCATCGATACCCCATGATTCTGCGAAGACACTTATTACCAAAGGCATCGATTCGTCTCTTCAAGTCGCTATTTAGTATCCATGTTTCACAACCATAGAGTAAAACAGGGATCACAAGCGACTTGAAGATCCGGATTCTTGTCCTCCTGCACAGGTACCGACAACGCCAAATACTCCTGCTGAGCGAGTCCATAACACCGTGGACTATGCCAATCCGCCGTAAGACTTCTTGACGTGACCCGCCGTCATTATGGACTGCGCTACCAAGGTATGTAAAACTTTCCAAGATCTCAATGTCCTCGCCGCACGCATGAACAGACTGTACTGTTTCATCTAGTAAGCCTCCAAACACCTGGACCTTGGTCTTAAGCCAGGAGACCTTAAGTCCCAAAGGCTTTGCCTCCTCATGCAGCGCCTCGAGAGCCATCACCAGGACCTCCAGCGACTCAGCAAAGATTACTGCATCATCGGCAAAAACTAGATCAGTGATCTTGGTGTTGCCGAGGAATGTTCCACAATCACTTTGATCTACAACTTTGCCCAATACCCAGTCCATGCAAGTGTTGAAAAGTGATGGGGCAAGGACGCACCCTTGCCTCACTCCTGTATTCACAGGAAAGAAGCTGGATACACCTCCCCCACACTTCACAGCACTCTCAGTCCCAGAATACAGACCAGTCATCAAACCAATAGTCCTTGCAGGAATCCCACGAAGTCGTAGAAGATCCCAGAGTGACTCACGATGCACTGAGTCAAACGCCTTCTTGAGATCAACATAGGCTGCAAGCATCCCCTGTCGAAACTCACGTCGGCGTTCCACCAGGACACGAAGCGCTAGGATACGGTCCGTTGTTGACTTACCAGGCGTGAACCCAGACTGCCGAGGTCTCTGATGCTTCAGCAGATGACTGCGGATCCGCGTCAGCAATAGATGGGCAAGCACCTTGCCTGGCACGCTGAGCAGTGTAATACCGCGGTAATTGTTGCAGTCCTGTCGATCCCCTTTCCCTTTCCAGATAGGGACGACCAGCCCCCTTTTCCAGTCAGGAGGAATGGTACCTGATTGCCACACGGCAGTCAGGACAGCATGCAACCCACGGATCCTGGCCTCACCCCCAGCTTTGAGGAGCTCTGCACTGATATTACAAACACCAGCTGCCTTTCCACCCCTCAACTTTGCTACAGCCTCTCTGACTTCGTCAAGAGAGGGTGCGGTTTCGTCAATGGGAGGATCGGCATCCACTGTCTGCAACCCAGTGGTGTGAAGCTGCTCAGTTGGAGGGTTCACCGTGAACAACTGCCCAAAGTACTCAGCCCAACGAGCCATCTGTCCATCCATGTCCGGCACGAGGCGCCCATCTGCTGTTCGAATAGCACTCGCCCGAGATGGAGACTTGGAACGGAGCTTCTTCAGGGCTTGGTAGGCGGATCGAAGGTCATTAGCGTTCAAATGACCCTCGACATCCTCTGCGAGACTCCTGACATACCTCTCCTTGTCTCTCCCCAGGAGGGTTCTAGTCCGGCGTGACAGAGCCCTGTGCTGGTCCTGGTTGAAGTGCCAAAAAACAAGTTTACATTCATTTATTCAAATGTCTCCATAGCTATATCTTTTTAGGATATCAAAAGGCACCATTGTGCAAAATTTGGTGCTTGTAGCAAAAAGTGCACAATTCCACTCAAAATTGTTCTATATCCGCTGGGCTATTCTCCGTATCTACATTTACCCTTATCGTATCTATCCATTCATCCTACATTTATCCTCATTTGTCTTTCTTTCAACTGGTGCACATTCTTTGCTGATATCACCTCATTTAGTATCACATCCTCATTTAGTATGTGTGTGTGCATGTGTGTGTGTGTGTTCAAATTATATGTTTTTATGCTTCATGTTTATCAATCTTTTTCTGAGATTTCTACTCATTTAAAGCTTCGAGATTACATGGCTTTTGCCTTCGTTCATTTTCTCCATAATGTTCACAATATGTTTATGTGAATTATCTTTCGTTTCTATTTCACCAAACAAGTTTCTTTCCCTACTTCTCATTATCAGAATGCAGCCTTAGCATGTTGTCCTTAATTTTTTAATGGATAATATTGCTTTGATCTTTATCCATGAAGCATCAAATACATTTTTTAATAAGTAACGCACTCATGTTTTTACAGAAAAGAAAGCCAAACACGTGAACGGAGATCAAGACGTTAAGAAGGATGCTAAAGTGAAAAAAGATAAGCAGAATCCAACGACAATGAAGACAGTTGATAAAAAAAATGATATACTAGAGGCTACTCATTTATAAGATTGCCACGTAAGATTACCACGGGGAGGCGGTGGCCGAGTGGTTAGCGTCTTGGAGTGGTGAGCTCGATGTTCCGAGTTCGAATCCTGCCGGGGGCAACTCCTTCGACCATCTTTAACGCGGTCGACAAGAGCCTGGGAGGTGAGCACAAGGTCCCGACCAGAGTTCAAGTCCCACCAAGGAGCAACTGTAAAATCCATCGTCAAGTCAATCCATCGGCTGGAGAAACCCGCATGCTGCGTACCTGTTCTAACGACTGTGACTACAAGTGCGGCGGAGGGTGAACAGGTGTCACTATAAAAATCCAGTCTGCTCCACCACGGGCGAGGGTCAACCATTACAGTCCTCAAGAATGAGCAAGGCCAACCATCTATGCCCTCAAAAGGAAAAAAAATAGTAATAGCCTACAGGCGCTATAGGCTCCAACGTAAAAAAAAAAAAAAAAAAAAAAATATGTAGGGAATTATATTTTTCATATAAAAACAAACCTACAACCAGGCTCCAACCCACCACATAAAAAGAATATGAATAGCTTAAAGATATCAATACAATATAATGATGATAACAATATTGATAATTATAAAAATAATGATAATAATAATATAAATAAAATAATTTACCAGGTTTTTTTTATCTTGTTTCATTAAACATTCAGGCAGAAGTTGTGATATGAAATAGAAGAAAACTTCTTATTTAATTTTGAAAACTTACAGGAAATGGAAATAACCATAGATGTCTTGTTCACCTTTTGGAGGAAGAGATAAAATATGATAAAAGAGCTCAACATCCAGCAGTAACACTACACACAATCAGCAGAAGCAGCAAATTGATGACATAATACAGCAACAATACAACAGAAACAACAATCAACATCAACTAATATAGGAAGGTAACGATGGGGGCATACGCTATACTGCGCTTGGCCTCGGTGCTCATCTCCTTCGCATTTGCCTTTGAGCCTGTGGTGGGTGAGAACCCGTTACCCCGAGACACAGGGCTAGTGTGACATCCGGCGGGTTACCACAGTTACCTTCCCCAGATTTTCCCAGGTACCCATTTATCAACCCGGAAAGGAAGAAAGAACAGCGGGATGGGCAACAACAAAAATTACATCGAGCAAAAGAAGTCGCAGAAAATCTATGCAGGAGTGACGACTCAGGGGCTGTTTTCCGGGCTGTTTTCCGGTGGGCCGGAGGGTCTGGGGCCGGTCAAGAGTTCCGGCGGAGCCGGCTCTCTGTAGCGCAGTATGGTACGGTTGTGAGAGAAGTTTATGCCCGGAGACCGTATGCCTCGTCTGGCTCAAGCCAGACGAGGCAGCTTGGCTTCTCCTCCATCCCTCTCCCGTATTCTAGCTATTGAATCTGAAAGTGTATGACCCCAGAGGCGGATTGGCCACAGGACACACCGGGCTGTGTCCCGGATGGTCAATGGGTCTGAGGGCCGCCGCCGCCGGGGCCCAGAGGCCAGACTCGAGTACGTTTGACGAACAAGTGGCTATCGGGATTAGAGCCTGGTTATATTATTGGTACGAAATCATAAGTACAACATTTTATGAAGCAAATTATAGGAGATAGAGAAAGAGAAATCAGCTGTTTCTAGCATGGGTGTATAATAATATAACTCCAATGAATTCTAGCGCATTTATTGGAGATCGTTGACGTTGAGACAGCTAGCTTGGCCTCAAATCCTCCTTTTGGCACATGGTCCACAACAAACTGTTATTTCATGTCACCACGAGCCACACACCTCAGTGTAATGTTTTTTTTTTACAGCACAAAGGACTAGCCAAGGACAAAAAAAAGCTAGCTTAGTTACCAGTGCCTATAAAGATGACTGTAAGAAAATATAGAAAGGAGGGTGAGCCAATTTAGTTCGGGGGGTGTCTTGTTACTCCTTTCTTGAAAAAAATTGTCGTCGGAAGATGGAAGAATAGAAACAGAAAGAGAGTTCAAGAGTTTACCAGTGAAGGGCATGGAAGAATGAAGATACTTGTTAACTTTTGCACTGGAAGATGGACAGGATAGGGATGAGTGAGTATGAGTAGAAAGTCTTGTGCAGCGAGGCTGCGGGAGGGGGGGGCATGCAGTTAGCAGGTTCAGAAGAGCGGTGAGCACGAAAATAACGATAGAAGATAGCAAGAGAAGCAACATTGCGGCGATGACTTAAAGATTGAAGACAGTCGGTCAGAGAAGGGGAGTTGATGAGACGAAAAGTTTTTTTATTCTATCCTGTTGAGGAAAGCTGTATGAGTGGATCCCCCCCAAACATGTGAGACATACTCCATACATGGGTGGATACGGCCCTTGTACAGAGCAAACAGCTGGGAGGGAGACCAACTTGGACGCAGACGCCAGAGTCTAACTTCTTAAAAGTTGTTTTAGCAAGAGATGAGATGTGAGATTTCCAGTTCAACTTTTTTGTGAAGGATAGTCCAAGAATGTTCATTGCAGAAGAAGAAGACAGTTGAATGTCATTGAAGAAGAAGGGATAGTTGTCTGGTAGGTTTTGTGGAGTAGATAGGTAAGGAAATTGGGTTTTTGAGTCATTGAACAAAAGAAGCTAGATTTGCTTTGTCCCAATCAGAAATTATAGAAAGGTCATAAGTTAGGATCTCCGTGGCATCTCTCCGTGAATCGCTTAGTTCCTGTTGAGTTTGGACGCCTATTGAACGACGTTGAAAAATGCAGGGTAGAATCTTCAGCGAAGGAGTGGATAGGGCATTGAGTTAAACATAAAAGATCATTAATGAATAATAGAAAGAGGGATTGATAGGACAGAATCCTGAAGAACACCACTATTAATAGACTTAGGAGAAGAATAATGTCCGTCTACAGTAGCTGCAATAGAACGGTTAGAAAGGAAACTGAAGATGAAGGGGCAGATAAAAGAATAGAAACCGAATAATGGTAGTTTAAACTTTAAGGATTTGTGCCAGATTCTATCAAAAGCTATTGATATGTCAAGGGCAACAGCAAAAGTTTCACCAAAACCCCTAAAGGAGGATGACCAAGATTAAGTTAGGAAAGCTAGAAGATCGCTATCAGATCGCCCTTTACGGAAACCGTACTGACGATCAGATAGAAGATTGTGAGCAGATAGCAGCTTAAGAATCTTCTTAACCCCTTCACTGCAGATATCAAATTCATAGGCCTACCCCCCTGTGCGGCAGGTTTAATTAAAATATAAAATATTTACTGATCATATTTTAAAGTCCCTAAATGAATAGGATGCTCATTCCATACCAGAAAATCTATGTTTCGTCTTGGTGGAGGTTACCAGCTAAGTGAAGAGTTACGTCAAAGTGCAGCAACAGGGCCGTGACCGTGCTGCCAGACGCACAATGAAACTACTTACTACTCAACATAATACAGCTTATTTTGGTACATAAATGCTTCATTCATGCATTCATTCATTCATTCATACTTCTGTTTTATATCCATCAAGAATATATTGAATATCTTGACTATTAGCCTCGCCGTTGAAGTAGAGGGCGCGGCAGCGTCAACATGTCGTACTGTACCGCTTGACCTTATTAGTCACACTAACTCACGCAAGCAGAAAAAACGGTTCTATTATATCGCAACACTTGACACTGTTGCCATACAAGCCTATCACAACGAATATTTACCCATAATATCATTGAGCGCGCAGTTTAAATACAGAAACCATATATGTACCAGCCGCAGTGAACCCTTAAATAGCTGAGAGACCGTATTTGTACCAGCCGCAGTGAAGGGGTTAAGTATAGATTCAAAAACGTTAGAAAGGCAGGAAGTCAAAGCTATAGGACGGTAGTTTGAAGGCTTAAAACGGTCACCCTACTTAGGGACAGGTTGAATGTAAGCAAATTTCCAGCATGGAAAGATGAAAGTTTGACGAGACAGGGTGCAAGCACAGAAGCACAGTTTTTGAGAACAATAGGAGGGATTCCGTCAGGACCGTAAGTCTTCCGAGGATCTAGACCAGTAAGGGCAAATAAAACATCTTTACGAAGGATCTTAATAGCATAGTCAGAGGATGGAGGAGAAGGAGGAATTCATCAACCAGAGTGGAATATTTAGCAAAGGTTTGAGCACAAAGTTCAGCTTTAGAAATAGATAAGACAGCTGTGGCGCCATCCGGGAGAAACATAGAAGGGAAAGATGAAGAAGACACAAATTGTTAAAAATGTTTTTAGCTAGATGCCAGAAGTCACGAGATTAGTCTGATTCAGAACATTTTGACATTTTCTATGAATGAAGGAGTTTTGGGTAAGTTGAAAAAATATTTGGCATGATTATGGGCAGAAATATAGAGGACATGAGTTTCAGGAGATGGATGGTTACTGTACCGTCTGTGAGCCGCCTCTCTATATTGTACAGCATGAGAACAAGCAGAGTTAAACCAAAGTGGACGGGCTTTAGGATTATAGAAAGTGTGTGGAATGTACGCCTCCATGACAGACCATGACCTCAGTTATGCACTCTGCACAAAGAGGTGGGTCTCTAACATGGTAGCAATAATTTTATTCCATGGAAAATCAGAGTAGTACTGCCTTAGGTCCTCCCACTTAGCTGAGTTGAAATGCCAGAAGCACCTCCGCTTAGGTGGGTCCCGATGCGGCACCGGAGCGATAGGACAAGTTACAGAAATATAATTGTGATTGGAGGAACCCAACGGAGAGAATAGTTTCACAGAGTAAGCAAAAATGGTTAGTA
>JACEEZ010014367.1:137500-140000 GCA_016584305.1 Chionoecetes opilio
ATCTTTAATACTCTCAGACTTATCTTTTTTAATAAAATATTATAATATATCTTTACATAGTGTATCCTGCAAGTGGCTCCTATTCAACATATACCCCAAAAAATATTACCTTATTCCCCATTATCCAAAAAACTTTGCTAAATTTCCAGTTTGACACCGAATTCACTCTGGTGGACGAAACTTTTTTTTCTGACGAGTTTTGATGTGTTTTGAATCAATCTTCTAACCGTTTCTGTCGCAAATATTTTTGTTAAGTGATTTGCGACAAATAATGATTGAAAAACAAAATTCAACATAACCGAACCTATACCTAACCTAACCTTTACCTAACCTAACCTAACCTTTACCTAACCTAACCTAACCTTTACCTAACATAACCTAACCTTTACCTAACATAACCTAACCTTTACCTAACATAAGCTATACCTAACCTAACCTAACCTTCACTCCCCTTCCCCCCAAAAAAGTGATTGCCTCAGAAACGGTTAGCAGATTAATTCAAACCACATCAAAACTCACCAGAAAAAAATAATCACAGTTCCTTATGCAACGTGAATAATAGAGAAATGTGCATGCCTGCAGTCGCACACACACCATATCAGGCAGGGCAGTCAGAATAGTTGTCTTGCACTGACGTCACGGCCTAGCGTTTTCAAGCCAAATGTCGCCGTCTTCAAGCCAAATGCCGCCCGTCGGAGCGAGCTGGAGGACCAACAAACTCCACTTGCCGCCCGTGTTTGCCAGCTTATGGTAATTTTCCCCTACCAAATATATGTTTATCAGTATATAAGATATATTGTTGTCTTCGGAAATGCTTGTTCTATAATATTATCAAATAAAAAACCGTAAAACACACTAAAGAAAGGCCATTATGAGACTCGCAAGAAATATGCATGAACTTAATTAATATTCACCAACTCCAGCTCCCATTTAATATTTTGCTCGAAAACTTTTTACATGGACAATGTCAATACAAGCGGAATTTCATTAGCTTTCCATTGATACATTTCGTTATCTGATAAATGAATTAAAACCATGTATAAATTAGCGTTAACTAAATAAATAACCTCATCAATCAAGAAAAATTACCAGATATCATGATTTTATTTATTTAGTTAACGCTAATTTATGCATGGTTCTAATTCATTTATCAGATAACGAAATATATCAATGGAAAGCTAATGAAGTTCTGCTTCTATTGACATTGTCCATGTAAAAAGTTTTCGAGCAAAATATTAAATGGGAGCTGGAGTTGGTGAATATTAAGTTCATCCATATTTCTTGAGTCTCATAATGGCCTTTCTTTAGTGTGTTTTACGGTTTTTTATTTGATAATATTATAGAACAAGCATTTCCGAAGACAACAATATATCTTATATACTGATAAACATATATTTGGTAGGGGAAAATTACCATAAGCTGGCAAACACGGGCGGCAAGTGGAGTTTGTTGGTCCTCCAGCTCGCATTTCCCGCGCCAGTCGCAGCCACAACAAGGGCTGTGACGTCACGTGCAAGACACCTATAATGACACTCATGATCACCACATTATATCAAGAGAGGTGAATTTGTGGCTTTAAAATAACTGAGACGTTTTCGGCTGATGCGGAATGTTGTTATATAATATATCTGAAGAGACTGGACTGGATGTATATTGACACTCATCGTCACCACACATAACACATAAGGTAAATAGTTAGGCAAGAGAAACGCAGGCCCCATCCTGGCTATATTTTCGGTGCTTTTGACAACTGGCTACCCTTTCGGCTCCGTGTTGTTATTGTTTATTTTAACCTTCATAATATACCTCCAGTATTCACCTCAAAGTGATAACTTTTGCTGAAATGTGTGTTATACTACATTAGGCGTATTTTGTCGCGGCCAATTTTGTGGATTATTATACTCTTTTAAGCTCCGCCCCTGCTTGCCATCACAAAATACGATTGTAGCGCTGCCAAAGCACTTTCTACGGTAGATGTTGCCGGGAGTAAAAGTGACGTACACCTCATTACCTCTTACCGAGGCTCAAGGAATATCGTTAAGGTTGACATTATTGAAGGCACGGCAAAGAGTAGTAGCGGGATTGTCAGTATTACACATCGATATCTAATTGTTTTGAGCTCTTAGAATTGCCTAGCATTGTTTTCTAACTTATATATGGACTTGATATCAAACTGAAATGCATAGGGCGCGATGAAAATGCTATTTGAATATTTATTTGCTACACAGCCATTTCACGATGTGCCGCAGTAACTTCCTATTCCTCATGAATCTTGACTTAAATACACGTGGGAGAGCGATGCTCAGCGAGCTCCAAACTGTGGCATAGCTGAATCAGACTGAGGAAATGTTCGTATATATTCGTGGCCTGCGATAGGGCTTCTAAAAGACTCTCTTTTGTGTGATATGACATATATCCCAGCAAACACAATGACGGAGGGCCTCCGGAGGAGGCCCTCCGTCGGCCCGACGGAAGTGTCGGCCGGAAGAGGCGGCCCGAC
>JACEEZ010014367.1:145000-262500 GCA_016584305.1 Chionoecetes opilio
GGCCTGCCTACCGAGGCTTGTATCTCCTAAGCATTTGTAAACATACGCCGCTGCCGGCTACCAATAGGCTTATATTTCAATCCTTACCTCGGTGGTAACGTTTATTAGGCATGATAAATGACGTTTTATTTATATATATGTGATACGCCGGGGCTACACCTCCTCGATGAGGTGGTGTAAATCTACGCCATAATATTGGCCCTGTGACATCACGGAAATGGAGTAAGTACGCTTGCTGGATCCAGACAGGGAGGGCGGGCGCAGCCTTGCGCCTAGGCGTAAAGTCTGGCCTTGTGACGTCATCGATTTGGCGCAGATGTAGCTCCTGATCCAAGAAAGTTTTCGAAAGAGGAGTATCTCAGACTTACGCTGACATACGCCAGCGTATGTGTTTGCTGGATCTGGCCCCAGTTGTGTTTTGAGAGCTCGGGGAATTCTCAGATTTTCAATGCGGATCATTTAAAAACGGGTGACTGGATGCAAAAAGTGACAACATATTGTTGATATACTCGATCATGGCTATATGTTTAGTGCATTAAATCAGGAATGATGAAATGGTCTGGACGATTGCTTTAACGATATTCCTTGAGCCTCGATAAGAGGTATTGAAGTGTACGACACTTTTACTCCCGGCAACATCTAGAAAGTGCTTTGGCAGCGCTACATTCGTATTTTGTGATGGCAAGCAGGGGCGGAGCTTAAAAGAGTATAGGCGTGGCCACCGAGATGATAAGGCCTGGTACATCGCCCGTGACGTCACACCATAAGGATCCCACCCGCTCCGCTCCCCGTACAAGTTTACCTACCTAATATAATGTTTATCAGTATAAAAGATATACTGTTATCTTCGGAAATGTTTGTTCTATAATATTATCAAATAAAAAATCGTAAAACACACAAAGAAAATGCCATTATGAAACTTTCAAGAAATATGATATAACTTAAACTCTTCGCCATTTAATATTTTGCTCGCAAACATTTTACATGGAGAATATCAATAGAAGCAAAATTTAATTAGCTTTCCATTGATATATTTTGTTTAGTGATAAATGAATTAGCGGCATGCATAAATTAGCGAAATAAAAAATCATGAAATCGGGTAATTTCCTACCTAATATATGTTTATCAGTATAAAATATATACTGTTATCTCCAGAAATGTTTGTTCTATAATATTATCAAATAAAAAACCGTAAAACACACAAAAGAAATGCCATTATGAGACTTTCAAGAAATATGCATGAACTTAAACTTTTCGCCATTTAATATTTTGTGAAAAAACTTTTTACATGGAGAATATCAATAGAAGCAGAATTTAATTAGCTTTCCATAGATATATTTCCTTTTCTGATAAATGAATTAGAACCATGCATAAATTAGCGTTAACTAAATAAATAACATCATGAAATCGGGTAATTTTTCCCGATTGATGATGTTATTTATTTAGTTAACGCTAATTTATGCATGGTTCTAATTCATTTATCAGAAAAGAAAATATATCAATGGAAAGCTAATTAAATTCCGCTTCTATTGATATTATCCATGTAAAAAGTTTTTTCACAAAATATTAAATGGCGAAAAGTTTAAGTTCATGCATATTTCTTGAAAGTCTCATAATGGCATTTCTTTAGTATGTTTTACGGTTTTTTATTTGATAATATTATAGAACAAACATTTACGAAGATAACAGTATATATTTCATACTGATAAACATATATTAGGGAGGAAATTACCCGATTTCATGATTTTTTATATTTAGTTAACGCTAATTTATGCATGCCGCTAATTAATTTATCACTAAACGAAATATATCAATGGAAAGCTAATTAAACTCTGCTTCTATTGATATTCTCCATGTAAAGTGTTTGCGAGCAAAATATTAAATGGCGAAGAGTTTAAGTTAATGCATACTTCTTGAAAGTTTCATAAGGGCATTTTCTTTGTGTGTTTTACGGTTTTTTATTTGATAATATTATAGAACAAACATTTCCGAAGATAACATTATATCTTTTATACTGATAAACATTATATTAGGTAGGTAAACTTGTACGGGGAGCGGAGCGGGTCAGATCCTTATGGTGTGACGTCACGGGCGATGTACCAGGCCTTGTCTCTCGGTGGTCTCGGTATAGGTGTCTTGCACTGACGTCACGATCTAGCGTCTTCAAGCCAAATGCCGACGTCTTCAAGCCAACAAACTCCACTTGCCGCCTGTGTTTGCCAGCTTATGGTAATTCTCCCTTACCAAATATATGTTTATCAGTATAAAAGATATACTGTTATATTCAGAAATGTTTGTTCTATAATATTATCAAATAAAAAACCGTAAAACACATTAAAGAAAGACCATTATGAGACTCACAAGAAATATGCATGAACTTAATATTCACCAACTCCAGCTCCCATTTAATATTTTGCTCGAAAACATTTTACATGGAGAATATCAATAGAAGCGGAATTTCATTAGCTTTCCATTGATATATTTTGTTTTCTGATAAATGAATTAGAACCATGTATACATTAGCGTTAACTAAATAAATAACCTCATAAATCGGGAAAAATTACCCGATTTCATCATGTTATTTATTTAGTTAACGCTCATTTATGCATGGTCCTAATGGACCCGTTTACTCTACTTGAGGTAAGGATTGATTTGACATCTTCAAGCCTCATATAGTTGGGCAGTGATGTTGATTTTTCTATGTGAACAGTATTTTTGATGATACAGCCAATTTAAGTACAGGAAAATTTATACGCTCTAAAACGACTGGCGCCATGTTGTGACGTCACTAGCGAAGACAACAGAGCAAAACAGCTGTGAAGCGGCCGCTACTATATGTACTACCTACTAATACACCAACTTGCATTACCCCTACTACCGCAAGATGACCAGTAATCCTCCTTCAAGTGATGTAGTAGGTATTCACTGTGTTTGTGAATATGTAAGTTGTAGTTTATAAGGAAAAAGTGGATAGACAGAGATAAGTGGCCCGTGACACCTGACAAGTAATGACTTCTGGGATCGGCATTCCTTATAGGGAGCTTAAATGAACCTCAATCAATCTGTCTAGCTGTACATGTCATTGCAGGTTCATTTAAGCTCCCTATAAGGAATGCCGATCCCAGAAGTCATCACTTGTCTGGTGTCACGGGCCACTTATCTCTGTCTATCCACTTTTTTCCTTATAAACTACAACTTACATATTCACAAACACAGTGAATACCTACTACATCACTTGAAGGAGGATTACTGATCATCTTGCAGTAGTAGGGGTAATGCAAGTTAGTAAGGTTAGTTAGGTTAGTAAAATAAAACTATAAATTTACAAGGTTAGGTTAGTAATTATTTTTTTATGGGGGTCTCGCTATGAGGTTATTAGTGAGATAAGGTTAGGTTAGGTTATAGTGAGGTTAGATTAGTAATATTAAACATATTATATTTTTGAGGGGTCCAGGGGGGTCGTTAAGGAGGGGAGGGGGGTGAAGGGGGCATCTCCCCCCCACTTTATAATTACAGCTTAGAGGTATCTGAAGGGATCTGTGAAGGTCTGGAGGAAAAAACACTCTAATAAGGGCGGGAAAGGACTCTAGAATTTTACCTAACTCACTGCGTGTTGTATACTTAACAGGAAAAACCCAGCCTGTCTCATCCCTACCTCAAAAGCTTTGCATACTGCATACTACTCCCGCAACTTATCAGAGCTCAGCTAAAGCCCCACAGCTACATATCATTTGCAAGTTACTTATCCATGCACAAGTACATACATACATCAAAATGGTCTTCACAGCTATAGTATGAATTTTCCTTCATCGAGAAATCACGCCTTGCAGACATCCACCACTGTTTCCTCTTTTTCTTGTCTTTAGGCATAGTTATGAACACATTCTCTGGAGTTTTAATTGTGGTGTTTTTGCACATTAGCACAAAACAAGCATAATATGTTCTTTTTGTCTGGTACATGTTGAATGCATAGATAGGTACTGCGGTCTGCTGAGCCAAAACAAGCCGATCAGCTGATCAGGCGAGATCTGAGTCTGCGCTTACTACGTCACAACCAATCACAGCGCGTTCCGCCGTGTTGTGATATTTTGGCCCCCAAAAAGCCATATATTTCATTTATGGTGCATTTCTCAGCAAAAAGAATATGAGTACAGTGATATGTAGCCTATATTGCACCCAAAGCTTCATAATACTCCGTGTTTTAGGTGTGAGTAAACGGGTCCATTCATTTATCAGAAAACGAAATATATCAATGGAAAGCTAATGAAATTCCGCTTCTATTGATATTCTCCATGTAAAATGTTTTCCAGCAAAATATTAAATGGGAGCTGGAGTTGGTGAATATTAAGTTCATCCATATTTCTTGAGTCTCATAATGGTCTTTCTTTAGTGTGTTTTACGGTTTTTTATTTGATAATATTATAGAACAAACATTTCCGAATATAATAGTATATCTTTTATACTGATAAACATATATTTGGTAGGGGAAAATTACCATAAGCTGGCAAACACGGGTGGCAAGTGGAGTTTGTTGGTCCTCCAGCTCGCATTTCCCGCGCCTGTCGCAGCCACAACAAGGGCTGTGACGTCACGTGCAAGACACCTATAATAATCCACAAAATTAGCCGCCACAAAATACGCCTTTTTGTCGCAGAAACCAATCAAGACAAAAAACGGTCTTTGAACCAAGACGGTGCTTGGACGACAAAAACACGGCTCTTGAGTCCAGCTGATCCTTTTCGAGGATCCTTTCCATCGAGGATGAATTTCAGGAGGCAACCGTCACGTCTGCTCCATTTTAATACTCCTCTATGGGCTACAACCTCTTATCTAACCCAGCTAAAAGTCTGTACTTTCACTTCCGTTGTGTATATATATACATATATATAGATATATATTATATCAAAGTTTTTGCCACAGTGACACAATAAACAGTAAATATAACCTCAAAATACAATTAATTGAGAAATCTAGTGTTAATAAGCATCTTTCCCCTCCTGGCATTTGCAGTAAAATTATTTTTATTTTCTTACGTTCGTTTAGCTTTGTTCTGAGAGCAAGAAAATGCATGTAGCTCTTATAAAATTATTCAAGATATACTGAATCAATAAGAGTGAGCACAATATTGCGTATTCATGTTTTGTTGCTAAACTTTTTCTTTATTAAAAAAGTTTGACCGCGGACTCGTGACGTCACAGTGTTGTTGTGGCGGCGGCAACGGCGGTGGTGGTTAAAGCTTGTGTGGCTATTTTGTGTTTATTTGAATAATTTCGGCTTCGTTGATGGCCTTACACCTAGACTAACCCCTCTGTTGCCTGTGGTGGTGTGTGCTGCGTGCTGGCTCGGGATAGATGGTTACGGTGAGTCACTGTGGCGGCATAAACACTGCCCTGCCTTTCATGGCCTCAGATTCAAAATTCCCCAGGTCGTGTTAGTGGCAAGTGTGGATTTACAATACTGTGAGGCATGATTTTTTGTATTATATTGATGTATATGATACACCTTGGAGGTTCTTCATGATATTGATGGGTACCGTTGATTCGGGCCGCCAGTTGAAACAGGCCGCCTATAGTAGCATGCATACCCAGCAGACAGGGCAGTTTCGCGGTCGTTTTCAGAGACACCGACTATTTTTTCTTGGCCTACAATAGGGGCTTGTTCTAATGGAGATAGTTTTATTTTGCGCAAACCCATAAAAAATAATTAAAAAAAGGTATACTTTGTGGGTTAGGTTAGGTTTCATTAAAACCTATAAGGTTAGGTTAGGTTTCATTAAAACCTATAAGGTTAGGTTAAGTTTAATTTTGTTCATATTTTTTTTTTTTTTTTTTTGCGCAAAATAAAACTATCCATTAGAACAAGCACCTATTGTAGGCCAAGAAAAAATAGTCGGTGTCTCTGAAAACGACCGCGAAACTCGTCCAGTATGCATTTAATATAGGCGGCCTGATTCAACTGGCGGCCCGAATCAACTGTATCCATATTGATGGTATACATAGAAACTAGCAAGGGTATTATTTCGTTATTGGGAACCACCATTTTCGGTTCTACTGCAGTTTAATGCATTACAAGGCACGTAGTTATAAACTTTATCAACTTGTAAATCTGACCATTTGGAGCATTTCTAGCCCCTACAACACCCGTCGGAAATTAAAAATAACACAAGGGGGGGCTGGGGGGGGGCGAAACACCTCCCAGTGGGGTTAGGGGTTACCTTACCTTTGATACCTTTGAAGAATTCCGTCAGTTATTGACGCAGCTGAGATGGATCTCCACTGTAACCAGACAGCTCTCTCTCCTCTTTGATCCAGTGCAGGAGACTGTTGGTTTGGAGCTGGTGTATCCTGGTGTTGGCGGTGGGTCTGGTATATTGGCCAGCCAGGCATCCAATTTGTACTTGAAGGTGTCGGGTGAGACACCCCTCATGTTTCTTAATTTTGTTGGGATGCAGTTGAATAATCTTGTAGCACTGAAGGTGAAGCTGTGGTGTGTTAGAGTTCTAACTCTAAGAGATGCTCCTGGGGTGGTGCACACGTAGCACAGCCTTCCTCTCCTGGGGTGCACTGTTTCTTGCACGTTGGTGTTTGGTACCCTGTTCTCCAAAATTTTCCAAACATAAATGACGACGTATCTTTCTCTGCGTCTCTGAAGCGAAAACAGGTGCAGTGTCCTGAGTCTCCCAGTAATTTAGGTGTTCAACTCCGTGGATCTTGTTTGTGAAAGTTCTTTGGGGAGCTTCTAGTGCAGTAATTTCAGATATTTTATGTGGTGACCAGAGCAAGCAGCAGTATTCTAAGCGTGGTAGCACCAGTGACTTCCAAAGAGTCAGCATACACTGTTCACTCCTGGTTTGGAAGGTCCTCAGGATCCAGCCTGATAGCTGCCTTGCTTTTGCTGTTGTTGATATGATGTGGTCAGGGAGTTTCGTACACAAGTTGTTTCGTACCCAGGTTTTGTTAGTTGTTTCATACACTGATTTTGAGTTTTTTTCGTACATACCTGGTGTCATTTCGTAACTAGTAATCAAGTTCAACTCTGAGTTGAGTGTACGGAACGACTGGTTTCATAGATTTCAAGTCACTCCGGCCCCTAGTTTCCCTGGCCCTCCGTCACTCCGGCCTACCACCCTGGTCACTCCGGCCGCCAATAAAATGAAATCAGTAGTGATGTTATAATTCGTAATATATGGCGCCTGGCGACATTAGTGCAGGTGGCGACTATAGTGTGATCTACGGTAGTAATAAGAAAACTATTAAGAACCTATCAATGCAAGATTTACAAAGCTAAATGTAGACACAGCTACGTTGAAAATATAACTTGGAATACATCTATTTCATCAAATGTTTTAAAATATGACAAGCTGTTGACAATTTTGGTGCCAAAGTTCCTCCCCACCGAACTACTCAGCTGGGCGCGGGGAGAATCTGGCAGGAGTACTCATGGAACCTTGTCACTACTCATGTCGTGAGTGGTCGTTGCTTAACCTTCGAGCTTCGAGACAAACAGGGTCATATAAGTTCATCAGAAACATCCCAGGGGGGCCTGGACAAGTCGACCCAAGTGACAACACGACCTGAGACAGGTCGACCCACTAGACAGGTCTACCCAATCGTGAGACTACTCGCCCCAGGACAAGTCGACCCAATATATAATCATTATATTTAAAAGTAGATAATATATATATATATATATATATATATATATATATATATATATATATATATATATATATATATATATATATATATATTATATTATATATACATATACATATATATATATATATATATTATATATATATACATATACATATATATATATATATATATATATATATATATATATATATATAATATATATATATATATATATATATATATATTAGGGTGTCTCAAGATCATAGAGGGAAAAAATGAAACATGTTTTTTTCACTTGCTCGTGTTTTACTTCTGTTCACACATGCATAAGAAGAGTTCCTGTTAAATTAGATGAAATTCAGAGAATATTTAGGGGTCGCGACAAACTGAACAATTTTCTAATGACCTTCAAAAACAAAGAAAAAACTCAAAATATCCCACATTTTTAGAAAGAAACTTATAAGGAAGCCAAAACAGACAGTTTTCATTGTTTCCATTCAGAAAGCCTTCTTTTGAAGGTCCTCCTTCTTTTCCCGCCCCACAAGTTTCCGATGGTGGTGGACTAACTGGAGGAGATACTTCTCCTGTGCGGCCGACTTCGTGGACCCCAGGTAGCGCTGGACTAGGGCGATGCCCCGCTCCGCTGCATCGTTGACCACTCGGAGGCCAAGTGCCCGCTTCCGAGCGTCCTTGAATCGGTCGTCCTCCTCCCACAATGCCGGGTCCTTTGCCAGGAAGCCCTCGTCCGCTTTGAGTTTCTGAAAGAAGGACCGTGTCTTCGAAATGACGAAGGACGAGAGGGAGGAAGACATCGTCATCTTTTTTCCCTCCAATCGCTTGAGTTCCTTCTTCGAGGTGGGCTTGTCCAATGTCTTGACCATCTGCTTCTTCTCCTCCACATCAATCCTTGAGTCGAAGAAGGCCAGTCCCGCGTTTTCCTCGGAAACGTACCACAGGTGGCGTCGCAGGGCTTGTTCTGCTGCCTTGGCAACGGTTTGGTCAGGCTATGTCTTGAGGATCTCGAGGAAGAGCACGTCGTTCAACGGAGCTTTCACAGAGATTGGTGCCTCATGCCATTGCTTGCAGTACACCAGAGCAACGAAGAGGGCCACTCGTTCCACTCCGGCCTTCTCTCGACCAGTCAGCGACAGCTGGGATTTCAGCATCTGAAGCTTGAGGCAGTAGATGGCCTTGGCCATCCACCGGGCTTGATGGAGAGCTCCAGGACGGCGGAATGGTTTGGCTGGACCTTCACCACCGAGGAACAGGTAGGAGAGACGGAGAAGTTCTTCATAGTCCTCCCTGGGATGGTTCTTCGACATCAGAGCCTCCTTCAGGAAGGCCAATGCGTCGTCCTTCAGCTTGCTGGCAGTGTCATTGGTGGCGAAGAACTACGAGATCCTCCGATGTTTCCACCGTCTCTCTCTGCGAGGAATCCACGAAAGACCATCGATCATGGAGTCGTTTGAAGATTCCAATGTCAGGACCAGAGGAAGAGCTGAGGCTGGCTTCGAAGACATCCTTGAGGATCACCTCGTGGACATGATGGCGGCAGGCCAACCAAAGCAAGCTTCGTCCGAGTTCTTGCTCAATCCGAATGCAAGCACCTTGCACCATGCCAGTGTTCGAAGCCGTGATGTCGAAACAGAAGGCGATGATCTTGTCCCTGACGCCCGCTTCGTCCATCTCCTTCAAGACCACTGCAGCCACGTTTCTGCCAGTCGAATCCGAGCTTGCCGGGACCCCAAGAAGGAACTCGGCGTCATCTTCCCCTGTGAGGAGGACGGCGATGCGGTCCTCCGTATCGCCAGAGAGGGACGGGAGGAGTTTTCCGTCCCAATGCAGGACCAACCTCTCGGGTATCTCCTGGTTCCGCAGTTCCACAATCTTCTCGGCGGCTTGCTCTCTCCCCGCAATTCGTGCTCGATGGACCGTGCTCTTCGAGACCGCCATACTCCCAATGTCCATTCCAAGAACTTGAGCGGTAGCTGCGAACGTTGACGTTGCTTGCCGCACCGACAACTTCTCTCGATCCCAAGTTGAAATGAGGTTAAGATCCTTCACGGAGATCGGTGGCGACTGTTTGAGTTTTTTCCTCTGGCTTCGGGATCCACGAGCCGATGATGACGTCGTCGACACAGGACTGCTGCTGCTGCTACTGCTTTGGCTTGGGATTTCCGCCCTTTCAGTCAGCCTGGCAATGTCGCTGTCTTCACGTTCCCGGAGCCGCTTGAGTCGAGTTCCACGCTCGACCTGCTTCTCCACCTTCTTCGCTGTCACGAGGTCAATTCCAGCCATGGATGATTCCCCTCCATCTTCTCTCTGACTCCGTAGGAGCTCCTTGTATTAGTCCTTCACGTCTGCCCGTTGGAGAGAGGAGGAGTGTGCGAGGTCGAAGATTTCTTGGAGGTCTCCTTTGAAAATCTCCTCATCCATACGATGTTTCGGCCTGTCTTTGTTCTTGTTCTTCTTGAGGTCATTGTACGCCTTTACCAGCTTTGACAGCTTCGTGCCGGCGTGTATTACTGTAGTTGTCGGAATCCCGGCACGCGACCAGAAGGGGAGAACCTCCTCCACCACCGCCTTCCTGCTCCCGCTCGCCGTCTTCCCCATCTCCCGGTGGTGGTGGTAGTAGCGGAGGAGGACCTGCTCCTTCGATGGTAGCCGGGCTCCGGTGATTTCATCGATTGGAGCCTTGTCAATCAGCCAAAGATTACTAGCGGCTCTTGTTGCCATATTGATAACCTGAGGGAGAAAAAAAGTGGAAATTTAGAAAAATCCTGAAATTCGAGTCACGTCACCTAAATGTTCACTTTGTCGGGACCCCTAAATATTACTCAATTTGCCCAAAATTTCAACGCAATACTGTTTTACTATGAGAGAACCGGAATAACACACGAGCGTGCAACATTTCAAAACTTGCATTTTGGGACACCCTAATACCCACATACATTCTTGATTCGTGCCCTGTTTGTTATGTGTACAGCTTCCTCTTTGATACATCTTGATATTTTCATTAGTATGTCACTGCAACAATAATATACAGCTATATATTGTAGATTTCCATTGGGTATCATTATTTTTACTATTATTTATTTTATTATTGTTATTATATTTTATTTATTTTGTTTGTTCTATTTATTATTTATTTATTTATATTTCAGATTTGTTTTCTATTTATCTATTAATTTATATATTTCTCTGATTTTTTTCTGTGCATACTACTTTCCAGAATATGTATTTTGGTTTTCTTTATGGCAGGCTAACTCAGCCCTCAGTTCCCAATTTCACTTCTTCATCTCTTGGTCTATTTTCTTGCCTCCTTGCTCCCTGTGGGTTCTTCCCTACCGTCAATAACACTATTGTCGCCACGGTGCACTAATGTCGCCAGGCGCCATATATTACAAATTTTAGCATCACTACAGACTTGTATGTGTCATTGTAGACAGGTACATAACATAAACTACTGTACATGCCTCTTCCGTGGCACATACAAGTCTATAATGATGCTTTAGTGGTGAAATTCGTAATGGTATATGGCGTCTGTCGACATTAGTGTTCCGTGGCGACTATGGTGTTATCTACGATTGGAAGGCTTTGCACCTTCAACAGCAAGTGTCAAACTGCTTTTGACGGAGATGTCAATATTTATTTATTGTCATTTTCCCCCCAGATGACTGCTATGGAGCCTCTACAAAGGCTTTTCTTCCGGGCCAATGACATGGTCCAGGAAGTGAGTGACTCCTTTGAGGTAAGATTTATCCTCACCAGCATACAATAAGTAGACAGTAGTCCTGTATAAGACGTGGATTTAAGGGACTATGTTTTGAAAAGGAATATATAACACCTGTAATCAACAGATCAAAAGACCGTTTGGAAAAATGTTAGAGATTAATGAAAGAAAGATTATTTAGAATGATAATGTACAACTAGATTTATTGACTTAGCACTTACCAGAAACAAATTGTTAAAGGGATTTACAAATAATAAGTCTTTGATAAAGTAATATTTGGACATTAGAAGCTTGATTCAGTCCTGTAAAAGTACAGCATTATGTAAGGAGAGTGGTAACCCTGCCTTTTCCCACCCTAGCAACACTTCCTGTGGCTGGAGGAGGTGGTGGCTGAGGCTCGGCAGACCCTCACCTCAGCTGACCTTCACTTGCTGCCCAAGACCCCTTCAGCGGCTCCCAGAAGGACCCGCAGAGTGGTGCAAGGTATTGATGGTGCTTCTGATACTGCCGTGACTAAGGTTGCAACACTTTACTTATTTTTCATCAACCTTGCTAGTAATATTTTCTTAACCTGAGGGTGTTGAAGAAAATGATTGAGAAAATGCTACTCTATGAAAGCTGATTTGAAAAGCCTTCCACAAGGTACTCGGATGCTATATAATGGCGGATTTGGAATATGCTTTTATTGTGAACTAGGCATTCAGTCAGTAAACATATGTTTTCTTTATTTTCTTTACTTCAGATTCTCAGCTAGGTCCCAGCTAATAGGGATGTTAAGGACTTTGGCATTTGTAGAAAGTTCTTACCTATATTCATTTATTATAGCAAGGACACTGGTAAATAATATTGCTCATCATAAGGTCTGTAGCCTTGTCATTTGTGTGATTTACTGGTTGTATGAATGGGCAGACCATAGGCGGCTACTCGTGAGGTTTTTCATACCAAAGTGATTTTGGTATGATGAAATATTTTTTGTAAGAGTTGTAAGATGTGGAGAAAGCCATATTGTACACTACCCTCCCGAGTTTCGCGCTTGCTTTCTTCCGGAGGCATAGCGCGAAACTCGCGGATCGCGAAACTCGGGTATTAGAAACACTGTAAAAATGCTTATTTAGTCCGGGTTTTTTTTTTTTTTTTTTTTTTTTTTTTTTTTTTTTTTTTTTGGTGTGTGTGTGTGTGTGTGTGTGTGTGCCTACAGCGCCGTTAGGCAGTGACCTCCAGGGGTGGGATAGTAGGCCCTGGAGGTTAACTTGAGGGCTGTGTACCTACCGTATTTTACAGCTTATAAGACTCACTTTTTTCCCCCAAAAAAATCCTGAAAATGCCCCAAGCCCCTGTCCACCCAGCAGTGAATGGGTACTGGGTTAGCCTAGGGTTTGTGACCCGCCTCCCGGGGTGGTGGCTTCGGCCAACACTACGTAGAGAAGAGGAGGGAGGAGAGGAGCTTGAGATTGAGCTTGAGTTGGGGGTCACCCAGCGGATGCTGTTTTAGGTCTGAGTGAGTGAGCTTGACACATATCTTGTCAGCTGATGGTTGTGTGACAGTGTTATACGGCAATAACACTGTCACTATGCCTTCCTCTCTTCTCTCCTGTCTCCTCCAGTACCTCCAGAAACCACAGTACCACACACGTCATGGTTAATCACTTATAAAGGAGTATTTTGTGGTAAATAGTAAGGAACGGCGGGGGTGTAAGGTAAGGTGCTACTTATTTCGAGGTGTTACCTATCTTATGCGACACCGGCTGCTCCTGTAGAGAAAAACACAAACAAATGGGAAAAAACAAAGCAAAACTACAAGCTATACTAAGCAGGAAGGAAGGAAGACGTGTCCCGTACGTCTCTTATGGGAGGCGGTAGCAGAGTGGTTAGCGTCAAGATATATGTCAAGCTCGAGCACGAGCTTGACAGATGACCTACAAAGTGATACTAAGCAGAAAGGTTCACAAGAAGAAGAAGAAGTCTCCGAGTGGCGTTCCTGGTGATCCGAGTTCGATCCTTGATGAGGGCTGTAAAATCCACTTAAAATCTTTCTCTGCACTGTTGAGTGGCCTAAGAACACCCACACGCTGCCCATTAACTCTACCTTCGATTGCGAGTGCATCGGAGGACACAGGGGGCAGCATGAGCCTCTAATCACAGGTGTCACTATAGAAATTCTGTCTGCGCCACCATGGGCGCCAAAAGGGCCAACCATCACAGCCCTCAAGTTAACCTCCAGGGCCTACCATCCCACTCCTGGAGGTCACTGCCTAACGGCGTTGTAGGCACACACATACGCCAAAAAAAAAAAAAAAAAAAAAAAAAAAAAAAACGCGAAACTCGGGGATATAATGCGTGAAAGTCGGGATGGTAAGAATTTAGGACTCAGCGCGAAACTCGCATAGCGTGAAACTCGGGAGGGTAGTGTATTCAAGTACAGTAGTAGGAGGGTAGTGTATTCAAGTCAGGGAACTCTGTAGTTTAGTGGTTAGCACGCTCGGCTTACAACCGAGAAGTCCCGGGTTCGATCCCCGGGCGGAGCGAAAGATAGATGGGTGGTCTTTCTTAAATCCCTAGCCCCTGTCCACCCAGCAGTGAATGGGTACCGGGTGCCAGCCGGGGGTTTGTAACCCCCCCCCCCCCCGGGGGTGGTGGCTTCAGCCATCACTAATATGCAACAGCGGTAGATCACTATGGCTCTGAGGCATTATCCTCTAAACAAAACAAACAAGAGAAACAAGTACCAACCAAAATTACACTGGGGAACAAATTTTTGTTGAGTTAGGTCTGACAGTTGTTATTAAGTAATTTTTGGGTGCTGAATCCAAAACTGATCTCAGTTTTTCTCTATCACGTCAAGTTTTTGAACTGTAGGATTTTCGTTTTCTTAAAAAATATGAAAAATACTGTACATAACAGTAACAGTGCTTATTTTATAAAAATTTGCAAATGTTAACATACAATGAAAAATGAAAGAAATAGGCATGAATAGAATGTTTATTTAACATTATCATGTTTTTAGAAAGGATAAGGCTATAATTGTGTGCAGGTTAAGGTAAAAATTTACGTTTGTAGCTTTGTCTGGAGTGTTCAACTTGAGGACTATCGCGTTTGATGCTCCAACAATAGTCAGCCATCATATGCACATCCCATCTACCCTGGTAACGTTCTTCCATAACCTTCGAATCTTGGTGAAATCGTTCACCTTGCTCGTCGCTAGCAGCACCAAGATTTTCCGGAAAGTTGGCAAGATGGCTATGCAAAAAATGTATTTTAATACTCATGTTGCAACCAAGCGCTTTGTAGCTCTTCATAGTTTCTGAACAATTTCTGTGTAATTACTTGCACGTGTATTTCCAAGAAAGTTCTTGACGACGTCTTTGAATGATAGCCAAGGCATTCTTTTCAAGGTCTGACATAGTACCGTTGAAATGTTCATCTTTGATGAGCTGTCGAATTTGTGGACCATCAAACACACCGGCCTTGATTTTTTCAATTGACAGTCCAGGAAATGCCAAGATGATGTACTTCAAACAGTCGCCATCAGTTGACAATGCTCTTACAAATTGTTTCATGAGACCTAGTTTTATGTGCAGAGGTGGGAATATTATTTTCTTCCTGTCAACAAGTGGCTCATGTACAATCTTAGGATCTCCAGGTTTAAGATCAGATCTCGGAGGCCAATTCGTCTGAACCCAATGCTTCTCTCGAGCTCTGCTATCCCACATACAGAGAAAGCAGGGATACTTTATGTATCCACGTTGTTGACCAAGAAGGAAGGCCACCATTTTAAGGTCAACACAGATGATCCAATTGTGTTTGTCATATTGCAATAACTCAATGACTCTTTACATCTCCATATTCTTCACGAAGACAGACCGAATGCCCAATAGGGACTGCGCCAAACAAATTGCCATTGTGTAGAAGGACACACTTCAAGCTCCGCTTTGAGCTATCAATAAACAATCGCCATTCATTTGGATTGTAGATTGAAAGCCCTAATTCCTTCAGTAAACCAGGAATGTTATGGCAAAACACAAAACCGCTGGCACTTCGAAAGTACTGCAGAAATGTACTTTCTCTGGTTCGAAAGTATGATACCTTCACTCCTTGTTCAAGTATGGTTTTCTCGTTCAGTCTTGATGCTAGTATTTCTGAAGCTTTTTTGGATAGGCCCAAATCACGTGCTAAATCATTCAACTCGTGCTGATCAAATCCCCTACGAACTGAATCCTCGTGAATGTCAAAATAAAAAAAAGAGGAGGAATTTTGCTTATCTGGAGGGTAAGCTGTGGAGAAAAAACTTGACGTGGTAGAAAAAAACCGACTACAGATTTGGAATCAGCATGCCAATTTTAGTCTAAATAAGCTCAAAAATCTAACTCAACAATTATTTTTTTCTTCAAATTGTTCCCCAGTGTTATCTAAGAGACCTCCTGGTGCAACTTTGGATCTGGACCAAAGCAACAAAGAAAACATGCTCCAAAGCGCGCGCGAGGACAGATCACAATCAAAATGGACCAAAATTTTCCAACATTTTGCCTCGCGAGTAGCCGCCTCATGTTTGGATCAGGTTTTTTTTTTGCTATTATATAAATGTGTAATTTATTATTCTCTACCACCTACCCCTCATTTACAGAGGATGGAGAGAACTTGGCCCCTGCCACTTCCCAGACAGCCCGGCGAGGTCGTCTCTGTTCCAAGGTGAGGCTCATGTGTTCAGGCGGTATAGGGTGGTTCCATGTAGGCTGCTGGAGGATACTTGTGTTAAGAATTTCCTACTGCTTTTCATCCTCCTCTACCTCACTTCTTCTTTCTGTTTAACGTCAGATTTTCCCTTAATATTTTTTGAGGTTAGACGTCCAATGATACACTTACAAATATCTCTATCCATTGCCTCAACTTCTTCAACGCTGCCAGTTCCTCTTCAAACCACTGCCTCCATGTTTTCCTTGGCCTGCCCGGTGGACGGCGACCTGGAACTTCCACTCCAACAGCTCTCCCCAATGCCTCACCACCTCTCCCCTTCACGTGCCCAAACCACCTCAATCGCCTTACTCAAAATACTGTACTCTGCTCCATCAATCCACATTTTCTTGCCACCTCTTCACTGGACACTTCATCTCACCATGTGATCCCAGTCATATATCTCAACATTCTCCGATCACAACCGCATCTCCGATCTCTCAGCACTGTACTTAACTCCTTCAATCCACATTCACATTTCACACTCACTCCCCTTCCTCACTATCATTCTCATTTTCCACCAGCTTGCACTTGAGAAAATACAAGAGCAGGGGCGAATAAGCAAGATAAAGAAGCTGCGTCGTCCGTCCTCAACCATCCCGCAGGTCCTGCCATCCACCACCCATAAAAGGACTCATTTTGAAGTATCACCATCCCATTCCGGGTAAGTTTTCATGGTCCTCACCAAAGACTACTCGACTTGCTACTCATTTTGGGATATTTCCAGTGGAGGCCAGTTTTGCGATTCCTGACATTTTCGAACATCACTCCCATTTCCCTTCCTATGGTTTAACAGTATAAATGACATACCGTTATCTTCGTAAATGTTTGTTCTATAATGTTATATAAACTGTAAAATACACTAAAGAAATACCATTATGAGAGTGAAGAAATATGTATGAACTAAGTAAGTATTCACTGAAACTCTTCGCCATTTAATATTTTACGAGAAAACATTTTACATGAAACATATCAATAAAAGCGGAATTTTATTAGCTTTCCATTGATATATTTAGTTTTCTGATAAATTAATTAGAACCATACATAAATTAGCGTTAACTAAATAAATAACCTCATCAATCAGGAAAATTACCCGATTGATTATGTCATTTATTTAGTTAATGCTAATTTATGCATGGTTCTAATTCATTTATCAGAAAACGAAATATATCAATGGAAAGCTAATAAAATTCCGCTTCTATTGATATGTTGCATGTAAAAAGTCTTCACGCAAAATATTAAATGGCGAAGAGTTTAAGTGAATATTAAGTTCATGCATATTTCTTCAGTCTCATAATGGCATTTCTTTAGTGTATTTTACAGTTTTTTATTTGATAATATTATAGAACAATAATTTATGTAAATAACAGTGTATCATTTATACTGATAAACCATTGTCTACTGTATTCATGGAACACTTTTTTACTTGCCGATCCGATTGATGTTATTTTTTTAGTTAACGCTAATTTATGCATGGTGGTAATTCATTTATCAGAAAACGAAATATATCAATGGAAAGCTAATGAAAATCCGCTTCTATTGATATGTTTCATCTAAAATGTTTTCTCGCAAAATATTAAAGGGCGAAGAGTTTAAGTGAATAGTTCATGCATATTTCTTCACTCTCTTATAATGGCATTTCTTTAGTGTCTTTTACTGTTTTTTATTTGATAATATTATAGAACAAACATTTACGAAGATAACAGTATATCATTTATACTGATAAACCATAGGAAGGGAAATGGGAGTGATGTTCGAAAATGTCAGGAATCGCAAAACTGGCCTCCACTGGTCATGGACGGGTTGGCGCGGGGCACGAGTAGCAAGTCCAGTATAGAGTAGTCTTTGGCCTCACCTATATTATTGTGATGTTTTATTGCCTTTTACTTTGCATGCATGGGAGATGAATGTGCAGAATACATGCAAATGAAGAATCTGAGCTTGTATTTGAGAAGCTTAAAAAGGAAGAAATGGATAAGGTGTACGTGTGAAAAGTAACCAGAGCTGCGTGATGCAACAGAACATTTGTCACATTAACTAAATGATGTGTTTGAGCTTTTTAAAAAGAAGGCACAAGATAGTACAATAAAAGTAGGAAACAAAGTAGGACATATACATAAAAGTAGGAAAATGGATGGTGAACTTATGATGTCAAAAGCCATTAATGACTGTTCAAAGGAATGTTTCTGAAGGAAATGGAATACATGGAATGTAGGAGGAGGATGAAAGGCATGGGTGAATGAAGGAGGGGATGTGAATTTTTTATTAGAAAGTTGGATTAAATGTTTAGAGAAAGTAGTTTTATTATAATATGTACAAAAGTAAAGTTGAACTGGATAGAATATTAGAAATTGTGAAGTGAAGGATGATAATGGAAGACTGTGAGAAGAGAGTGAAAAGAAGGCAGACAAAAGTTTATGTTAAATACGTTAATGTCACCAGTCAATGAAAACAGCAGTGATGCATGGGAATGAAAGAGGGTGAAAAAAGTGTATGAACAAGGAGAGGTTGAAATAGAAGAAAATGCAAAGGCTTTTGGATACTTTTGAATGTAGGAGAGCATAAGGAGAAGTAGAAATGTGATATAAAGCATTTTACAGATTGGATGCACATCATGTCCTAATTACTTTTGGCTTAAACATAGCTTTACAATGGAGGGAGAGCACCGGGATAAAATTGACTATAGTCCTATTATATATACAATTAAAAAGCATATATGTGTGCGTGGCAATTGCATGTGATAAGCATATCTGGCAAGGCGTATGCAATTCTAATGGAAAGGATGCTAAATATATGGAGAAATGAAATGAAAAATCAGGAGATGAAGTCAGCGAAGAACAGGGTGGCTTTATGGCAGGGAGGGGTTCTGTAGATTAAATCTTTAATGGGAAAATTACAATCAAGAAATGTTAGCTAGAGAAGATATTTGCCTTATTCTTGGATTTAGATTGAGGATATTTATGACAGAGCAGACTGGAAAGCAAGTAATGTAACATTGAATACATACATGGGGATAACAGATACCAGGAGACCCGTTGGTCTATGATGGTACTTTCTTAGTTGCTTCTACTTGTAAGCTACTGGTAAAATATAATAGAACATGGCAAGGTTCCTCTCCCTCCATCAACATGCCAGAATGAAACAGTTGCATGCAACTATGATCCACACTTCCAGTGGCACCCCTTCAGTTAATTTTACAAAGATTTGACATTAAACCAGTTCAGCCCTGCCCTCTCTCCCTCACTGCCTCAGCCTCTTACACAATGTATCAGGAGATTCAAATATGAAGAATCAACGATAGTACCCATGCCCCATGGATGCCTTCTTTTCCTCTTTCTTTCCATTCTTCCCTAACAACCATTGCTTATTTCACCCTACCTGGCTGACATCCATCCTTGGAAGGACATGTACTTGGAAGCTAGGGTGTTAAGATGTTTAGAAAATATATTTAGTATGAAACTTGGCCTGTTAAAGGTTATGATGCCAGAAGGCTGGTGTGTCCTGAAATTGTCAGGTGTGCGTGTAGTGAGAGACAGTCCAACACAGGAGAACTTTAGAAACAAACAGGATTGAGAGCATCAGTAAATTAATGAAAACAAGCAAATTGCGTTAGTGTAACCCTGTAGATAGGAAGGCAGGCATTGTCATAGTGAAGCATGTTATGCATATTGAAATGGAAGGTATAGTACCAATGGTAAGGAAGACATGGGATAAGTGGCCTGAGGAAGGACCTAGCACACGGGCATGCAGCTCAGCACACTGTCTTCAGATGGCAGATGCTGAGCCATGGAAATAATGAACATGCTATTTGAGGCAGTAGATAAAATGATGAGTGATTTAGTAAATTTTGTTTTTGGTTTTGGTGAATACAGCCTTACATTTATGGGATGGGATAGGTTATACGCTTTGAACCAACCATCCCTATGAATAAAAATAGTACCAACATATCCCCAGCACATATCCATATATTCCTGTTTTGTCCTCATTTCATTCAGATTTGTTTGCTACAAATATCACTCCTATTAGCTGTAGTAAATTTATATTACCCATTAATTGTAGAGAATGTGAAGGCTCATGAACAATAGGAATGATGTCATTTAATGATGTATGGTAGTATAGTTCTGGAGAAAGTATATTTGCATACCTCAACTTTAGCCCTTTTCCATCTGAGCATCTTAATGACTGTCACCCTCCTTCATTCCTACTCTTCTTCCCACTACAGATCCGAAGAGGAGCCAGGTGAATCCCCAAGGCCAAAATGTGAAACTGTCATCCCCACCAGTCCGAGAAGCTCCTTTGGGAGTTTCCAGCAAAATACGAAACTTGTACTGTTACCCAGGGAACCCAACCGCACACCCCAGAAAGATGCCAGCCCGCAAAAGACATACCCAACTTCCCCACAGAAAAATGACAGTCCCTCTCAGGAAGCCCCCCCAATCTCCACACAAAAGGGTGACAACTCCCCACAAAATGATGACTTAGCCACCCCAGTAAAGAAGGTCACCTCCTGTGAGAAAGAAAGAAAAAAATCACAAAGGGATAACATCTGCCAGGATCAGAATAGCCCTCAGGCAATCTCAAGCTCCCCATCTATAGACTTGATCTCTCCTTGCAGAAAATCTTCCCCTAAAAAGGTTGTTAGTGAATCCCCAGGCCCAAGTACTCGTCTAAAAAAGTCTTCCATCTCCGAAAACATTAGTAATCAGAAGAATATATCAGAAAAGGCCCCTCAGGAGGAAGATATGGGTGACAGTTCACAAGACACCACCAAGGCAACAGTAGTGCCCCAGGCGCCCCCACACGAAGAGGAGGAGTTTCACTTGCAGCTGGATGAGAGTCACGATGAGGATTCAGAAGAGGAGCAGGACATTGAGATGGTGTGTGAGCTACCAAAGAATGCCATTACTCAGGGTAGTACTCCTAGTAATGAAATCAGCAGCACTGAGCAAATTAAAGAGGATGTCATTTCCTTGAGTAGCCTTACCCAAACTTCCTCCATCGATAATGGAGAAGTTTCATGCACAAATTCAGAAGCTATCGAAGTTAAGAATGTTTCTTCTTCCTCAAGTACTGTGCCCACATCCTACTCTTTGCCAGCTCCTAGAATCACTCATTCCACACAGAAGGCCATTGAATCACTAGATACTCCATGTTCCTCAGACATCCTTCCACAGTCCCCCTCTGTCCCTGCCCCAAGAGTTACAAGGACTAAGCAGAAAGCTACGAAAGTTCAAGATATTCCTTCTCTTTCTGAGGGCCTTCCTCAGCCAGCTGTGGCTCCAGCCCCAAGAATCACACGCACAAAGCAAAAAGCCATTGAAGCACAGGTGTTACTGCCTCCAGAAAGTATTCCTCAGCCTCCCTCTGCTCCTGCTCCAAGAGTCACACGCACCAAGCAGAAAGCCATTGAGAAGGAAATGGCACCTCCTCACCCATCTTGCCTCAGCCTGCCCCTAGAGTTACACGTACGAAGCAGAAGGCTAAGGAGATGGAGCCGCCTCCTAGTCCTCAAGAACCTTCCTACAAGAAAGGTGGGAGTGCAGATGAGGAGGAAGAGACCAATCCAAGGAATACCCAGGTCAAGTTAGTGCACCATCAGCACATGCAAGGGAGTGGTGACAAGAATCTGAAGGGCAAAGATGTTAAGGACTCAGGAGTGTTCAGCTTGGGGGTTAGAGTAGATGGCTGGGGGTCAGCAGAGTCTGTGTCATCTGGAGATTCCTATGCCTCTGCCACCCAACATTCTACTCCACCTATGAGGGTTACCCGTTCTAAGATGTCCAAGTTGCAGCCAGCTCAGCCTAGCCTGGAGAAGGCCCTCCCTGCCACCCAAGACTTTCAGCGCAACTGTTGCTCTCCCAGGGGTACTGTGCTCCCTCATAGTCCATGCAGAGAGTCCCCTTCTACCAGGTGAGTCCTTCTCTTTCTTAGGGGTCATTCTGTTATAGCGCCTCTGTGGTGTAGTGGCTAGCACGCCTAGCTATGGATCTGCGGGTCCTGGTTCAAATCCTGGTCAGGACCGTCGGTGGCAGCCCACCCAGCTGTTCGTCCTTCCTTTCAGGGTTGGTCGATAAATGGGTACTTGGGGAAACCTGGGGAAGGTAACTGGTAACCCGGTTGTTACACTAGCCCTGTGTCCCGGGATAACTAGTTCTCACCACTCACAGGCTCAAGGGCCAATGCGACGGATATGAGCGCCGAGGCTACGCGCAGCATAGCATTTCTCAAACAGAGTCCATCAGATGTTACATCTTATTCTCTCCGTATTCTATTGTTATTGACTCTTACTTCATCCCCTCGAGAGTTCCATCTGGTTCCTCTCGTTTTCTTTACTTTTACTTTACATGTATGCCCTCTCATACTCCTAGCATCTATTCCACTCTTATGCATCTTTCTTGTCATCTATACTCTCCATGCGCCTGAACCATTTTCAGTGGCGTGTTTCATCACCAACATTCCACAATTCGTTATCTTATTTATACCAAACTTACACTTTGCATACTCATTACTTTCGTCTTTTATTTTGCTCACACCACAGGTTTCTGTCTAACAAATTACCTTTACTTGAATCCTAGAGCTTAAATTTTTATTCCACATCCAGGTCTTACTTGCAAGAAAAAAATGAGAAACAAGATTTACATTTATTTATACATGTTTGTGTATTTGACTGTCCAAAGACTACTGTATACTGGACTTGCTACTCACACTCCGCGCCAACCCGCCCATGACCAGTGGAGGCCGATTGGCAAGGTAAAAAAGTGTTTCGAACATCACTCCCATTTCCCTTCCTATGGTTTATCAGTATAAAGTATGTACTGTTATCTTCGTAAATGTTTGTTCTATAATATTATCAAATAAAAAATAGTAAAATACACTAAAGAAATGCCATTATGAGAGAGTGAAGAAATATGCATGAACTTAATATTCACTTAAACTCTTCGCCCTTTACTATTTTGCGTGAAAACATTTTACATGAAGCATATCAATAGAATCGGAATTTGATTAGCTTTTCATTGATATATTTTGTTTTCTGATAAATGAATTAGAACCATGCATAAATTAGCATTAACTAAATATTTAACTTCATCAATCGGGTAATTTTCCCGGTTGATGATATTTATTTAGTTAATGCAAATTTATGCATGGTTCTAATTCATTTATCAGAAAACAAAATATATCAATGGAAAGCTAATACAATTCCGCTTCTATTGATATGCTTCATGTAAAACGTTTTCATGCAAAATAGTAAATGGCGAAGAGTTTAAGTGAATATTAAGTTCATGCATATTTCTTCAGTCTCATAATGGCATTTCTTTAGAGTATTTTACAGCTTTTTATTTTATAATATTATAGAGCAAACATTTATGAAGATAACAGTATATCATTTATACTGATAAACCATAGGAAGGGAAATGGGAGTGATGTTCGAAAATGTCAGGAATCGCGGCATTGGCCTCCACTGGAAATAGCCCAAACTGAGTAGCACGTCCAGTATACAGTAGTCTTTGGACTGTTCTAAAAGAACAGCACGCCATGTATGTCTGCTGATGTATTGTTTATTCCCTTATCTTTGTTTTGTTTACAAATGGATGTCTGGATCCTTTTACAAGACATGACACCCTATTTTCTTTTTTTGACAGGAGGTTGGCAGTACATTCAGACAGGGATGGAGGCATGGACCATTTGACATCAGAGGTGTGTAACTTACTTTTCTCCATTGATGTTTTCTCCATATTTTTTCAATTATATTCATTTTTGAATATGGATTGAAAAAATAATGAACAGGTGTGGATCAATGTCAGTGGGGAGCTGGAAATGGTAAAGCTTGATTAACTTGTGTGCCTGTAAAGCCCAATTTATTTGATTGGAAGTTTGCTTGCTCTTTGGCTGATAATTATAACATTGTTATGTGCGACCTGTTTTTCCTGCTTAGTATGAGGAGCAGATCTTTTGCTCGTAATAATTTGTGAGTATGAGATTAGAGGAAACTATATGACAATTGAGCACTGTCTGGGAAATGAGGGAATTCTATGGAGGAAAATGAGGAATGATATTCTACCACTGTATCTGACAGCCAAGTATAGTTCACTACTAACATTCCTGTAGACAGCCACATTTATTAGTCTTGGTTTCACCACCATGAAGTCGGAGCTGGGCACTAAATACATTGAATGTACACACAAAGCTCGTTTTCCCGGATATCGGATTTGCCGGACAAATCCACGGTCCGGGGATATGTTAGGGTCCCGGACAAATGCCTGGTCTAGTCCGTAAATCGACAAGGTTGTCCGGCGGTCCGAGCGTCTCCTGTCACCCCTGGTCAGTGTCCGTGCCTCCCGCCAGCTGGCAGCATGCTCAGCAGTTGTATTGTTTACATTTGGGCACAAGACACTCACGATTCACCTGCACCACCTCCGTCAGTCCCCTGACCCCCACTGCCCCTGGTGCAGGAACGTCTCTGAAACTATTGAACACTCTGCTGCAAGTGTCCGTGCTTCCACTCCCACCGTGTAGTGCTATGCTCTCAACTCCTCACCCTGAACGTCGCCACCATTGACCTACCCACCCTGCTGGCGGCGGCTGGCGTCCACCCATCCCGGTGTCGCGTGGGCAAGTGTCTGTTTACGAAAATGTGTCCGTTTACTAACAAAGGCGTGTTGATCAAAAGAAAATGGGCGTTGAGGGGAATACTTACTAATATTGACTTGATCAACAAAGGCATGTCCAGGCGTCCTACGACAATAAACCCGTCTTTATTTATCAACAAAAGGGGTTGGGGGGCACGAAGTGGAACACTCGTCGACATCGGCGAGAATTCCTATCGCCGACAGTTATAGGTATGGTTTTGAGCATACAGTATATGATATATGAGGCATTCAATTTCGTACAGAAATGTCCTTAACACGGTTGGTTAAGGCCCCATCTCCTATACCATACCTATAACTGTCGCCGAAAGGAATTCTCGCCAATGTCGACGATACCTATAACTGTCGCCGATAGGAATTCTCGCCGATGTCGACGAGTGTTCCACTTCGTCCCCCCCCCCCCCCCCTTTTGTTGATAAATAAAGACGGGTTTATTGTCGTAGGACGCCTGGACATGCCTTTGTTGATCAAGTCAATATTAGTAAGTATTCCCCTCAACGCCCGTTTTCTTTTGATCAACACGCCTTTGTTAGTAAATGGACACATTTTCGTAAACAGACACTTGCCCACGCGACACCGGCAACACGCTGTCATCTGCCTAACCTGTGCCTTCCTGAGGAAGACAGGTCAACTACAGCGCCTGTGATAGCATCATAGGACATCACCAGGGCTCATAGTGTTCCCCAAGGGATCCTCGCAGCCCTAAAAACAACAACAAAGTGACGTAAAAGTCCGCGGTGGGGTAGTTGACATTGACGGTTGCTGGACAGTAAATATTAGAGTAGGATAAACGTCCGGGGGTGAGTAATGGCCTCGGACTGTTGCGATTCCCGGACGTTTGCGGTGCCCGGACCAGTGCTCCCCCCTATTAGTTCGGGAAAACGAGGGTTGTGTGTATTTAAATACTAAATACTAAATACATTTTACGAATGTATTTAAATACTAAATACATCAATTGTATTTAAATACATTTGTAAATACATTTTAAATATACACAAATTTTAACATGTCTGAAAAAAAATGGATTTCCTTAGGATTTCCTTAGATTTTGTGTTTCCTTAGAAATGTCTTTCTCAGGCCTAAATTTCCTAGAAATAAGGAAATTTCCTTGAAAGCGGAAACACTGGTTCACTGTAACATCAGGATTGCCAGATAGTTGGGCGGGTTTATGGCCAAATTAACTGATAAAAGAGTATTTACATTTTTATATTATGAGTATTTAAATACGATGTATTGAAATACTCATAAAAGTATTTAAATACTGTATTTAAATACATGACAACTAATGTATTTATAAATACATTTCTAAATACACAAATGTATTTAAATACAAATGTATTTAAATACTGCCCAGCTCTTCATGAAGTTTTGTGGTCAGTTCATCCCCTTGCCCAAGCACGAGCTTTGCAAGTAGCTGAAGTTATTTATTTTATTAGGAATCCTTTTTTACTGCATGTTGTAACCTCACCAACCTTCTGCTTGATCACTTGTGAAGTCCATGAAATCATCCTTGGTGTTTCACTCAATTACTCTTACTCTCCATACTTCCCTTTTATATACACACTTGTCCTTACTATTTGTTTTGGGTAGGACATTGTAGACCTATAGTTTAGCACTGTGGGATATAGGTTTTGTAACCACTCATGTTCACATCTTTGACATATCACTTGTTATGCTACATAGTTTTAAAGAAATGAATATGGCTTCAGAACTCACCTGATTAATTTTATCATAAAACTTGTCCCTCTGCCTTATTCCCAGTGCCATTGCTTGGTGTAGTACAGAGATCCTGATGCTGATAACATTGTTTGTGACTAAGTTACCTGTATTTCAGGTGTTGCATTCCCCCGTGCGTATTGTTCGTCATTCCCCGGACAAGATTGGCAAGGTGAGGAATCTGTCATGCACTTTACTAAAAATCTGAAATGGAAATCTCACATCTCATCTCTTGCTAAAACAGCTTCTAAGAATTTAGTTGTCCTGTGGTGTCTGCGTCCATTTTTTTTCCCCTCCCAATTGCTTGCTCTGTACAGGGGCCTTATCTGCTCATGTATGGAGTATGTCTCATATGTTTGGAGGGATCCACTCATACAGCTCTCCTAAACAGGGTTGAGTCAAAAGATTTTTGTCTCATCCCCTCCCCTCCTCTGACTGACTGTCTTCAATCTTTAAACCACCGTGGCAATGTTGCTTCTCTTGCTATCTTCTGTCGTTATTTTCATGCTCACTGCTCTTCTGAACTTGCTAACTGCATGCCTCCCCCACTCCCGCGGCCTCGCTGCACAAAACTTTCTACTCATTCTCATCCCTATTCTGTCCATCTTCCTAATGCAAGCATTAATCAGTATCTTTACTCTTTCATCCCTTTCACTGGTAAACTCTGGAACTCTCTTCCTGTTTCTATTTTGCCACCTTCCTACAACTTAAATCTTTTCAAGAGTGGAATGACAAGACACCTCCCGAACTAAATTGGCCCACCCCTCTTTCTTTATTCTTTTACTGTCTTCTTTATAGGGACTGGCAACTAAGCGGGCTTTGTTTTACCTCTTTTTTTTGTGCCCTTGGACAATCCTTTGTGATGTAAAAAAAATCTAAAAAATTTGGCTCTTCCCTTTCATTCTTTCAAATCATTTTACAAAATTTGAGTATTTTACATCAGTAAACCAGTGATAATATGTGCCATTGTACAAATTTTTGAAACAACATTTTGTGCAATGGCTGGGCGGCTGGGCAGATGAGAACTACGATTGGATTACATGATAAATACATTTTTCATGTGAAATATAGACTCTCTTCTAAGACTTAAGCTCCTATTACCCTTCATTATACAGAATACTATATATAGCATTGTAAAATATATGTGTACAGTAGTTTTTTTAAACCCCAAAAGGGACTGATCAAAGTCATAAAGAAAAGCTAACAAAAAGCCTACTGAATGCCAGCCTCCATAAAGCAGATAGTAAGAGACAATAAAAAAGGACGGGCAAATCAGTTTGTGAGGCGTCTTGATACTTCTCTTGAAAAAAATTATGTCGTATGAAGGTGGAAAAGCAGAAACAGGAAGAGATAATACCCAAAACTATCTTTTGCTGGCTTTAAATGGTAACACTCAATCCTTCTTGCTATTATCATCACCACGAGCTCTGTTCTCGTGCTTCTGAGACATGTCAGGATGATTAAATAATTGTGAAGACCATGCTTTGTATTTACAAAGTGATATGTATGTAACTTGAATGCCTATAATTAGGGGAGTGCCTGTACACTGAAAACAGCTAGATAGCATTTTCTTGAGGGGGAGAAATATTCGCCAAATGCAAGTAAATGGCCGCCAAATATGATTTAATGTTGTCTAGGATGGGAAAATAATCAACAGATGAAATTTTAGGTTGAACTTGATTGGGGTCGTTGCATCCAAATTTGTCAAATCCGAACATGCCACATACAAGACCTTACAGTAAATATTTTGTGCCACCTTCATTCCAGACTTACTTATACTCAATGTTCAGGTCTGATACCAGATACAGGTTCACAATCTTCTATCCAAAATTCTGAAAACCGAAAAGCTCCGAAAACCAGAATTTTTTTCCAGACTATCTGTCGTCTGCATGCCAAACTTGACCCGAAACGCCCAACGGTAATTTTTCCATATGTTATCAGAGGCAGGACAACAACAGGTAGTGGGGCAAGGGACGGCGGGGCAGGTGTAAACGACAGGTAGTGGGGCAAGGGGAGGCGGGGCAGGTGTAAACAACAGGTAGTGGGGCATCATTTATCAGGTAAACACAGGCATAATTTTCAGCATGAGACCTTATGATAGAATGGAGTGTTCGCCTCTCTAAAAAAAATAGACTGAATAAATTAATTAGAGATGTATTCTCTAATTAAGTTGTTTTGTGCTTTTACTGCATGTAAGTATATTTTCTTGTGTTAAGCTTAGTTTGAGCCAGTTTATGTTTTAAGTTTTACTTAATGTTTTATCTTTTTATTATTATTTATTCGGGGGATTCAAGAATCCCCGAGCTAGGACACCTAAGGCCATGTAGCCCCTCTAGGGTGACAAGAGAGCGCTACCACCTTCACTGAGTAACTGCTGGGATTGAGGCGCAAACTCGCGACCTTGTGGCCACGAGCCGAGCACTCTACCACTGAGCCACCCGTTCCCGTTGTAATGTTTTATCTAAAAAGCGTTAAAATCTACGCTAAAAATCTTCCATTCTGAAATCCGAAAAATTCCGAAATCCGAAAAGTGTCTGGTCCAAAGGTTTTCGGATAAGAGATTGTGAACCTGTACCACAATCAGAACTGCTATGTCGTCCTGTTATGCTTGATTTACTTCCATGCTCACTGTCCTCAGTCAGACACACGATATATATATGTATCCTCCCCACTCCTCCATTGTTCCTGGCAGGTGGTGGTGCCCAGATTGGCAGTGATGTTTGGCAATTCCGGGCGTGTCACCCCAAGCCTGGCCTCCAAGATGCAGCTGTTGGGGCCTAACTCTCACTCATCTTCCTCATCCTCTGCCTCCACAGACCATAGGAGGATTATTAAGGTCAGATATTAGAATACGGTAGTATATATTTTTTTCATGCAAAAGAATAGTTGGAATAAGGAATTGTGCATTTTATTCCTTATAGATAATTATACAGAAAATATAATTACATTGTATCAGAAGGCAAGTAAAGTAAAGATTTATAGGAAGCTACAGTGATACTGAATAATGGTGGAGAACAAAATTAAAAATACAATTAAATTAGAACAATTTTATCAGATCAAACAAATTTTAATGACTAGTTATATCCTTCACCACCTCTCACATGCAGTCCTGTAGCACCTCTTCCTCTCTTCTCACTGATATTTTGTAACTCTTTTCTTTCCCACCACCTCAGAGGACTGCTGGAACCCCCCTTGACAGCCGCCGCCGCCCTGCAAACATTGTCACGGGCATTACTTCATTCATCAAGATTAGGCCAATACTCCCCACCAGGGAGGAGATTGAGGAGGTTCGCTTGCAGGAGCTCCAAAGGAAGAAGGAACATGAAGAAGACATTGTGAAGAAGAAGGAACAGTTACTATGGGCTAAAACTGAGGAGAGGAAGAGGTGAGATGAGCAGCCATATGTAGGGAGAGATTAGATAGAGAGCTTTTCTAGGAGGGAAAGGTCCTTGGGACGCATGTTTAGAGACGGCGGTGAGTAAGAAAGTAAAGGATGTGCAAAGGAGCTGCATAGTAGTTCCAACAGTGACATAGTATGCAATAGAGACTTGGATGTATGATAAATTTCAGAGGTCTAAGATTCAAGCAATGGAAATGAGTTACCTGAAAGGTAGCTGTGGCATGAACAGAATGGATGGTAAAGGGGCTTTCACACATTCAAGAGTAGCGCGCCAAATTGTGGCGACACTGTTAATCGTGAGAACTCATGGGCGTACTGGTGGATACTCGGTATCTACCCATAAGAGTCGTGGGGGGCTAGTGGGGGGTCTTGGGTATGAGTGGGAGCGGTTGGAAATTTTGGACATGTTCAAAATTTTGCTGCACATTGTCACGCCTTATGGATGCGTAGTGGCAGCGCGGCCGGCTCGTGACTCCTCGTACCACCTCATAGCGACTCGGCGTTTGTCGCAGTGACTTTTGGGCATGACAACACCTCGTAGCAAACTCTTTCAATGTCGTAGCAACTCGCAAATAACTCGTAGCCGCAACTCGTCGTCACTCGTGCATGACTCGTAGCTACTCGTCATAAAATATAAACGGAAATTTCAGCCAATTTGTAGTGACTCGTTAAGATTCGTGGAGACACTCGTAATTACTCGTAACTATGAGTACTAACGTAGTAAAACTGTACCAACTCATACTAATTCGTAAGTGGGTACGCTGAAAAACGACCATTAAAACAGTGTCGGGGCCTTTTCTCCACGAGTAGACACCGAATTGGGATTCTGCGCTACTCGGCACGTTACTCTTGAATGGGTGAAAGGGCCTTAAGAGTAATGAATGTATGCATAAGATCTAGTATGGCTAGTAAGGGGAGGAGTGACGTATGGAGTGATGGAAATTAGGTAGTGCAGCACATTGAGATTGTTTGGACGTCTGGAAAGATAAGATGAGAGTAAGTAGGCAAGTAAGATTCTACTAAGATATACATTCATATAGGAGTAGAATAGATGCTGTGTGTATGAAAAGACATACCCATCTTAAATAGCAATAGAGTAAACCCTCTCTAAATCAGACCTCTTTATTCCGAATATTGGATAAATCAGACTCTTTCTGGGCTCCGGACACCCATTTATAAATCGGACATAAAACGGATTATAAGGCGCGTCGTTGAAGGAAAATAAATAGTGGTTTGCCACACGTGCCTAGGAAAAGCTCTGGCCATCCCCGTAAGACTTCTGTGAGGGCTGTGAATGGGGTCACACGCGGGACAGACTTCACAGAACTATTTAACACATTCACAGCTCTCACAGAACTCTTCCGGGGATGGCCAAAGCTTTTCCTAGGCACGTGTGGCAAACCACTATTTATTTTCCTTCAATGACGCGCACATCGCCGCCGAACTGTTGACTTTGCTAGACCAACCAACTCACTTATTTCCTTGATTTTGTGGCCTGCTTCCTTCAGAGCAATGATCTGGGCTATCTTGTCTGTGTGGTTTTGACTTTTCGAGGCCATACTAAATCAGCAAAGTCACAAAACCCAGCCATAACTATGTAGATTCAAGCAAGTTCACGTGCTGCAGGGCTAAGACAGAACCTGCCTTGGTGGATGTCCGGTGTGGCGGTATAGAAGATCCGCCGTGCCAGTTGGTCCAGCGCATGCGCAGAACTCGGTGGATGTAAACAAACAGACGACGTGGGCTGTTATTCTGATCAAATATCACGCTCTAGGGTGGTATTCTAAGTTACTTTATGTTAGGTTAATTAGGTTAGGTTAGGTAAGGTATTGTTGGGTTAAATTTAGAAACACCAAATTCTGCGCATGCGCTAGACCAACCGGCACGGCGGATCTTCTATACCGTCACACCGGGAGCAAGTAACGTGCTAGCTCCAGGCGATGCTTCGAGGCTGCCGTGACGTCATGCAGGTGCCGAAACCTTATGTCTCGCATGTTACCCTCAAGAATACAATTAACAAAATTCACCATAGTGTGTCTTGGCACTTTTACCACGGCGCCCAATTTTTTTTTTGTGCACTTTATGCGTATATTTTTGGAAATTTACCAAAATAAATCACAGGATGACATTTGCTTAAATTCTTACAGCAGACGCTGATCCTAGGCTGCCGTGACGTCATGTAAGCGCCGAAAGCTTATGTCTTGCTTATTAACCTCTTCTACTTCTCCGTTTATTTAGGGTTATATTACCCTCAAGAATACAATGAACAAAATTCGCCATAATGTCTCAACGCTTTCACCACGGCACCGAATCTTTTTGTCGAGCACTGTAAGCGGATCCAATAAACTCGGAGACACGAAGTTTGAATCACCAGTTTACATACGTGAAGTGTGCATATTATGTGCTCACTTCATGAAAGTAAAGTAAGAAATTACTGGTTGTCATTCCAATATCTTCCCAGAATTATTGCTTAGATGTCCCACAATAGTTACTCATGCCTGAATTGATAGTGCCACAAAAAACATTGCGAAATAGAATTTTTCGAGAAAGAAGTACGTACATTGATTTGCTTTGCATTGTACATTGATTGACATCCTCATACTTGTAGATAAAGATTATGAAGCAGTGAGAGATAAAGAGGGTTATTTGTCCTGCAGGTTAAATGAGGAGCGAATGAGGCGGGCAAAGGAAGCCCGGCTAAAGAGAGACCAGATGGCAGCAGAAGCCAAGGAGCAGCAGAAGCGCGAACGGCAGCAGAAAGAGGCACGGCAACGGGAGGAAGAGGAGCAGCAGCGGCAGGTGCGGCAGCAACAACTGGCCAAGAGGAAGGCAGAGGAGGAGGCAAAGAAGGCAGCAAAGTTGAAAGAGGTGAGATTATTATTTTTATTTTTTTTACATCTAAAAGGACTGGCCAAGGGTAAAAAACCAAAAGTGTATTATTAACAAAAAGCCCACTCGCTGCCAGTCCCTAGAAGGAAGACAGTTAGAGATTGTAGAAAGGGGGGTGGGCCAATTTAGTTTGAGAGGTATCTGGACACTCCTCTCTTGAAAAAATGTAAGTCGTAGGAAGATAAAAAAATAGAAGCAGAAAGAGAGCTCCAGAGTATACCAGTGAAAGGGATGTAAGAGTGAAGATACGGGTTAACTCTTTTTGCAGTAGTAAGATAGACAGCATGGGGATGAGAAGGAGTAGAAAGACTTGTGCAGCGGGACGGGGGAGGCATGCAGTTAGCAAGTTCAAAAGAGTAGTGAGCATGAAAATAACAGTAGAAAATAGTAAGAGAAGCAACATTACGGTGGTGATTTAAAGATTGAAGACAATTAGAGGAGAGGAGTTGATGAGATGAAAAGCTTTTGACTCAACCCTGTTTAGGAGAGCTGTATGAGTGGATCCCCCTCAAACATGAGAGACATATTGTACATGGGCGGATAAGGCCGCTATACAGAGCAAGCAACTGGGAGGGAGAAAAAAATGGACGCAGAAGCCACAGGACACCTAACTTCTTAGATGCTGATTTAGCAAGAGATGAGATGTGAGATTTCCAGTTCATATTTTTAGTAAAGGATAGGCCAAACTTTTTCATTGTAGAAGGAGACAATTGAGTGTCATGAAAAAAGAGGGATAGTTGTCTGGAAGTTTATGTCTTGCAGATTGGTGAAAAAATTGGGTTTTTGAGGCATTGAACAAAACAAGGTTTGCTTTTTGCCCTGTTCAGAAATTATAGAAAGATCAGCAGAAGTTAGGACAGTTAGGCACTCTGTGGCATCCCTCCGTGAATCACTTAGTTCCTGCAGAGTTCGATGTCTAGTGAGCGACGTTGAAAAATGCAGGGTAGAATAATCAACATAGAAGTGGATAGGGCATTGAGTAAGACTCATTAATTAATAATTGAAAATGAGTGGGTGATAGGACAGAACCCTGAGGAACATCACTATTGATAGACTTATGAGAACAATGACCGACTGCAGTAGCTGCAATGGATGATTTGGAAGGAAACTTGAGATAAAGGTGCAGAGAGAAGGATAGAAACAGGGTAGTTTGGAAATTAAAGACTTGTGTCAGACTGTCAAAAGCTTTTGATATGTCAAGGTCAACAGCAAAATTTGAATGTTGGATCAAAAATGAGAATGCTGGTTCAGGTTGTTTGTTGCTTTTTTTTTAAGCAGTCATACCAATTGTTCTTTCTGCATGGCTGCGAGTCATGAGATCTGAATATTTACAATCAAAGAAAAGGAGAGATGTATAGGAAATGATTTGCTTTGGAATAATTACAGGTATGATATGGCTTGAAAGAGAAGGCCAATTATATGACACTACTAAGGAAAGGATTCCACCTGTATACCCTTGTCCCTTTTAGTGGCCTCTTATGACATGCAAGGAATGCAAGGAGTCACTCTATGCCCTGTGTCTTGTGGCTGACTTGTGATCAAACAATGTGGCTGACTGCTCCACAGTATTGAGGGATGGGGCTGCCACATCCCTTCGCCCTATTCTAGAATAGGGATGCATAAAAATGCAATCAGAAAATCATTAGATGTAGTGATACAGATGAATGTTGGTGACATGTCAACGAATATATTTCTAATGACTTATTTTGTGTGTATAAATGTATATTGTTTTCCTTTGTACTGTCATAGTTCTATTATTGATATCGACCATTGTGCTTGTGGATAAGCTGGTTGAATTTTTGTATTCAGCCATTCTCTGCGGGTAGGAATTCTTTCCTTTATTAAAGTTTTCAATGTTCATGTGCGCCCTCACTGGTACATGCATGCTTTAAGCCTCAAGGGGTTGTAGTCCTGTAGTCAGTGGTTTTAAAATTAATATTGTTTACATCCTTATTTCTATTTGTGTTTTACATATACGGTTGCCCATCTATTTTCAAAGTTGAACTATAATGCTTTTCTTCCATGTGTTCAACAACAGGAAGAGGAAAAGAGTAAACAAGAGGAAGAAGAGAAGAAGAGAAAGAAACTGGAGGAAGAAAAAAGGAGGCAAAAACAAGAAGAGGAGAACAGGAAAAAATTGGAGGAAGAAAGGAGAAACTACCTGGCGGAGCAGAGAAATGTGCTGGAGAAGCAGAGAAAGTTGTGAGTAACAGAGACAATAATATAATACAAATATCACATGTGGGATAAGATAAATTATAGGAATGTGTGAGGGAAAGATAGAAAAGAGGAATGAAGATTGTAATATGCAAGGAAAGGAGTGATTGCTGATTTTTCCATTGCAATTTGAGGTTCCTTAGAAGCATATCCACTCAGATACTTTCATCAAGCCCCTGCCCATTAGATGGGCCCAGTGTTAGGAACTTGGCTTCAGATACAGCATCCCTGCGTTCAAAGCCCACTTGCTGCCGGAGTTCATTCTGGTGTGATGGCAATTTGTATCATCAATAACTCGCTGTTGATTCATGCCAATTGTCTAGATAGGATCCAAGTCCAAGCTGACTAAGCTATGACCTCATGGCAATGTAGCGACTACTTCCTGCCATTCTCAAAAGAGGGAAAATTCATCACGTCTTGATTCACTTGATTCTGAATTTTTTTTTTTTTTTTTTTTTTTTTTAAATGTAATTTTTTTTGTAAGATTTGAACTTTTTATTAAGAAAATTTCATGTTTCTTGAAAATAATTTGCATACTTGAAATTAATATTCATGCTGTTTAGGCTACACTGAATCTTTGTATATTTATGTACGAGTTGCTGTGTGTATAGTACCACTTCACACGTTTGGAAGAAAGCCTTGTGTATGATTAGAAAATCTTTGCAGATGATACATTATTTGATAAGATATGTATACTGTAAGCCTCTAAATATGTAGCATAGTGCATGTACTACGTCCCAAGAATTGGAAACTCGTCCATTGGGAATAGAGTAGTGCGCCTGACACCATAGCTATATATAAAAGTTCAGCAAGCTTTCTTCTTTCTGTTTAACGTCAGTTTTTCCCATATTAGTTTATAAGGTTAGACAGCCGATGATACACTTTCAACTATCTCTATCTGTGCCTTAACTTCTTCAATGCCCAATGCTGGCAGATTCTCTTCAACACTGCCTCCATGACTTCCTTGGCCTGCCCGGTGGACGGCGACCTGGAACTTCCGCTCTAACAGCTCTCCCCAATGCCTCACCACCTTCTCTCCTCTTCACGTGCCCAAACCACTTCAATCGCCTAAATCAAAACACTGTACTCTGCTCCTTCAATCCACATTTTCTTGCCACCTCTTCACTGGACACTTCATCTCTCCATGTGATCCCAGTCATATATCTCAACATTCTCCGATCACAACCAACCAACACATCCTCCAACTTCTTCGTCAAAGCCCATGTCTCAGAACCATACAGCAAAACTGATCTTATCTTATAAGTTCAGGAAGCTTATGTTTATCAAACTGCATAGCCTAGGCCAGCCGATTATGAGTGTTGGGGTGCCTTTGATTCATCTCAATAAAGGAGACGGGGACTGGAATAAGGGATATATTCAAAGTAGATGCATGTGTGACATCTTATTCTGCCACACACAGGAAGATGGGAAAGACGATGTTAGTGAAGGAGAAGGAAGAAGCAGAGCAATTCAGGGTGAAAGAATCACTCCGGATCCTTAGGGAGAAGGAACTCCAGGCCAAAAGAGAACAGGAAGCCAAGGTGAGATATACTGTATATATATATATATATGAATGATGAAAAGTTAGGATTGGAGAGCACATTGAGTAATTAAATTAAAAATGAAATGCTGAGTGTAATAAGGGGCCAAGTACCAAAGATTTTAATTAAGAAAAATGTGTCAGAAGTTTGGCTTTACAAACAAAAGTTAACTCAAACCAGTACAAAGATAATATTAACTTTAGTCATGTGGCTGCATGATGAGCTTTTCAGGGTGGTTTTATGAATGCATTATTTTTACTGTTAAGTAAAGTGGCTCATGAAGTGTTTCTTCTGAATGGTCCTGTTTGCAATAGATCTATTTACATACATCATTGAGATAAGATTTTTATTACATGGAAGCAGTAACGTAGTGTGATGACAGCATCGTATATATGGCAGAATGTACCTTGGGGTTCCAGGAGCCTCACTTATCATCATCATCCCGATGTTAGGATTTGTGCATGGAAATCACATAGTTATGGAATATCCTCTTAGTACAGATATTTTGTATACTTTTTTGGAATGATACAGCGTGGTATGATGTACATTTTCAGAATACTTTGTGTATGTTGAATTAGTGAATTCTCGAATGTTAGTAATGCAGATCAACTCTCCTTTACAGGCTGTTATGAGTAGCACTTATCTCAACAAGGAGAAAGCCATCACAAATGAAGCTAGTAGTGGCCACCTCAACACCACTTACACAAAACCAGAGGCTACTAATGTGAAGACAGACAGCTATGAAATGACTCCAGCTCAACCACAGAGATCCTCACTCTCTCTCAACAATTATGATATTGACGACATGCAAAGTGATGACTCCACAGATGATGATGTCTCACCTAAAAAGAAGATTCCTCAGTGGGCCATGAGTGAGTATAGGGTAGTTATGTAAGCTATGATAGGTACAGTCACTTAAATGTGGAGCTACCCTTTAGTCTGGTCTAGCTGTGACATGCTTGATCTAAAAGAGCTGCTAATCTGCAGTTGAAAAGTTCCTCTGGGATAGAGAGGTGAGGTGAGAAGGGGTGAGAGGAGAGAGGGGTTTGGGGACAAGGCAAAGAGAAGGGAATGAACCACTCCTCTCCTTGAGGCAAAGAGTAATAGAAAATATTCAGACCCAAATAATAGCACAAATATATAATACTGCACTGTATAATATAATAACCATATGGCTATACGTATTAACAAATTATCAAGTGTATTTAGCTTCATATCACTAGCTGATCGCTGACATAAAAAAAAACCAAGGTGTGTAATTTCCAAGCATGATATTCTTAGTAAAAAAAAAATCCTTAAACGAGAAGCCATGACGGGCAAACAGCCTGTAATAGGTAGTAATGAGAGGCTAAAGAAACAAAGAAAAACAGTATCATTAGAAGTTAATTAAGCTAGAAGTGCTAAGTAGATATGAAAAGGGTGAGTGTGCTGTAGACATAGGAAAAGTCTGAAAAGCTATGGAGTTTAAAGTTTAGTTGAGAAATATGACCAAACAATATCATTCCCAGTACCTCGGAACGTAACCCTTACCTATAACACTAGGCCTATGAGGTTTTTGGTTTAACTTAAGAGTCGTTTAATTTAAAGTCGGGGTTTTCAGGAACCTAACCCTGACGTTAAGCGAGAGTTTACTGTATCTGTACCATTTTATTTAGCTGTTCAACATAAACATTTAATTTGCTTTTCATTTAGTGATATATATGCTTTATTTACGGTATGTATATATAGATGTGGTATAAATCAGTCATTCACTGATTTATACAACATATAAAGGGTCAGGCAAAAGGCAAACCTAGACTAAGTCTGCAACTCTCAGGTTTCTGGATTTCTGATGGCCGACTGTAATAGGTTTGATGTGTCCAGTAAAGGTTAACCCCTTGAGACCCAGAACGTAATTTCCATTGTAATTTGGGTACCATTAGATGATTTATAGTGAATATAAGAAATATTTTATAGCTATGACCTGTTTAGTATCCAACTAACTAATTTGGAATATTCAGTTACTTTTCGTAATTTTATGGCTCGACAACATACAATTTTTTTATAGCAAAGGAAAGATCTGGGCGTGAAGGGGTTAAGGGATGAAGTGTGGAGTGGTTGAGGGGGTGAAGTGCAGCACTGAGGTGGTTAGGTCGTATAGATAGAATGTCAGAGTGATGTGACCAAGAGTGTATGTATGAGCGTAGTAGATTGCTGTGGGTACTAGAGTACAACCCCCAGTGAAATGGGAGGACAGTGCTAGAGTATTAAGGAACTATTACACTATTACTTCAGGAACTACCTCGTGTAGGTCTCGCGGCCTCTTGTAGCTTCCTTATTTTCTTATGTGAGAGTAGAATGAGAGGATTGGTGCATGCAAGGAGGAAATGTAAGGACAGGAATAAATGGAGACTTGCTGCAGCCATCCCCTTGGGGTAATTCTGGAACAGGCATCAAAGATATAGAAATTTACACCAGTAATTCCTTCCCTCCCAAAACAGTCTTCTCATTAAGCAAATTTTCAAAATTCTTTCGTCACCTTTTTATTGGGTCCCTACTTTCTACCACCTCGCCCTTTGTGTCCAGGATTACCAGTGACTCCTTTACCCTTCTCGTAGTGATAACTTTTCCAAAACTGCTTCTTAGTTTTCCCTAAAGTTCTGAGATATTTTCTGTCCCTACTTGTCATCAGCCCCTCTTTTTTTTCATCTTTTTTCAGTAATATGACGTACATTTAACAAAAATCTTTACTGTCTTTCAGAGACACAGATGCGGGCAGCCCTGCTTCAGCAAGAACACTACCCTCCCAAGATGGATAACATTTTTCCACCCACCAGTGTTCTTGTCCTCCCAGACCTCTCCCAGATCTTCCCTAAACAGAAGCGCCGGTTTAGGAAGAGGACCTCAAGTGCTATCTGGGAGACACCACCATCAAAATTCTTCCGTGTCGTAAGCCCCAAGGTTATGTAGGTTGAGTGGTAATTTAATGAGGATGAGTTAAGCTTAGCAATAGTAGGTTAGTGTTTTTGAGAAGTATTGAAAACTGAGATGTCAATGCATGTATCTTTGAACAATCTTATATTTCTTTTGTTCTGTTATGTTGTGGGTAAAATGGTTCCACCCTGTTAGTAGGGATGTTAGGGATAGCAACACCCGTAAGTCACATTTGGTGTATCATGGACAAATTAATGTATTAAGTCAGTATTGTTGCACTTCCTTAGGTGTCAGTAAAGTCAAAGTATTATCACACTGCCTTCGTTTTCTCAGTTAATCAGTTAGATATGTATAATACATATGTTTCAGTGCTGTTTTCCCTAAGAAATAGGGCTTGAGGACATCAAAGGGGTCTAGTTAGCCAAGCATCTTGAGTTGCATTCTTTAGCCAAGTATATTCATGAGTTTGATGTTAATATAGCAAATCATCTTGGTGAGCTTGATTCTATGTTTTTCCTTCATCATCTCTGTTGTCAATACTCTTTTTCTCTTATCTTTTCTTCCTCCCTTCCTTCTGTTCCCCATATAATTTGGCTGCACAGATTTTCTTCATCCATTCTTAATCCTTTTCAGTCGCTTGTTGTTTTGCTCCATTCTCCTCAATTAGAATAACTGTCTGTCTTATTTATTCCCCATATTTTGATTCAAAGCATTTTCTTGAGCAGTCTTTCGTCATCTTGGCCTCTTGCTATTTAGACAACTTATTTTATTGTTTTCTGCAAACATTGATTACTCCTTTTGGGGTTTTAAGTGAACTTCAATAAAAAAATCTGTACAGGATATGATTAATGTTGTTTTCATGTAAACATCTCATGTTGGGAGTTGCTGCACATAGGGACAATATGAGAATTAATTTAACCAAAATACAGATAATGGCCTACCTACGAACTTAATTAGTTTCTTTAATTTCATTCTCATATAATATTTTTTTTTTTTATGAGACAAATTATTGGAATGAGTGATGGAGAAAGACCTGGGAAGCAGTAGTACATTATTTAACGTTTCGACTAGTAAATCTTCTTCAGAGAGAATGAGACAGCTTATGGATAATCATGCTTATATACACCCTCCGTGGATCACCTTTCAGGTCGCCTCGGAATGGAGCGCCCTGATTGGTCCTTTTGCAGCTTCCCAGTCGACTCGATGATTATTCTTGCTGCAGCACGTGATAGACTGACAAATCCCTCCCTGTGGTTGGTCGCCTCTGCCGTAGTGATGTATGCTGCCTCGATACTCTTCCTCTTTTTTCTCCCCGTGCCCTTGTGTAAAATTATCTTTTTTTTGCATTTTTCCAGTCATGGAGATGAGCTCGTTCCTCAACGTGGACCACTAACGAGTTTGAGGTGCTGCGGTGGCGTAGGTCATTCCTGTGCTCGTACAGTCTCTTGTCTAAACCTTGTGACGTTTCACCAAAGTAAGCTGTAGAGCATCCGCCACAGGTAATGTTATATACTATGCTGTCCTCGTTCCTAACATTGACGTGGTTCCTTGACTCGGTATCCCTTATCCTCCGTCCCAACGAGTGTACGACACTTGGCACCTATTCCTGTGAAGAACCTGGCGATAGGTTCAGCTGTTGTTGAGTATGGCACAACTATGCAGTCCTTGTCTTCCTTCTTATCATTTACATCTCTTTTCCATATTAATTCAGACTTGTTCTTAAGCTTGTGAAGCAACCCCAGAGGATATTTAAGTTTGCTAAACGTTTTCAATATGTATGCACACTCGTCCTGTAAAAGTGTTTCGCTGCACACTGAAGGCTCTTAGGAATTGAATTAATCAATGTTAAAAAGGGGAAAATGTGCCAGACATCAGAGGTCATATGGCACTATGGCAAAGCATAATAAAGGAGGGTTTATAGAGAAAGAGTGAAGCGGTGAGGGAAGGGGAAAGGAACGGAACGTTACAGCAGGCTGGTTAGATCAGAGGAAGAATATGCATTTGTTGGAGGAAGGAGATCAAAATTTGGGAATTGGGACAGGGAGATGAGTAAGAAAAGTTTCTTGGAGGCAGATAACTTGAGGCTTATAGCAAGAAATCAGGAGACAAAGGTCTTGTCTGTGGGAGCGGAAGTCGTGAATTTTCCATTGAAGAGCAGACAGTGTGTAGAGGTCAGCGGGTGATGATAGTTGGAATGATAGTGTCCGGAGCATAGGGGTTAGCAGGATTAGAGGTATCAGGTGGGGGATCAAGTGTAGTGGGTGAAGTGCACATGGTAGGGTCAGGGATGGGGATTGTTGAGACAAAAAGGAGTCGTGAGTACAGCCAGGAGGGAGGGGTAAGTTAAGAAGAGACTTAACAGCGGGACGGTCAGAGGTAATAAAAGATGAGGGAGAGGACATTGGGTGATCAGAGGGAAGGATGGAGAAGAGGAGGAGCAGGGGGGAAGCTGGGAGGCAGAAGGATGTATCTCAGCTGAGACACGGTTGAGAATGAAGGTGGGGATGATGAAGCAGTTTGTGAATAGGGCAGAGGGGTCATGTCTTGAGGCTGAGCGAGGTACTCCTCGATCATAGTCATGGTCTCAACTGGAGAGTCAGGAGGGGAGACCTGGGAGGCACAGGGTTTCTTAGTAGGAGGAGACGTAGAAAGTGGGGTGTCAAGAACTGAGGAGGGAGAGATAGTGGAAGGTTTCGGGGGGGAGGAAGGGGAAGAACGATTAGGTCGCCTGACAAGAGGAGGCCGAAGGATGCGTTGAGGAAGGGGTGTGGGTATCGAGGAAGGAGTAGAGGTCAGAGTATCTGGACTAAGGATGGAAAAAGGGTTAGGTAGGGAGAGAGGGGGGAGAACGGGAGGAGGAGGAACAGGGAAAGAGAGGGTAGGAAAGGTTGTGATAGGGGATTCGGAAAAGTGGGATTGGAAATAAACTGGGAGACGGGGGTAGGCGAAAAGCCATTTTGGCGGGCTTCCCACAGAGTTAAGCCCTCCTTAAATCTGATGGATGCCACTTCCGATTCGAAGTAGTAGACAGGGCAACCCCTGTAGAAGACATTGTGGGAACGACCACAGTTAGCACAAGTGGGAGACGTTGCAGGACACGTGGAACGAGTATGGCCAAGTTGAGTGCCAAGAGGGCAGCGAGCAAGGGATCGGCAGTGCTTGGCAGGGTGGCCAAAACGCCAGCAGGACTGGCACTGGTGAGGAGTAGGGCGGTAAGGTTTAACGAAGTAGTTGACCCCGGCAACATAAATGCTATCAGGGAGATCTTGCCTTTCGAAAGTAACTTTGGCAATGTCGGTAGGGAACTTACGGCAGCCCCGGGGTAGGATGATGTAGCAGTAAACTGCCATGACATCATAATCCTCTGCCAAAAGGTCGAAGAGGACGTCCGTGCACTCTGACCATTCGTTGTCATCGACTGGGCAAGAACGCAGGGGTGTAGAAATTGTTCCAGTGCAGGTGTTAAGAGTTGTGTCTTAGGTCTTTAAGGTTGAGCAGTGCATTAGCTTGGGCCTCGGTGTCAAAAGTCACCAGGCGGGACTGGTCGGGGCGGGTACGGAATGCAACCTTGCCAACTTGCCGTTGGAGGCATGCCATGAAATGTAGGGCATTAACAGAGTAAGGGGCGGTGAAGAAACAGTCCCAAGTGGACCAAAAAGAGTGTCGAAGGAGGGGTGAGGGAGAGAAGTAGATGGGCGTGAGGAAGAGGTGACCGTGTGGACTGTAGGTCTCCAGGAGGGAGAAGGGTTGTAGGGTGCAAGAGTAGCTACACAGGATGAGGAAGAGGGTAAAGAAGGTTGGGGAGGAGGATGAGTATAAGAAGGATCTGGAGGGGAAGAGCAGGGAGGCAAGGATGGAGAAGGTATGGAAGAGGTAGTGGGGTTGTGGGCAGGAGTGTCGCCTGGTGTTAAGGATGGATTGTTGATCTGGCTTGGGGAACGGGCATAGCAGTATTCCGGGCCGGAGTCAAAAGAGGAGCAGGGAGGGGTCGGTAAACCAGGGGGATCCGGAGGGTCATTTGATAGTAGGGGCTGGCCCTAAAGCCCCTGTAGAGTTAAGGGTATAATTATTGGCCATGGTGAGCCTGGCGTAAAGAGGAGGAAATAAACGGTCAGCCCCTCATGACCCCCATGAGGGTAAGGGCAGTGGCACCGAGGGTATACCGTGCCCGTGGCACCCTGAGGCTGTTTAGGACTGGCCCGAAGCCAGCCTCATATCCCATCAGCATGGCTCTCACACCTTAGGAGGAGGGATCAGAGTAGAGATAGAGGGAAGGAGGGCAAAAAGGAGGAAGACAGGAAAGGTCAGGCAAGATTCGTCAGACCAAGGACAGAGGCCCAGCCAAGGGAGCGACCAGGTCGTCGGGCCCGAAGCCACCCCCACGATGACAGCGGGCTTGGGAACGTGGGGGTAGGCTCTTAGGAAGAGTGTGCTTTAATTTTGACGACACAGAATATGTGTAACATCGGGGCTTGGCCATGGGCTCACCCCTTAGTGCAGCCATGGCTTCCCTCTTTATGGAGTTATTGGAAGAGGACAGATTTGTACGCATCATGGGAAGGGGATCGTTGTTGCTTAGGTGCGTTGACGACGTGCTTGTGATAGTACCTGAAGGCGCTAACTTGTCGAATAAGCTATGTATGCTCAATAGTGTCAATATGTATATTCAATTCATAACGGAAGAAGAAGTGGAAGAAAAGTTACCGTTTTTAGACACAGTGATACACCGAGTGAATAGTAAAGTCCAGTTTTCCGTGTATAGAAAACCCACAAATAGGGACGACTTCATACACTACTTATCACGACACTATGCGAGAACCAAATCAGGCGTAGTGATTGGTTTCTTCCGAAGAGCCTTCAGTGTGCAGCGAAACACTATTACAGGACGAGTGTGCATACATATTGAAAACGTTTAGCAAACTTAAATATCCTCTGGGGTTGCTTCACAAGCTTAAGATCAAGTCTGAATTAATATGGAAAAGAGATGTAAATGATAAGAAGGAAGACAAGGACTGCATAGTTGTGCCATACTCAACAACAGCTGAACCTATCGCCAGGTTCTTCACAGGAATAGGTGCCAAGTGTCGTACACTCGTTGGGACGGAGGATAAGGGATACCGAGTCAAGGAACCACGTCAATGTTAGGAACGAGGACAGCATAGTATATAACATTACCTGTGGCGGATGCTCTACAGCTTACTTTGGTGAAACGTCACAAGGTTTAGACAAGAGACTGTACGAGCACAGGAATGACCTACGCCACCACAGCACCTCAAACTCGTTAGTGGTCCACGTTGAGGAACGAGCTCATCTCCATGACTGGAAAAATGCAAAAAAAAGATAATTTTACACAAGGGCATGGGGAGAAAAAAGAGTTAGAGTATCGAGGCAGCATACATCACTACGGCAGAGGCGACCAACCACAGGGAGGGATTTGTCAGCCTATCACGTGCTGCAGCAAGAATAATCATCGAGTCGACTGGGAAGCTGCAAAAGGACCAATCAGGGCGCTCCATTCCGAGGCGACCTGAAAGGTGATCCACGGAGGGTGTATATAAGCATGATTATCCATAAGCTGTCTCATTCTCTCTGAAGAAGACTTACTAGTCGAAACGTTAAATAATGTACTACTGCTTCCCAGGTCTTTCTCCATCACTCATTCCAAGACGAGACAAGTTGTTGGAATGAGTATGTAGAGAGACCTGGGAAGAAGCAGTACTAGTTACATTATTTCTCTAATGTTTTGACTAGTAAGTCTTCTTCAGATAGAATGAGACAAGCTTCACTTATATATAATGACATAGGTGTTAGGCAGCATAGGATGAAGCATGCTGTGAATATTCAGGGGTACTAAACAGTGTCCTGAGGATACACTGTTCCCACTTGGATCCGGATTTCCTCCTTAACTTCTGCCAGTGATACTCTCGGCATGAGGCATCCCGGGGCTCTCCAGCAATCCTGCATGGAATGGAAAATCTAACTTAGCATCTAAAGACGAAAACTAATGCAAATAATGCCTCAAATCAATACATTATTCTATATATAATTACAAACTTGATTAATTTCAATCTTCACAAAATGTAAAACACTGTTGTATTCAAACTGTTTGATAAAGGTCGACGTATGGTTAAGAACAAGAAAGAATAAGATCAAGGGAGATACAGTAAACCCTCAATAAACCGAACCAATTGGGGGGAAGGGTCGATCGCAATATCTGATAAGTTCAGTTTATAGGATGATCGGTTGTCCGCCTCATAAACCAAACGGAGCTCGGTTTATGAGGGGCGTCGTTCGGTCATACGTGTTCAAACAAAGTTAACTATATACAGTACTTGGAAACCATTCTTGAACCGTAGGTAGGCAGGTAAAACACTGTAACATGTCGGACGAGAGAACACACGAGCGAGTAACCACACACAACGTAAGTAATAGTAGTACTGTACACTGTAACACATGGGACGAGAGCACACGAGCGAGTAACCACACACAACGTACTGTAAGTAGGCAGGTAAGTACAACTGTTCGCCGACGTTCAACTTAACGACCGGCGGTAAATGCTGGTATTTTTATTTTATTATTATTTTTTTTTTTACATTTGTGCCTATAGCGCCTGTAGGCAGTGACTACTAAGGCCCGGATGGTAGGCCCTGGAGGTTCACTTGAGGGCTGTGATGGTTGGCCCTCGCCCGTAGGGGCGCAGGCAGGATTTTTATAGTGACGCCTGTGATTAGAGGCTCGTGCCGCACCCCTGTGTCCTCCGATGTAATCGCAATCGAAGGTAGAGTTGATGGACAGGGCATGTACCCTGGTGTTCTTAGGCCACTCGACGGTGCAGAAAGAATTTGGTTCTCATCGGGGATAGAACTCTGTGATACGATGGTTATAACAATAATGAACAACGAAAATGTTGATAAAATATGACTTAAAGATGATTATACTATCATTACACATATCATTTTGCCTGCGCCACCACGGGCAAGGCCAACCATAACGGCCCTCAAGTGAACCTCCAGGGCCTACCATCTGGGCCTTAGTAGTCACTGCCTACAGGCATTGTAGGCACAAATGTAATTTTTTCTTATAACAAACTTGCCAACTTGTCCAGTTCTACTTAATACCGGTCGGTCGGTCCCAATCACGGTCATAAGCCTGCCATTCGGTGTACACTATAACACGTGAGATGAGAGAGCACACGAGTGAGTAGTCTACACACAAATGAGGCCCGAGTGTAAACTGAGATGCACACATGCAAACATGCTCGGTCGGCTCACCAATCGCCGCATATGCCGAACTAGATTTTGATATGTCAGAGGCTTGTTCAAAGGCAACACTGTTCGGTTTATCCAAAATTTGGTTTATCGAGGGTTTACTGTAGTAGTATAATACATTATTCACCCTCCTTAAGACACCTGCGCACCTCCATCGCCTCGTACATCAGTCCCTGACTATTCTCAACGTTGACACTGTAATGTTTTTGGCAACGGGTATGAAGATGTGCCCCAGGGACCCTCAAGTCCTTCAGGACACCACATTGGATAAGGAATCTGGAAGAGACATTTCATTTGATTTCAGCTTAGTTGTTTAATTTTTGTTTTCATTTTACGTCTAAGAGGGCTGCCCTCTAGAACAGAAAATGAAAAGTTATAGTGAAAGACCTGTAAAAGTGTGTGTCAATTTAGTTGGGGAATGTCTTGATATTTCTTTTTTTAAAAGAGTTAAAGATGGAGGCAGGTGGAGAACTTCAGTGGTGGAGACGGATCAGGAGAACTCGAGTTTATCATTGAAAGTTATGTAGCTAAATGTAAATTTTACATATCCACATTGGAAGCGTAATAGGGCTTCAAATCCAAATATAGTTCATTGTCTTACCACATGCATTCAATCAATCTTGATAGAATTCTAAACAATGGTTGAACTTATTTTATTTGGTATTATTCCAGATGAACACCGAACTCACTTCGGTGGACGAAACTTTTTTTCTGGTGTGTTTTTGTTTTGAATGAATCTGCTAACCGTTTCTGTCGCAATTTTTTTTTTTTTTTTTTTTTAGGTACTATCTAGACAGGTTAATTAGGTTAGATATAAATAAAGGTTAGGTTAGGTTAGGTTTAGGCATAGACCACTGTATACCTGGACTGCACACGCGACAATGTTTTGAATTGCGGGGCTGCATAGGGGCCTGCGGGGCGCCCGACAAAGAGATATAGTGGTCTATGGACTATCATAGACTGGTTTATCAGTATATATGATATACTGTAATCTTCGTAAATGTTTGTTCTATAATATCATCAAATAAAAAACAGTAAAACACGCTAAAAAAATGCCATTACGAGACTGAAGAAATACGCATGAACTTTAATTAATATTCACTTCAACTCTTCGCCATTTAAAACTTTGCGAGTCAACTTTTATCATGAAGGGTATCAATAGAAGCGCAATTTTATTAGCTTTCCATTGCTATATTTCGTTATCTGATAAATGAATCAGAACCATGCATAAATTAGTGTTAAATAAATAAATTAAATAATCAATCTGGTAATTTTCCCGAATGATGAGGTTATTTATTTACTTATATATTTCTTTTTCTGATAAATGAATTAGTACCATGTATAAACTAGCGTTGACTAAATAAATAACCATCAATCGGGAAAATTACCCGATTGATGATTTTATTTATTTATTTAACGCTAATTTATGCATGGTTCTAATTTATTTATCAGATAACGAAATACATCAATGGAAAGCTAATAAAATTGCGCTTCTATTGATACCCTTCATGATAAAAGTTGACTCGCAAAGTTTTAAATGGCGAAGAGTTGAAGTGAAATTCATGCATATTTCTTCAGTCTCGTAATGGCATTTCTTTAGCGTGTTTTACTGTTTTTTATTTGATAATATTATAGAACAAACATTTACGAAGATTACAGTATATCATATATACTGATAAACCAGTCTATATGATCCGTATATATATATATATATATATGAATCCGAGCGGCCCTCCGACTTCAGGCCCTTGTGCGACAGGCCGATATTCCGTGCACAGTCCAGGGGTGAGTTTGAGAGGAAGAATTTGAGTGGTGCGAGCCGCTCAAACTCTTTCTCAAACGCCTGTGCGCGACTCGGGCGGGCCGTTTGAGTTGCCACCGAGCGCCCAAGCCAAAACCTTGGGCGCTCTGCGAGGTGTGACGTCATGACAACAACAATGGCCACCCAAACAGAGACGAATTTGAGACAAATTTATGCTATTCCTGCCAATTACAGTCGAAAGACTACAATGTTATCCCGCAGCATGCATTGACATGCACTGCTAAGTACTGTACTGGAGCCTACTTATAATTAATAATGAAAATACAGTAAATTGGAGTGATAATTTACGATATTATAGTGGTCCAATGATCAGTGGAGGGAGATACATTTATTCAAGTTCACATTACATCCCCTTATATAAGCATTAGGTATTTCCTAGTATTTTTTTTAATATATGTGCAGTTTAAACCAATACAAGATCGGTGGTTTTAGATATCCTGAACGTTTCATTCTCATCATAAGGAGTATTTCTAACCCCTACAATAGCCGGCAGGGTATATGTGCAGTTTAAACCAATACACGATCGCTGGTTAAGTATCCTGCACGTTTCGTTCTCATCGCTAAGGAGTATTTATGACCCATACAAAAAATAACACAAGGTGGTCTGGGGGAGTGAGGTAAGGTTGCGTAATCAATGCCCAGGCTAGGTTTGTTAACTAGTAGGGGGGTTCTGGGGGAGAACAGCTCCTCCCCCAGTTATGCCAGGAGAGTATTGATTGAAACTGCACATTTACCGCCGGCAGGAATAAAAAATAAAAAATAACAAGAAAGGTCTGGGGGTGAGCGAAACCCCCTGCCTCAGTGAGCTAAGGTTATGTAATCAATGCCCAGGTTGGCTAGGTTAGTTTAGGTCTGGATGGTGTAGCCCCGCTAGTTAGGTAAATCTTAAGAACAAAGGCTCCACCCTCTATCTTCTTCTTCTTATAGCCAACAAGCTTGGGGACATGGTGGGAAACCGGGGTTTTTGGGTGGGGGAGCACACACATAAGGGAAATATGGCCCCCCACAAAAAAATCCATAAACTAGGATATTTCCCTAGTTCATGAACTTTATCGGGGAAATATTTCCCCGATTAAGTCTATGTACTAGGGAAATTTCCCTAGTTTAGGGATTTTTTGTGGGAGCCATATTTCCCTTCTGAGTGTGCTCCTTTTGTGGGGGAGCACACATATAAGGGAAATATTTCCCCGATAAAGTCCATGAACTAGGGAAATTTCCCTAGTTTAAGGATTTTTTTTTGTGGGGGGCCATATTTCCCTTATGTGTGTGCTCCCCCACCCAAAAACCCCGGTTTCCACCATGTCCCCAAGCTTGTTGGCTATAAGAAGAAGATAGGAGTTTGAGCCTTTATTCTAAAGATGACAAACTCTACAGACCTAACCTAGCACTCCTCTTCGAGCCCCTCGTGCTGTGCACTAACCTAACCTGCCCTAACCTAACCTAGCCTAACCTACCCTAACCTAACGGGGGGGCTCCGTCCCCCCTCGACCAACCCCTAGGTTATACCTACTACTTAGATTCGCACTACTTTCTCAAACTCGTCGTCCATTGCGCATCTCGCTGGGCTTAGTTTTTCTCAGGAACCTGAAATTTAATATCAGCCATGTAGGCAAAGTAAGGATCAGCACTCATTAAAATATTAAAAGATGTGTTAAGGACAGTAAGTATAATACGTAGAGCCAACATTTGGGTCAGCTTAGCGTGGAACCCTAGCTTGTTCTTAAGATGTTCCGCCAGTTATTTCAGAAGAGTATTGGTTGCAAATGCATATTTACCATTTCTTTTGCTGTGATTTCAATTATTTATACCTTTTTATTATACAGAAATACTGTATAGCTACCCCTTAATCTTAAATACCCCTTCTTCACCCACCAGTTAGGGTAGGTTAGGTTATTAGGTAAGAATGGAATTTTATTGGTTATATTTTTACTAGTTAGGATGCATATATAGGGCCCGGGCGAGGGTGGCGGAGGAGGTATTTCAGCTCCAGATGTGTAATATGCATATTACACATCTGGAGCTGAAATACCTCACATATCATTGCTGCCACATGTGGCCACATGTGGCAGCAATGATATGTGATAATACGATTGATAATTTAATAGACAGCTATTAAACAATCCAGATTTCATTAGTTAGAAAAGCTAGGTTATCTTAGCAATTGATTTAGTTTAGGTAAATTGAATTAGTTAAGTTGAAAATAATAATGTTTGACAAAACAAAAATATAAACAATGGGGAGTTCTTCTGTTTCAGAATGTCCTGTTGCTGTAAAAATATGCCTTCAGATTATCTCTATAAGTGGCAGGTTAGCTATATAAATGTGTACATAACTCTTGAGTTAGAGGAGAAAACAACCTGCATATACATAACAGCATTATTTATCACAGTAATCTGACATTATAAGCGAACATGAAGCATTAGTCAAATCATATTGGCACTGTCATATTTTCATTTAATTTCATCTGCCTATTTTCGTCGACAGTTCCAGTTCTTGATCTTGCATGATATTACAGTACACAATATATACATTTAATAAGCTTTTAACAGTATTTCTGTAATGCCCGTTATTCAGGAGAGATAGGATGAGAATTATTATCATATAATTCCCGAGTTATGTTCCGTAAGCAATTCAATCTTTTCGTTTCTCGTGAAGTTTATCTTTTATCTTCCTTCTTTCATTCTCATTTCTATCTTCCTTCCTTCCCTCACTCCCTCCCCCCCGACATTCAAGGGTACGAGTCAAATTCGTGGGACACTTATTTCGCGATCAGTGATAACTAATGGATTCAAAGCTTTTCATCCTCCCCCAACCCTCCTATCAGATCAAGGAACTCTCCTAGATTCTTAATGTCCTTCAAAATAGTCACAATAGTGACAGATCACGTTCATAAATGGATGTGTTAGTCGAGTTATTTGCTAAATTAAAAGTCGACCAAATTTATGGTTCGACTTCACTACCTCGTCTCTCAACAAAGTGCGTTCGTGTGTGTGAGCGAACGAGAATAACACTTTCCCCGGATATTAGATTAAACATATTAAATTCTTCTATATCAAAGTAACAGAACTGTATTATAGGCAGCCCTTTCATAGTTACACTTGTTTCATTAGTTAATTGGTCATCTAGGGTCTATAAGTTCTTCAGGAGAGACCAATATCATAGAATTCGAACATTCTTTTTCATCCCAACTTCGCCTTAGCTACCAAGAGGAGTCAGTCGTCTCTACACTTCATTGTAGGTAAGACTTCGGCACCTCGCTCCTGTTTCCCCCCTTCCTTGTTATGATATATCTATCTATATGCTCATATATAGGTACTGTTGTTCAGTTCACTAACGCATAGGAGGCCTGCCCCATCCTTATAAGTGTTATTAACGTGAGTCGTCTCTACACTTCATTGTAGGCTTCGACGGGAGTGTCTCGCTCCTTCCTCTCCAGACCACATGGTACAGTGAATCCCCCACACCAACTCATTCCTCTCACATTTTCTCTCCTATATATATATTCCATGTATACCTATAGTGCTCAGTTGATACGGACATAGGTGGTAGTTCTAAGAATGATTCTGTGAGGGAGGTTATGCTCTAAAGAAGCTTGCCCGTTCCAGATTAGAGTTTATGTATGTGTCTAAGGTCTCATACAGAAATAATGTTTCATGGTGAATAAATAGGATGATGTTTCAAATATAGTTCTTGTGTTTATTGCAAAAACCCCAGGTGACTATTCCGCGTGTTAGGATAATACTTCCCCACACTTCCAAAAGAGTCAGCCTTACTCGGTATAATTCCACGTATCAATCACGACTACCAAGATAAATCTAATATATATCTATTCACGTGCTCAGGGAGTAAACCAGAGAACTACTCGCTTGAGCTGGTGGCAGCACTTCCCCTTAACTCATACCCTTTCCCCTTAACCTAAACTCCTACCCCTTCCCCTTAAATTCATCCCCATTTCAGTACTCTCCGCAACGAGAAGTGTTCATACTATAATCACATAGTGAAGTCATAAGACTAGTTTTCAATTCTCAATTCAAGTTGTAATCAAATGAAAAATCATAATAAATTAATATCATTCAAGTAACATTGACCAGGTATAAACTTCTCCATAGGAGTTTCTGGCAACACATTTCTGCATTCAGAGATTACATACCAGGTGGTATGGTGGTATCCAACAATGAAATACACTTTATTCTTCATTTTCATTTATTCCAAGTGGAACTGTTACCAAAAATTTCCGCGTCGGCGAGTGTAGTCGGCGACAGGCCTCAGTTGGTGTTTCTGCGAGAATTCCTATTGGCGACAGTTTCATAAACCTGTTCACGTATCCCTACACCCTACCGCCAATAACACTATAGTCGCCACTGCACATATATGTCGTCAGGCGCCATATATTACGAATTTTATCATCACTACAGATACATAATTGTATGTGCCACTAAAGAGGCATGCACAGTAGTTTATATTAAGTACCTGTCTTCAGTGGCTCATACAAGTCTATAGTGATGCTAAAATTAGTAATATTTAGCGCCTGGCGACAAAAGTGCAGTGGCGACTATAGTGTTATTGACGGTAGTTGGTTGACGGTGCCCGAGATTCCTAGCATTTCACCTCTCTCAGCGACAATTAGGCTACCATTACAACAATAATCAAATAGTCGTCAGGTAGCTACAGCGTACGCCATTACACTTCCGTACTGTGCGTGGGCAGATAGAGGGCAGTAGAGGAAAATGGTGAGGTCAAAAGCCCACAGTCTGAGCCAAGGATAGTATATACTATCCTTGGTCTGAGCTGTGGCGTCGGCGTTTCCATGGTAACGGCGGGGATTTGTTTACATACCACTGCGAGGCGCCCAAAAGCGTTTGATAGAGGGGTACAGAAACCCGAACGGCGCAAGCCGCTCAAACTTTTCCTCTCAAACTCACCCCAGGTATACATACAGTGGTCTATGGTTTAGGTTTTTTTTTTTTTGTCATTTTTGCAAAAAAACAAAAAAAAAAAACAAATTGCAACAAACGGTTTGCATAATCATTATTAAAAACACATAAAAACACACCAGAAAAAAATAGTTTCGTCCACCAAAGTGAGTTCGGTGTTAATCTGGAAATTCACCTTTTATTTTTACTAGTTATTTTCTTTCAAACACACACACACACACAAAACACACACTGCCTCCAGCCTAATGGATAACACCCTCGCCCATAATAAAGCAGGTCATAAGTTCGAAGCCCTTTCAAGCCTCTAAAATTTTCACTAGATAATATCGGGCACTTTCTGTCTCCAGCAATGGGTGTGTGGTATGTGAGATCCCAACCCAAAGGTCGTTCCTATGAACCTTAGCTTCCCTATGTATCAGAAGGGTGATTACTTATGACCGCGAGTCTAGCGCGTGAACAAGACTATAATGGGTAAGTCACTACTACCTTAATGGTGCCTTTGGTCCCGACTATGAAGGCTTCCGAAGGCAGGTCAGCTGTTACGGACTCCGACAGTGAAGCAACACGCCCCTTGGAGTACACTAGACAGGCACTGGTGGTCACTTCCACGCCCTGAAAGGAGGAATAGAACTTGATCCTTAACAAAAACGAAAATTGGGACAAACTGCAAATTGAATGACAACATCTTAATGCAAGAGTACGGGGAGCTCGAGGTCTAAAGTTTACTTCCGCCTGCAGAAAACTCTCAATGCAATCTCATCTTTGAGAGGCAGAAGACTATCCACATGCTGCCCATCAACCCTTCCCTTCGAAGATGAATGCATTGGGGACAACATGGGGGGGGGGGGGTCAAAATCATAACTGCTGTGTCAAAAAAAAAATCTCCCATCAGTCGTAGCTTTTGTGAAGAATCCTCCTACAGGTATGTATGGATGGTACAGGTATATAAGATGCATGGGCATGTTATACGCTCCTAATTTTGTAACATTCTAGAGTCCTTTTTCGCCCTTATTAGTGGGTATTTTTTCATCCAGATACCTCTAAAACGTAATTATAAAGTAGGGGAGAGATGCCCCATTTAACCCCCCTCAACGAACCCCCTAGACCCCTCAAAAACACAATGTGGTTAATATTACTAATCTAACCTCACTATAACCTAATAACACTAATAACCTAGCGAGACCCCCAAAAAATAATTACTAATGGTCCAAGCAGATTACGGCAGCCTTGGCCAGTGGGAGGAGGGGGGCCCGTGCAGCGTGCCCTCCAGTAGCTATGCCACTAGCTATAGCCGACCTGACGTTATATAAGGTAGAAAGATAACGAGGCAACAATCATTACTTCGCAGGGAGGACTAAACAACCTCAAATCACAGGTAAGCTATCACTGCCTCCCCAACTAACGGTGGCGCCGCCAGGAAATTTTGACTGGGTTGGCCAAGGTTGGACACATAACTAGTGTGGGGTGGCCATGGCATACACATTAAAAAGAAATGGTTGAATTTTCATTAGACCTCTGACTCAGATCTAGGGTGGCCGTGGCCACCACCTAGATTCGCCACTCATTCCTCTCACTCTCTCTTCCACAGTTCCACTCCCTCCCTTTCTCTCTCTACTTAACTTATGCTGCAAAAATATGAAGAAAAGCAACAAATTTAGCGTTGTTTGGCCAAAAAATAATCCTTTTCTTCCTCCCAGGGTCCCTGCTGCCTGCACACACGTCCTTCCCTCTCGCCGGCTCCCTCTCGACTGTCGCTCGAACCGGATTACTCAAAGAAGTCAACACTGCTTCGAAATACTAAACCTTTCCCTTATTTCCTTCCCACGCCCTTACCTGTTGACCTTTGACCAATATTTTTGACCTGTAACGTTATCTAAGTCATAAATGTTAGTAATTGTGAGTTATAGTAATAGTGTTGGTATAGTTTTGTAGTATATTTTTCAAAGCTTCTATTAATAGGGTTCGTTAGTATTCCAACTCATTAAATAACGTCGCAGAGGATTGTGGGTAGGATATCATCTTATTATTATTATTTCTTTTGTTACGTAGTTTGTGGGTTGTTAAAGGACTGGATTGCTTTGTTAGCAGTGGCGTAGCTAGGTATCTATCAATGGGAGGGCACTAGGCAAGCGGAGCTCAGGGGCCACTCTGAAATCACATAGAAGGGTATATTCTAAGATCAGAACAGTAGTGGGTATTAGAGCATTATACATAATACGGCAGCCATGGCCATGGGGGGGGGGGCACAGGATTCTCATGGGAGGGGGGGCACGTGCCCCCCCGTAGCTACGCCACTGGTTGATGCTACTGAGGCAGGATCAGCTAGCAATGACGAACGTCGGCGTTATTCTCCATGAATACCATAATTTCAAGTTTCAAAAGCATAATAATGTTTCCATGTAAAAATAAATTAAAGGATAACTGTGGCAGGTATGTCATGAATAGATAGATACAAAGGAATACAAAGAAAGAACAGACAGAAACTGCCCTACTGGGCCACATCCCCATGCACCCAACACTTCCTCCAGCTGAGGCCGGCAGGAGAAAAAAGAGAAAAAAGCACCATGCAGTATTATAAAACTACCATGAAATTTGATGGGAAATGCTGAAGGAGAGGCATACTCTAAGCTAAAGCTGAAGCTATAAAAGACAAAAAGTCGTAACAGATCTACGTGGGACCGAAGTAATCGAGTTGGAAAGTTGATGCTTAAATATATTGATGTCCGATCAATATCTACATAGTCGTTTATGTTATTATCGAAGCCATGGAACATTTTAAAGTTATTATGTCTCCTCGTAACCTACTTTTTGACAAACTGAACAAGTTCCCTAAGTCGCTCTTATATATATATATATATATATATATATATATATATATATATATATATATATATATATATATATATATATTATATATATATATATGAGAGAGAGAGGGAGTGAGGGAGGGAGAAGAAATGTATGATGCATTACCTTGATTCACGATCCCCGTGACCTACCTGGTCGATGAGGTGGCCTCCAGCAACCACCTTGAGTGGCTTGTCTCCACCCATCGCGAGGGAAGCCACTTGTATGGGGTATATACCGAGGCTCAGCGTCGTGCAACCTCCCATCTCCGGATGCCTATGGAAAGATGGAGAGAAACACCGAACGAATGAAATTGCCACGAAACATTATGGAACACACGAAAAAAATATTGCTCACATAAGTTTGTCCAAATGAATCAAATTCTTCCCTAACGACGCAATGACCTGCACCACTTCCCCGATCTCCCCGTCCTGCAGTCTGCGCGAGAGCTCTTTATAAGCTGGGAAAAACCTCGAGAACACAGCCTGTCAGATGGAAATAGGTTGTTGTTTACCCTCTTTGCGTATGATTATAATTATCCACTATCCTCTTCACATAATTATGTTGGCAGTCTAATATATATATATATATATATATATATATATATATATATATATATATATATATATATATATATATATATATATATATATATATATATATATATATATATTATATATAGGTCCTTACATAAATAAACTTTAAAAAAAATTGCTTTATACCCCTACTTTGGAGAAAGTAAGCCATTACAGTATGTTGTACACGGAAAGTATTGAAACTAGAGACTGCAGGTTCAGGTCCCTGAGGATGGTGTGAAAATCTTTGAAGAATGGGAATAACATAAGTGATGACAAAAACATTTGCGAGTAATTGACGTTGGAAGACATGATTGACCAAGACGATGTGACGTGATTTGTAAGAAAAATGGTAATGTATATTATATAAAAGTCACATAATTAGTGGACAAAGGACCCTGGAAGAGGCCATTAAGATAGATACATGAAACATCGGTTGCATCGCTATATGACGTAATACTCTTATTCTATCACAAGTGTGGTGAAGCCCATCAAGGAGTGATTCATCACTGTAAAAACCTAATTTTCAGAAAATGGAGAGCTAGTCCACCAGGGGCGTAGTTAGGCCTGGGCATTGGAGGCTGTAGCCCCGAATGTTTTATGAATAGCCTCGGATCTCAGATGTCTTTTTTTTCTACACAAATAAGATAAGCTCTGACTGGAGCCAACATAAAATTACAGAAAAAAACAAGATATTTGGTTAGATGTTACTTGGCGTATGTTGATGGCAACCTTTTCATGAGCAGGACATGAGAGAGGTGGAGAAAACAGGATAAGAGAAAAGAGGAGATGAGGAGTGCAATAGACAGATGAGACACCAAAAGACCTCGAGAGGTGAAGAAAATAACATCAGATGGACAGGGGCGTAGCTAGACATTTGGGGGCCCGGGGGGCTTATTTCCTGGAGGGGCCCCCTCTAACGTTTGCAGGTGTTTGGGGGGGGGGGGAGGGGAGGCGAGCGAAGCGAGCCCAACCAGCTGGGGAGTTTCGGGGGCCCTCCCGAGGAAATGTTTTAGAAAATGAACATATTTTGGTGCACTTTGACACTTTCTGAGACTTCTTTCAATGCCCATAAATCCTTTTTAATCCGAATTAAAAAGCCTATGATGGTACTCAAAAGATACAGATCAAATTAAACACAAACTCCAAGGAGTTTCAGTCAAGTTTGTAAAAGATCACAGGAGTTTTGTTTGATTGAGTGATGCATTTGGGGGCCCCCCTCTCTTTCGGGCCCGGGGGGCGATTTCAAACAGCCCCCCCTCGTTCCCCCCCCTTAGCTACGCCACTGCAGATGGACAAGTCACAGAGTTAACACAGTTTGGTCACAGTTCAAAAGGAGCCCTTAATTAGTCACACAGTAGAACCAATACTTGTCAAAAACTCCTTCATTCATAGAAAACATCAAAATCTTTCTTAATCAAACTCCTCTAGTGACTTCTGACATTTAGCTAAATACGTCTCTAACAATTTTTCTTCTCTTCTTCATGATTGTCCACCCTTGGGTTATGGGAAATTATATCATAATGAATTTTACATTTACGTTATGAATATGTCCCCAACACTGTAATGGTGTCCAGTTAATAGTTATATTAATTATCAATGTCCATCCTCACCTCCATTAGGAAGACGCCACATTCCCGCGCCGTCTGCACCAGCTGTTGTGTTTCCCTCACGTTCATACATAGCGGCTTCTCGCACAGCACCGGCTTCCCCGCCTTCAGCATTTGGGAAGACACCGGCAGGTGGTGGGTGTTTATAGTACCAATGTAAACCACATCTGCAAATAAAAAGAAAAATTATAATAATGATAAAAAAAATTATACAAATTGAGGTCAACTTTTGAATCGATTGATGTATGTTTATGCTTACAGATGCTTACAGATGTCTTCTGGTAGTAGGCCCTTCCTCAGGCCTGTGGCACCAGTTCTTCATTAATTCCTTGTATATTGCTGTGGTAACGGTGGCGAGTGGTATCTATCTTTGCTTTATGGTTAAATTTTTATTCTTGATTTTCCCATGCTTGATCTAATTTTCTTTCGAATTCAACCACTGATTTCGAGTTAATCACACACTCCGGTAAACTATTCCATGAATCAACAATTCTCTCACAGAATGAATATTTCCTGATATTTAACCTTGCCCTGTGTTTAAAAATCTTCTTGCCGTGCGCCGCCGCAGGGCATGTAGTACGGTACGGTACGGTAATATTTTTCGTAATTCGTACCTCAGATAAATACAGTACCGTAATTCCGTTCCGTACCTGAATATTTGTATCGTACCGTACTAGTACGATTAATTTCCGTACCGAAATCTCGAACTATTTTTCGTACTCAAAAACATTTGACTTTCATAAACAAAATCAATAATTGACAAAATTACTAATAATTTTCCATTGTAATTAATATACACATACTTTTACAGGTACATACAACACATAGTAACTTCTACCCATTTATCTCTATATACTACATACATTTCATAGTTACCTCCTATACCCGAGACTTTCAAATCATTATATATATATATATATATATATATATATATATATATATATATATATATATATATATATATATATATATATATATATATATATATATATATATATATATATATATAATATGTATATATATATATATATAAAATTAGGGTGCATTTATTTTATGTATTGCAGCGTAAAATCATGATGGCATCAACAATTTTTTCCTTCAATCCCTAACCTTAAAGTAATCGTCCAGACCATTTCATCATTCCTGATTTAATGCAATCAAATTATAGCCATTAACGAGCATATCAACAATATGTCGTCACTTTTTGCATCCAGTCAGCCGTTTTTAAATAATCCGCAATCAAAATCTGCAAATTCCCCGAGCTTCCAAAACGCCCCTCACGACAAGCAGACGATGCGCCACGGCTCGGTGGCGTCACAAAAGGAAGCGCGCTGATCAGAAGCACGTTAACACAGATAAATATAGTACTTGAAGATTTTTGGGTGTTTCTGATAGATTTTTTTTGCGATATGCCACATGCATGCATCTTTATGGGTGCATCAAGACAGTTGTGCCTTCTCTCTCTCTCTCTCTCTCTCTCTCTCTCTCTCTCTCTCTCTCTCTCTCTCTCTCTCTCTCTCTCTCTCTCTCTCTCTCTCTCTCTCTCTCTCTCTCCTTCCTTTCTCTCTCTCTCTCTCTCTCTCTCTCTCTCTCTCTCTCTCTCTCTCTCTCTCTCTGTCGCGTTTACTCTTGAACATGTAAGGTTAGGTTACGTTAGGTTACGGTTAGGTTAAGTTTCATTGCTTTAATGTGATAACTTTGTGTGGGAATCACAATGAGGATATTTTCGAGAATATCCTATGATTAGTTTCGAAGCTACAGCCAAGCGTCTTCACTCGGAAACCACATACTCACATAGAATTGGGGAATATGCCCCCCGGGATGCATATTCTCCAACTCTATGGGAGTATGTGGTTTCCGAGTGAAGACGCTTGGCTGTAGCTCCTAAACTAACCATAGGATTTTCTCGAAAATACCCTCATTGTGATTCCCACACAAAGTAACGACTACAATGCAACATGTTCTACCCTAACTTATACGTAACCTAACCTGACGTTTTCAAGAGTAAACGCGACATACTGCATACTGTTCCAGAAAACGGGAATATGCCCCCGGGACACAGGGCTAGTGTGACATTCAGGTTATCACAGTTATCTTTCCCAGGTTTCCCCAGATACCCATTTATCGACCAACCCCGAAAGGAAGTATGAACAGCTGGGTGGCGTGCCGCCGACTGTCCTGACCCGGATTCGAACCAGGGCCCGCAGATTCGTAGGTAGGCGCTCCACGGGGGCAACTAAGTATATATAACTAATTAAACACGCACACACCGTACAAGTCTAAGTTGTTACCTAAGAAGAAAACAACACGTCGCCTCGCACCCACTCACCCACGTTGGGATCCTTTGCCATCTCACTGTACGATCCGTAAGCCTTCTCGATGCCATATTTGGCAGCGAAATTCTTGGCGTCCTGCAGCGAGCGCGCGGCCACGGCCACCACCTCCTTTTGTACGAGTTGTACCGCTGCTGCGAAGTCGCAGGATATTCTTCCCGCACTAATAATGCCCCAGCGAGTGGCCATGTTGTAGATAACTGTTTGAAAAAATAAGGGGTAAATATGCAGTTTTAACCAATACTCCCAATCATCATCTTCATCTTTATGTTACCCTTTTCTAATCTCTCTCTCTCTCTCTCTCTCTCTCTCTCTCTCTCTCTCTCTCTCTCTCTCTCTCTCTCTCTCTCTCTCTCTCTCTCTCTCTCTCTCTCTCTCTTTTTCTTTTTCTCTTGTCTCTCACTATCTATCTCCTCCATATCTCTCTCTCTCTCTCTCTCTCTCTCTCTCTCTCTCTCAGCCTACATTTAATGAGTAACAAAGGAAATAATATGTGTAATTCTTTCAACAAGTCATCAAAACATTCACGGTCCCGTTATAATCAATATATTAGATATTTCAATTAAATTTTTGTGCTGGAGGAAGAGACAAAATAAAAAGTCAGGTCACATGTGTGACTCCTCCACCATGGATCCCTTCGGCACACCCTCACCAAGAGACTCGTCTTCATCTCCTCCAGACCTCTCTCTCTCTCTTTGAAAAAAACATAACATACAGACAGGAGAGTCACGGACAAGGCATGGGAAAGGTGATAATTTTGGCTGCTATGCTGCCCTGGGGTTGGTGCTAATCCAACACCTAATCCCTTCCCATCTCGCCAGTACACTCGACTCCTTTCATCGTTGTGTGTGTGTGTGTGTGTGTGTTGCTTGAAAGTATTACATAAGAAAATAAGGAAGCTACAAGAGGCCGTGAGACCTATACGTGGTAGTTTTTAATTGAATAAAGTCTTCATTGGCTGTGACGGCCTCTTGTAGCTTCCTTATTTTCTCATGTAATACTTTCAAGCAACACACACACACACACACACACACACACACACAACGATGAAAGGAGTCGAGTGTACTGGACTTAAATATATCAGAAAGGTTGATGTGGTACGAATTTAGAGCATTTCATATCCATATATGCAATAATTCATGCAAACTACGTGTTCCTTACACAGGGACTACTTATCTAGCTGTAGTCAAGGGTGTACTAGGGCTCAGTCTAGCTAGGAAGCGCTCGGGAGTGGATTTGACTGGACTTATAATTTTTTGAGGCACCTCATATTTCATAGCGGCCGTGTGGGTTAACCAAGGCCGAGCGCACGCTGGAACCTTTACAGATGTGAAGTACAATAAGCATACAATACAGTGCGGTAGTTCATTTCAGTCAAAGCCGGAAGGATGAGTTCCAAAGTATTTCCGATGTCACATAGAAGGGTATATTCTAAGATCAGATCAGTGGTGGGTATTAGAGCTTTATACAGAATACAGCAGCCATGGTCAGTGGGAGGGCACTTCGGGGTGCACAGGATTCTAATGACACAAGCTCACTCCCCAGTAGCTACGCCACTGCCCCCAGACTCCCCTTATGTTAATATTCATTTCCGACGGCTGATGTAGGGGTTAGAAATACTTAAAATGGTCAGATCTACAAGTTGAGGACGGTTATTACTTCTGATGTTAGCATTTATAGCCAACCAGGTAATATGGGGTTAGAAATATTTCTTACGATGAGAACTAAACGTTCTGGATACTTAAAACCACCAATCGTGTATTGGTCCAAACTGCACATATACCGATTTTCATCAACTCCATCAAAACATTTCTTCCTTTCAATATGCAAAATTCATTAGATGGGAAATCAGTTATGTTCAATTATATGAATGTATTTAACATTATTGTATGAAGCGTTTTGCATTAATGTCATCTCACGAGTGAAAAAAGATCCTAATCTCCTGTAACTAGGAGGGCGCAGCCGCGCCCCCAGTTACGTCAGGTTACGTAATCAATGTCCAGGTTAGGTTTGTGAACTAGCGGGGGGATCTGGGGGAGCAGAGCCTCCCTAGTTAGAGCAGGTTACGTAACCACTGTCAAATTACCCTTGTATTGTATCAAACTGCCGTTTTACCAAAATCTTTCCCATAGAGTCAAATATCTCCCCGTTTGAGAATTACTGTCATAGATAAATCCTACTTATTAGTATCATCTGAAGAAAAAAAAATATAATCACAACCAATCGTAACCTAGGAATGCCCTTTCACTACCAACAAATTACCCTCAGCTCGTGTTCCTCACCTACGGTACAAATAAGTCTGGCTTACCGAACAGTTAAAATGAAAAATTACTTACAGTTCAACAGGTTTACCAGCTTCAGAGTCACGTTGACTTCAAGTACCCTTATACCGAGCGTTCCACCCTTGAACTAACGATCCCAGGGTGACCACTTATGAAATTAAACCTTCTCAGGACTAACCCATAAAAGGCCTCTTCCATTTGTGCCCAAGTTGCATGAACCAGTTCTTTCAGTTCAGGGTTCAGGGTTGGGTTCGCGTGTCACAAATGGAACGCAAAAACCCCGTTTTTTGTTTACAAAACATAACTCAGCTGGCGAGGCAATTTAAGGAGAGAGAGAGAGAGAGAGAGGAGAGAAGAGAGAGAGAGAAGATGAGAAGAGAGAGAGGAGAGAGAGAGAGAAGAGAGAGAGAGAGAGAGAGAGAGAGAGAGAGAGAGAGGAGAGAGAGAGAGAGGAGAGAGAGAGAGAGAGAGAGAGAGAGAGAGAGAGAGAGAGAGAAGAGAGAGAGAGAGAAGAGAGAGAGAGAGAGGAGAGAGAGAGGAGAGAGAGAGAGAGAGAGAGAGGAGAGAGGAGGAGAGAGAGAGAGAGAGAGAGAGGAGAGAGAGGAGAGAGAGAGAGAGAGAGAGAGAGAGAGAGAGAGAGAGAGAGAGAGAGAAGAGAGAAGGAGAGGAGAGAGAGAGGAGAGAGAGAGAGAGAGAGAGAGAGAGAGAGAGAGGAGAGAGAGAGAGAGAGAGAGAGAGGAGAGAGAGAGAGAGAGAGAGAGAGAGAGAGAGAGAGAGAGAAAGAGGAGAAGAGAGAGAGAGAAGAGAGAGAGAGAGAGAGAGAGAGGACGAGAGAGAGAGAGAGAGAGAGAGAGAGAGAGAGGAGAGAGAGAGATTTTGACTTTTTTGACTTATTGTTTTATTGGCCTCCATGATACAATACTTTTTTTATTCATTTTACATAAGTAAGGCATGAAGCCTAGGTCTGTTGAGCGCAAGCTCCTATACAGACCTGTTGCTTAAGATATACAAAAACGTGTTTAGCAAGTGGATTTAGGCCATTGGCTAACAAATATATACAATATTAATAACTGACATTAAAATTAATATATACATACGTATTATACCTATATACACATACATGCATACATATACATACACACGTGCAACATACCTACACGTACAATATTATACAGACATACATATTAAACCACATACTACATACACGTATATAAAGTACCATCACAATAATCATGCATACCTACAGTAATGATTATGGTACAACAACAATCTTATTACGCAAGAATATTTAACATTTAACACAGTGGTAATATATCCAAATACACACTCATAATGAATCCATTCATATCTACAGAATGACTTAGTGATGTAATAAACTTGAAGCAAAAATTTCTGATTATGTTGAAATATTTGAGTGGAAAATTTTTATTCGACTGGTAAACATTCCTAATTGACACTTGACTAAACAACATAGCATTAGTCTGCAACGTTATTCGTAACTGTAATGACCTGTAGCAAAAGTATGTGAAATGTAGGAAAACGTTATAGAAGGATAACATGTAATGATTTATAAAAAGATAAGTTGATTGCAGAGAATAATCAGAGAAGAGAGAGGAGAGAGAGAGAGAGAGAGAGGAGAGAGAGAGAGAGAGGAGAGAGAGAGAGAGAGAGAGAGAGGAGAGAGAGAGAGAGAGAGAGATAGAGAAAAGAGAGAGGAGAGAGAGAGAGGAGAGAAGAGAGTAGAGAAGAGAGAGAGAGAGAGAGAGAGAGAGAGAGAGAGAGAAACGAAGAGAGAGAGAGAGATAAAGAGAGAGAGAGAGATAAAGAGAGAGAGAGAGAGAGAGAGAGAGAAGAGAGAGAGAGAGAGAGAGAGAGAGAGAGAGAGAGAGAGAGAAAAGAGGAGAGAGAGAGAGGAGAGAGGAGGAGAGAAGAGAGAGAGATAACAAGAGAGATAACGAGATAACGAGATAACGAGAGAGATAACGAGAGATAACAAGAGAGATAGCGAGAGATAACGAGATAACAAGAGATAACGAGAGATAACGAGATAACGAGAGATAACGAGAGATAACGAGATATAACTCAGCTAGCTGCTATGTGAAGGGATCATATCAAGTTTAAGATCGCGGGAACGCATGGACTCCACCAGCCATGTATGCCTCTTTTATGCCGTCTGACATCCACTCAGACTCGTGCATGCGGAAAACCCTTCACGATAAGAGAAATAGGGCCCAAGGCGACCATTGTTTGTTATGAACTGAAAACTCTACCCAAGCTACCCACCTCTCAATGTGAGTAGAGAAAGTTCACGGGTTTTGCTGAGTCACTACGCGCTTTGCCTCGGACCCAGGGGCCAGATGCCGAGTGAGCTAGGGCGCCCTATCCACTAGGGCGCCTGTGGTAAGGCGAAACGCCCTCCCACCGCAATGCTCAGTCGAGATTGCTGCCTTAGTGGCACCGCTAAAGGCGCTGAAAACTAAGGCATGGTCAGACCCAGACTTAGTGAGCTGCTGTGGGCCTTTGACAGACATTCATCTTCTGTTTATAAAGCAAATACAGCCTTGTTTCAGTTCCTACAACGTAACAATTGGTGTTTACGTATTAATAGTGTTGCAAGGTGTGTATGAATTGATCGTGCAAGACTAATGCGGCATTATAGGGTGTTATATCGTGGCCACCGAGATGATAAGGCCTGGTGGATCGCCCGTGACGTCACACCATAAGGATACCACCCGCTCCGCTCCCCGTACAAGTTTACCTACCTAATATAATGTTTATCAGTAGGGCCCGGATAGTTATGCATTTGCATATTTCATATGCAAATGCATATTTTGCGTGATTTCTATGATAAGTGCATATTTCCTAGATAACTGCATATAAATGCATATTTTGGTAAAATATTCATCTGAGCACAAGTGGTACTGGGAGGTGAGGTGTGGTTAGGTGAGGTGAGGGTGAGGTGAGGCGATGCTGCAACGTACGATGGGAAAAACCTCGACGTCATTGAACCTGTTATTGCGACATTCGACCCTGAGGAGGCTCAGAGCATTCAGGAAAGCAAGATCTTACTTGAAACTGAAGGAATGAAGGAAAGCTTGCTCTTCATTGCAACGAATTTTGCGTGCATCTCATCAACAATTACTAGACTTGAAGAAAGGGGGCTCCTGTTGTCCTCGGCAATTTCGTTGGTTAATGGTTCTTGATGAACTGAAAAGTTTGCAGTCTGATGCTTACTATGGTAAACTGAGCAACGTGTTGTACAAAAACAAGGGATTTGAAAAGCTGAAAAAAGTCAGTCAGATAATGTGTGGTGATGCTATTATTGATGAGACGGTACAGCCACTCACTATGTCAAACATGCTATGTATGAAACATGCACCAATCGTCTCGTGTGACGTAGAAAGGGTGTTCTCAGAATATAAAGCTATGCTGACAGACAACAGGCGGAGTTTTAACCTTGAGAACTTACGCCCCCATGTCATCATCAAATGCAACCACAATCTGTAATGTCTGAAAATATGTCAGTCTATAATGTAAATACATGTTCATATTTATTTTTTGAAGCACTTTCACATATATATATATATGTTAAATACATTATGTATATTGCTTAATAAACATTAACATTAGTTTCTATTAACTATTTTGTTTCCGTATAACCTGCATTCTTGGCTTTATAAGTGACATTTTTTTGTGCATATAAATGCATATTTGTCCTGTTTTTAGTGCATATTTGTCCAATTTTTAGTGCATATTTGCATGCATATTTCATGGTTTTTTAGTGCATAACTATCCGGGCCCTATTTATCAGCATAAAAGATATACTATTATCTTCGGAAATGTTTGTTCTATAATATTATCAAATAAAAAACCGTAAAACACACAAAGAAAATGCCATTATGAGACTTTCAAGAAATATGCATTAACTTAAACTCTTCGCCATTTAATATTTTGCTCGCAAACATTTTACATGGAGAATATCAATAGAAGCGGAGTTTAATTAGCTTTCCATTGATATATTTCGTTTAGTGATAAATGAATTAGCGGCATGCATAAATTAGCGTTAACTAAATATAAAAAATCATGAAATCGGATAATTTCCTACCTAATATATGTTTATCAGTATAAAATATATACTGTTATCTTCGGAAATGTTTGTTCTATAATATTATCAAATAAAAAAACCGTAAAGCACACTAGAGAAATGCCATTATGAGACTTTCAAGAAATATGCATGAACTTAAACTTTTCGCCATTTAATATTTTGTGAAAAAACATTTTACATGGAGAATATCAATAGAAGCGGAATTTAATTAGCTTTCCATTGATATATTTCCTTTTCTGATAAATTAATTAGAACCATGCATAAATTGGCGTTAACTAAATAAATAGCATCATGAAATCTGGGAAATTACCCGATTTCATGATGTTATTTATTTAGTTAACGCTAATTTATGCATAGTTCTAATTCATTTATCAGAAAAAGAAATATATCAATGGAAAGCTAATTAAATTCCGCTTCTATTGATATTCTCCATGTAAAAAGTTTTTTCACAAAATATTAAATGGCGAAAAGTTTAAGTTCATGCATATTTCTTGAGTCTCATAATGGCATTTCTTTAATGTGTTTTACGGTTTTTTATTTGATAAATAAAAAAATTGATTATAGAACAAACATTTCCGAAGATAACAGTATATATTTTATACTGATAAACATATATTAGGTAGGAAATTACCCGATTTCATGATTTTTTATATTTAGTTAACGCTAATTTATGCATGCCGCTAATTCATTTATCACTAAACGAAATATATCAATGGAAAGCTAATTAAACTCCGCTTCTATTGATATTCTCCATGTAAAATGTTTGCGAGCAAAATATTAAATGGCGAAGAGTTTAAGTTAATGCATATTTCTTGAAAGTCTCATAATGGCATTTTCTTTGTGTGTTTTACGGTTTTTTATTTGATAATATTATAGAACAAACATTTCCGAAGATAACAGTATATCTTTAATACTGATAAACATTATATTAGGTAGGTAAACTTGTACGGGGAGCGGAGCGGGTGGTATCCTTATGGTGTGACGTCACGGGCGATCCACCAGGCCTTGTCTCTCGGTGGTCTCGGTTATATGCGTGTGATAAGAAATGTTGTGTTGTGTGTTGGTTAGGGGCGGGCGGCGGGCGGCGGGCGGCAGGTGCTCCGCCCGCACTAAAATGTTGTACTATTATACGGTATTATCATACTACCAGATGATATTTAGGACAGCTGAACATACCATCATCTTCACGAGACATTAGTGCATATCATGAATGTATAAAAATTGCAGTAAACAATACCTATAATAAGATAATGAGAGCAAAATGAAATCGTGTATAAACTTTTTTTTCACCTTTTTTTATTAATCTTCTCCTTATTCCTGGAATGTTGCTTGCATTAAATTTTCACTCACTGTCCCGGAATCGGCACACCTTAACGATTATCATGGTGTATGGCACGTCCTAATGCAAAAATATATAAGTGGTCAAAACCTGCGTTGAACGTCAAACTTGTGATGAAACAGCTTTTGGCGGGGGAGAGCGGTGTGTCCTTGCCATAAGTGCTTGGTTAGGGAGGGAGGAACATTCCTTGCTTCAGCAGAGACGTGTTCAAGCCTTGTGATTGGTCGAAGCTGCCTAAGCAGCGCTCAGATAGGCAACGTGATTGGCTAGTAGGATTCTCGGACCACGCCCACGCCATAGGCTTTGGAGGTGTAAGGCAGTGCAAAAGCGCCTGAACTTTCGACTGTACATGGGCTTTAGTCGGTGCCTTAGCCGGGCCGTTACAAAAGCGCCTGAAGACGGGTAAGGCGCTCTTTTCGCCTTACCTCTATGGCACTTCTCAGCATCTCCCCCCAGGTTTTCGTGCGCAAATGGAACGCCTGAACTCTTGGGTTCCGTGAACTGGTTCTTGAAATGTCGCAAATGGAAGAGGCCTAAACATTCAATGAAATAAGAAACAAATCCCAAGATTCTCAAAAAACACATCTTTTTGCGTAGCTATGTATGAAGTGGGTACATTTTCCCATTGTACAGCATATATTACTGATGAAATACTTTAGTTGGTTTATCATCTGCCTCGTCATCACTCGACATCTACATACGGTGTTGTCATTCTTCCACTTGTATATTCTCGTTCACCCAACCGTTGGTGGCACTGCCCATTTTTGAAATGGCAACAATGAGCCTAAATGTTATCTACTGCCAAAATTAATATGTAGCCTGTTAGCTCCTCCTCACTCCTCTGAATGTGTTGATGGAGTCTTTTCTCAGCTGAATATTATCAAATAAAAAAACAAAACACGTTCTATTCATCCACTGCAGCTAATCGTTTACTTGCAAAACAAGTGAATGCCTGACAGGAGGGATCTTGATATCAGTCGCAGTCCTCAACACCAATCATCACACGTCATAAATGGGCAGTGCCACCAACGGCTGCATGAACGAGAATATACAAGGGGAAGAATGGCAACACCTCATGTAGATGTCGAGTGATGACGAGTGATGACGAGGCAGATGATAAACCAACGAAAGTATTTCATCAGTAATATAACTAATATTATGCTGTCGTACAATGTGAAAATATAACCAATTCATACATACGCATAAAGATGTGTTTTTGAGAATCTTGGGATTTATTTATCATCGTCTTTGAATGCGTAAGGGTTAGCCCTGAGAATGTTTAATTACATAAGTGGTCACCCTGTGATCGCTCAGAATTATTCCATGCAGGGTTGTGAACTGTACGATAATTATCATATTTGTACGATAATTTGACTCACACGTACGATGTACGATGCATGGTTGAGAATCGTACACGAAAATACGATAATTGACTCACAAATATAATTACATTATAAAGTTTTCATACCAAAATAAGTATGGTAAGCACGCTTTATGAAACTTGTGACTGGATTCCTGTTAGGAACAACGGTGTATTCGCCACAGATGTAGCAGAATACATCGGGCTTATTTTTGCAAGATCTTCTGGCCGAATCCATTTCATTCACCTGCAAAAGAAAAATACCAGTTAGTCAAGAATTGGCGCATGTAAGCACTTCAGAATTAGTTTATTTAAAGAAATAAGAAAGAATTTTGCATCATAATTCCAGCATTAGGAAGAACTTAATCAGTGCTTGGGTAGGGGGTATACCGAAGATCTGTAGCAGCCTCTATGCTACTGCAGTATCCTAGGCACGATGAATCAAGAAAAGGGAGTCTGCCTATCGGAAAGACGATAGCAGATATCACACAACACCACACAAGGTATCCCAAAGGGGGATGAAGTACTGCAGTGGGTTTAATAAAAAGTGTCCAAGTAAAGAAGTAAAAGTTGAAGAGAAGAAGAGGAAGAACAACAGAGGACTGTAAAATCCAGGGATCGTGATTCCGAAGAATTCCTAGTTGGTGACATTGTTTAGGACCACACCCTTGGAACTATCTGAATTGGTGGAATTATTGGATTAGTGGAATTATCTACTGCAAGTACGGTGTTGTATACGGAGGACAATTTCATATATATAGAAAATACCCGTACATGTAAACAAAAACGTAAAAAAACATCATGTGGCGATAGATAAAAAAGTTGACCTGATTGAGCAAAATCAATATGATTTTGGATTCAGTACATCAAAATTGTCCTAAATCAGCTAAAAAAACCTTAAGACAATAAATTTGTTGTTAACCAGTGATATATATATATATATATATATATATATTATATATATATATTATATATATATATACTATATAATATATTCTATCTGAAAATACGATAATTTTGGTGGCTCAGTACGATAATGTAGGCTACAAAAGTTCACAACCCTGATTCCGCGCCAAGTCAGACAGTCAGACTTAGTAACGAGTCAGTATTCAGTAAGTGAAGCGCTCGGTATAAGAGAACACGTAATCAACGTGACTCTCTAGAGCTGGTAAACCTGTTGAAATGTAAGTAATTTTTCATTTTAACTGTCAGTAAGCCAGACTTATTTGTACCGCAAGAGACGAACACGAGCCGAGGGTAATTTGTTGGTAGTGAAAGGGCATTCCTAGGTTACGATTGGTTGTTAGTATATATTAACATTTTGGATATTAAGTAGGATTTATCTATGACTGTAATAATTATTCTCAAACGGGAGATACTTGATTCCAAGGGAAGGAATTTTACCCAGGGGAGGAAACTCCAGGGGCAGGGCCAGGGGGGTAAATTTTTACTCTAGGACCAGAATTCTCTAGACAATTGTGAATTTGTGAGTATGGTTTCTGTTTACCTTAATGGATCTGAGAAACTCTCTCTTTGAGTTTCCGTCGCACATCACTACTTTTTCAGATATATAAAGTTTTTAATAGGAAAGTATATAGGAGATATGAAAATTACCTACCTACCTAATCCCACGTTCTAAACTCCTAACTAAAGCTAAATTCGCATTAAAAAGTGTCCGTAGCAAGGCAAAAACAGAGGCGATGCAGGTCACAAGAAGAAGAAGAGTGAGGCGCACGTAAACACTTGTCTCTCTCCTCCCTTTGGGCCCCAGACATAACTACGTCACGGTTTGTTTACATCGGTGCATTGTGGGGATAAGGCGGGGTCGCCGCGGGTGGACCTACGAAGGGAAAACTACGGCGATGGAAGAATTTCGAGTTATTTTGCGCGAAATTGATATTCCAGGTGCTATATTACTGTGCTCTGTTCTCGCTGACAACACTATAGAGAAGACCTGAGGTAATGGCTGATGTGCAGAGGCTTCTAAACCAAGAAAACAGAGTCATAACAGAGCCTCGTCAAAAGGTAAGCAACTGGTAGGTACGTAATGTGTCCCTACCACTTGCTTACTTCTTAATGAGACTCTGCTGTGACTGTTTTCCTGGTTTAGAAGCCTTTGCACATCAACCATCACCTCAGGTCTTCTCTATGTTGTCAGCGAGCACGGAAATATAGCACCTGGAATATCAATTTCGCCCAAAACTCGAATTTTTTTCATCGTCGTAGTCTTCTCTTTGTAGGCTGTACATATTCATGGTTATGATAGTATTAAAATACCTTATTAATTGAATTCCTTTTGTTGTCTTTCCTCATAATAAGTAGTGGTACATCATGGTTTAAGTGTTACTTGACGAGCCAATGAATACTCTTGAGTTTATACCAACATCACCAACCTTTGCTTTGATTTATCTTATTACTCCATCCATAAACAAGTTGCATAACCACGGTGACATTACCCATCCTTGCCTCATGGTACCTGCATGGTACTGTCGTCTACCGATATTTTTATCCCTACACAAATCGGGAACACTCGCTGACAGTAATGGTTAGGTTGGTATCCGGTCATTTCGCCCACATGCCATTTCGCCACACCATAGAGTCATTTCGTCCACAGGTCAATTCGCCCACACTAAGGAGTCATTTCGCCCACACTATGGAGTCTATAAGAGCTAGGTTAGGTTATATTTGTTTAGTGTGTCGAGAACCCCCCAACACCCCGCTAGGAGGTTTGGTTAGATTTGTTTAGGTTAGGTTAGGGTAGGTTAGATTTGGGTAGTTTAGGTTAGATTTGGTTAGATTTGGTTAGGTTAGGATAGGTTAGATTTGGTTAGGTTAGGTTATTGGTGGGTCAAGCACCCTGCTAGGGTAGGTTAATTTTGGTTAGGTTAGGTTTATTTTGGTTAGGCAATTTTCGTCATTTCCCCCACAAGACATTTCGTCCACAGGTAAGTCAATTCGCCCACATATAAGAGTCAATTCGCCCACTCTAAAGTCAATTCGCCCACACGATCCATGTCACGGAGTCATGTAACTATATCTTCCTCTGGCAGAAATGGAATGAACCACCAGTAACCTTGGGCGAAATGACGGTAAATTTCTAGTGTTTGCCCATACTCCCACTTCCCCCAAACAAGTTTGGGGACCTGTGGGAATGCAGGGTTTTCGGGTGGGGAACAAATTATGCGTCGGAAACACGTAATTAAAGAGTTGTGTAGGGGGGGTAAAATTCCCTATAATTCCAATAAACACCTATAACTAGTTAATATGCGCTTGCCCCCAGGGTGGCTCAACATTCAGTTTTTGTGCATCACCCTTTCAAACATGACCACTATCATGAAAAAAACACATGTCGGAAGTTTGGCATATCTCCATAACCAAGTGTTGAGCCAGGCAAAACGAATATGCCCTTCAATACACAACTATGACTAGTTAATAAGTGCTTGACCCCAGGGTGGCTCAACATTTAGTTTTTGTGCATCACCCTTTCAAACACGACCACGCAGAGGCAAAATTGAGGAAAAATAGCATATGTCGGATGTTTGGCTCACCATAGCTCCTAAACTAAGTGTTGAGCCAGGCAAAACGAGTATACCCTTCAATACACACCTATAACTAGTTAATATGCACTTGACCCCAGGGTTTCTCAACATTCAGTTTTTGTGCATCACCCTTTCAAACATGACCACCATCAGGTAAAAATGATGAAAAAAATCCATGTCGGAAGTTTGGCTCACCATATCTCCCAAACTAAGTGTTGAGCCAGGCAAAACGAATACGCCCTGCAATACACACCTATAACTAGTTAATATGCACTTGACCCCAGAGTGGCTCAACATTAAGTTTTTGTGCACCCCCATTTCAAACATGACCACCATCAGGTAAAAATGATGAAAATAATACATGTCGGAAGTTTGGCTCACCATAGCTCCCAAACTAAGTGTTGAGCCAGGCAAAACGAATACGCCCTTCAATACACACCTATAACTAGTTAATATGCACTTGACCCCAGGGTGGCTCAACATTCAGTTTTTGTGCATCACCCTTGCAAACACGACCATCATCAGGAAAAAAACACAAGTCGGAAGTTTGGCTCACCATAGCTCCTAAACTAAGTGTTGAGCCAGGCTAAACGAATATGCTCTTCAATAAACACCTATAACTAGTTAATATGCACTTGACCCCAGGGTGGCTCAACATTCACTTTTTGTGCATCACCCTTGCAAACAAGACCACCATCAGGCAAAATTGTGGAAAAATAGCATATGTCGGAAGTTTGGCTCACCATAGTTCCTAAACTAAGTGTTGAGCCAGGCAAAAGGAATATGCCCTTCAATACACATCTATGACTAGTTAATATGCACTTGACCCCAGTGTGGCTCAACATTCAGTTTTCGTTCATCACCCTTTCAAACATCACCACCATCAGGAAAAAATGATGAAAAAAAAACATATCGGAAGTTTGGCTCATCATAGCTCCTAAACTAAGCGTTGACCCAAGCAAAACGAATATGCCCTTCAATACACATCTATAACTACATAATATGTGCTGGACCCCAGGGTGGCTCAACATTCAGTTTTTGTGCATTACCCTATCAAACATGACCACCTACAGGCAAAATTGAGGAAAATAGCACATGTCGGAAGTTTGGCTCACCATAGCACCCAAACTAAGTGTTGAGCCAGGCAAAAGGATTATGCCCTTCAATACACAACTATGACTAGTTAATATTATGAGCTCGACCCCAGGGTGGCTCAACATTAAGTTTTTGTGCATCACCCTATCAAACATGACCACCATCAGGAAAAATAGCATATGTCGGAAGTTTAGCTCACCATATCTCCCAAACTAAGTGTTGAGCCAGGCAAAACGAATATGCCCTTCAATACACAACTATGACTAGTTAATATGCACTTGACCCCAGAGTGGCTCAACATTCAGTTTTTGTGCACCCCCATTTCAAACATGACCACCATCAGGAAAAAATGATGAAAATAATACATGTCGGAAGTTTGGCTCACCATAGCTCCCAAACTAAGTGTTGAGCCAGGCAAAACGAATATGTCCTTCAATACACACCTATAACTAGTTAATATGCACTTGACCCCAGGGTGGCTCAACATTCAGTTTTTGTGCATCACCCTTTCAAACACGACCACCCACAGGCAAAATTGAGGAAAAATAGCACATGTCGAAAGTTTGGCTCACCATATCTCCTAAACTAAGTGTTGAGCCAAGCAAAAGGAATATGCCCTTCAATACACACCTATAGCTAGTTAATATGCACTTGACCCCAGGGTGGCTCAACATTCAGTTTTTGTGCATCACCCTTTCAAACATGACCACCATCAGGAAAAAATGATGAAAAAAATACATGTCGGAATTTGGCTCACCATAGCTCCTAAACTAAGTGTTGAGCCAGGCAAAACGAATATGTCCTTCAATAAACACCTATAACTAGTTAATATGCACTTGACCCCAGGGTGGCTCAACATTAAGTTTTTGTGCATCACCCTATCAAACATGACCACCATCAGGTAAAAATGAAGAAAAAAATCCATGTCGAACGTTCGGCTCATTATAGCTCCTAAACTAAGTGTTGAGCCAGGCAAAACGAATATGCCCTTCAATACACCTATAAGTAGTTAATATGCACTTGACCCCACGGTGGCTCAACATTCAGTTTTCGTGCACCCCTATTTCAAACACAACAACCCACAGGGAAAATTGAGGAAAATAGCACATGTCGGAAGTTTGGCTCACCATAGCTCCTAAACTAAGTGTTGAGCCAGGCAAAACGAATATGCCCTTCAATACACACCTATAACTAGTTAATATGCACTTGACCCCAGGGTGGCTCAACATTCAGTTTTTGTGCATCACCCTTGCAAACATGACCATCATCAGGAAAAAAACACAAGTCGGAAGTTTGGCTCACCATAGCTCCTAAACTAAGTGTTGAGCCAGGCTAAACGAATATGCCCTTCAATACAATACATGTCGGAAGTTCCTACATGTATTTTTTTCATAATTTTTACCTGATGGTGGTCATGTTTGAGAGGGTGATGCACAAAAACTGAATGTTGAGCCACCCTGGGGTCAAGCGCATATTAACTAGTTATAGGTGTGTATTGAAGGACATATTCGTTTTGCCTGGCTCAACACTTAGTTTGGGAGCTATGGTGAGCCAAACTTCCGACATGTGCTATTTTCCTCAATTTCTCATGATGGTGGTCGTGTTTGAAAGGGGGATGCACAAAAGCTGAATGTTGAGCCACCCTGGGGTCAAGCGCATACTAACGAGTTATAAGTGTGTATTGATTCATAACAAAAATAGTCAATATGATATAATATTGTCACATTTCCAGGTTCTGAGGTTGGACACAAAACGAGTTAACTTTTTTTGGACACAAAACAGTTTTACTTTTTTAGTTGTCGCGAATAAGTAAATATAATTGAATAAGTAATGATTACTTATTCGTACTTATTCAAAAGTCGAATCTGCACGAATCCGCGAATAAGTAATAAGTTGCTAACTTCACACTGGTTACAGACTGTTGGATCTGAGTTGTTGGAATACTTCCAATTCTGGAAAATTTGCATTATTTTGCTTTCTTGATATACGTTACCTATTTGAATTGGCTGTCGAGAGTTGCCATTTGTGGGAGAAAAATTCATAGGAAAAGAAGCAAATTTGACCTGTAGTATAGTTAAGTAGGAAGACATTTAAGGCAATATCCAGCAATCCGGCCAGATATTTCAAGAAAGACCCGATAGCCGGATACCAGACAGTACAAAACAGGCCGGATAGCAACCCGATATCTGGTACATCCCTACTTCTAAGTTGCAGCACGGCGGAGCTATGATGTTGGGAAGAGGGGATATTTTTGGCCCGCCAGGCGCACCTGTTCGTGAGGGTACAGTTGACCGGGGCCTGAGTCTCCATCTCGCCCTGCGCCACCACAGGCACCTTCCTCAATGCATGCAGAGAAGGGGCTATCATTCACAGGACGTCATTCCATCACCGTGGACAGCTGTGCTTTGGGAGGTGGAGTGAAACGTAAGGCAAGGACTGCCGTCACCCCACTGGACACAATAATTATGCCACAAAAGTATAAATATTGGCGGGACAGCATAGGGCGGGAATTACCGTCACCCGAGGTTTATGGGTTAATGGCAAAAAGAACACTTAGCACTACCGTAGATAACAGTGAAGTCGCCAGTTCTACGTTTCTTTGTGATGTACAGACGTGTGGTGGCGTTAATAGTTACATTTCTACATCCATGATTTCAGGACAGTTAGAAGGGGCTATCTGGAAAGTCTGTGTCATTTTGTGTCTTCATCTGTGTCATATAGTAGGGCTATAAATGAACAAATTACAAAAATAAAACCGAGTGGCGACCTCACTATACAGTATACAGTATACAGACCTCACTATGTACAGTAAAGTCGCCAGCTAGTATTTTAACCCACCAGTTGAGTCGCCACTCTGGGGAATTCAGGGAAATTAGACGTAAAGTAAAACGAGTCTCTATATATATTAGCTGCGGAAGATGCTTGAATATATAAAAATTCCTCTGCCAACGTGTAAATAAATTCTATTCAAGCTTGAAAGATCTGGCAAGTCTGTGTCCTGTCGCCCGAAAAGCTATTGTTTACTGTCTGTCATCGCGCGAAGAAAAACGTGAGAAACAAAATGCGCAACAGTTATATTTGCAGATACAAAGCATAAAACAACGCTGAAACAGGGTAGATTATACAGTCATGATATAAACTACTGTGTAACATCTTCAGTGGCACATAAAAATCAGTAGTGATGCTATAATTCGTAATATTTGGCGCCTGGCGACTTCACTGTAGGTGGCGACTTCACTGTTACCTACGGTAAGTAAAAACATACCACAGTACCAAATATAGCACAAAGAAAAACACCACAGTACCACATGCATTGCACAGTACTGTATTATGTACTTTGTATTATATTATATAATTGTATTATGTATGTTATTTATAAAACCTTTTACTAGTGGATTAATATGAAAAAACTGATTGTGGGAATAACATTACATTAATATCAATATTAAATGCAATTATATATATTAGTATTGGAATTCTAAAATAATTTTTAATACTAACCAAAATTTGGCTCTTCTGGCAGGTAACTTGGTGACCTTACTCGAGCAGCTGGGCGTCTGCCATGCTAAGATGGGTGGACTAAGGCATCATTGATATCCTTAAGTCCCAGGTCACTGTCCACATGAGTACCTATAAATAAAATATTAATCTTAACAAAAGTAACAATTTTGCTCTGGTTATGTAATGGCCACTAGTAAAAGCTTTAAGACATTAGGAGATGGGTCCACGAGTTTTTAGAAAAGAAGTGCTCAAATGACAGATAATTTCACTAAGGGGCATATTTTACCATCATGCTGAGGAACTTGTCCAGAATGAACAGTTTGTGCAGAGTAGTTATATTTGCAGATACAAAGCATAAAACAACGCTGAAACAGGGTAGATTATACAGTCATGATATAAACTACTGTGTAACATCTTCAGTGGCACATAAAAATCAGTAGTGATGCTATAATTCGTAATATTTGGCGCCTGGCGACTTCACTGTAGGTGGCGACTTCACTGTTACCTACGGTAAGTAAAAACATACCACAGTACCAAATATAGCACAAAGAAAAACACCACAGTACCACATGCATTGCACAGTACTGTATTATGTACTTTGTATTATATTATATAATTGTATTATGTATGTTATTTATAAAACCTTTTATTAGTGGATTAATATGAAAAAACTGATTGTGGGAATAACATTACATTAATATCAATATTAAATGCAATTATATATATTAGTATTGGAATTCTAAAATAATTTTTAATACTAACCAAAATTTGGCTCTTCTGGCAGGTAACTTGGTGACCTTACTCGAGCAGCTGGGCGTCTGCCATGCTAAGATGGGTGGACTAAGGCATCATTGATATCCTTAAGTCCCAGGTCACTGTCCACATGAGTACCTATAAATAAAATATTAATCTTAACAAAAGTAACAATTTTGCTCTGGTTATGTAATGGCCACTAGTAAAAGCTTTAAGACATTAGGAGATGGGTCCACGAGTTTTTAGAAAAGAAGTGCTCAAATGACAGATAATTTCACTAAGGGGCATATTTTACCATCATGCTGAGGAACTTGTCCAGAATGAACAGTTTGTGCAGAGTAGTATAGTTATATTGGTTTTCCTAACATGCAGAAATTCAAGATGTGTTACTTTAACCATACATTTCACGTAGAAGTCTAAATTTTCCGACACTGCTTCAAGTTCAAATAACAAGAGAAAAAAGAAAAAGGAGAACGACACGTATGGGCAATAAGGTTGCACCGAGATAATGACAACAGAAACACAAAGAGGAAACGGCTAGGAGTAAAAGTGGACGAGGACTGCGCGGTCATTTTCTGAGACACTGGTTAATAATAATAATAATAATTTTATTATCGCCCTGAGGCATACAGAAAAAAAAAAATATGTAACAAGACAAGGAGTTAACTTAGTAGCTACTAGAGCACAAAAAAAAAAAAAATGTCCTTGCCTAAAATTAGTGGTTACGCGGAAGTGGATTAATACTGCACAGTATATTGAGCAAAATATATTATTATAAACGTAAGTGGTAACGGCGGTAGCGACCGCGCAGTTCTCGTCCATTATAACCGGGTAGGAGTTAGGGTGCATCTCTCGTCCACTTTAAAATTACGTTTTAGAGGTATCTGTGAAGGTCTGGAGGAAAAAAGACTACTCATAAGGACCTTTCTCTGCCCTTTTGGCTCTAACAATATGTGCATAATGCAAATATTAACACAATTTTGTATCTTTTCCCATGAAGGAGACTTGAATTACGAGTGGCTGTCACACAAGATTAACGCTTCTAATTGGTCAGGGGAACGCTGCATATCATCGTTTTGTACGAGTAGATGTATGTACACCTACTGTGTGCCTTGAACAAGCTATATATTAGTAGATATTGCCTGACAAAAATACGACTTTTCAGGTTTCAAGCCTGAGACAGCCAAAAATAACACCGCATATTTAAGCATTTTCCTGCTGTTTTACCATAAAAATATCTACTCACACAATCACATCACAGCACTACGTACCTTGTAGGCCTGTCTGACATCCTCTACGACTCGTGCATGCGGAAAACCCTTCACGTAAGATGAAATAAGGTCCAAGGCGGCCATTCTTTGTTATGAACCGAAATTTCTACCCACCTCCCAATGTGTGTAGAGAAAGTTCAAGGGTTTTGCTGTCACTATGCGCGTCGCCTCGGACCCAGGTTTTCGTGCGCAAATGGAACGCCTGAGTTCTTGGGTTCCGTGAACTGGTTCCTGAAATGTCGCAAATGGAAGAGGCCTTAAAGGTTAGCAACAGGTTTTTTTTTTAAAGAACGTCTGTATTCATATTTGACAACGTGTGCTTACTGGTAACTACTGTTTCAAGCAATTTAAGGCACAAGAGTAAAATTAAACGTGTAAGGTAAAACTGCTCTTGCGAACCCTGAAATCTTGAATTAAGGCGGGGTTGGGGTAATTGAAGACAATCACAACTACACAGTAACAACTATAGTCAACCCATTTTATCTTAGCCCCTCGGGTGGGCCAGGTCAAGTCCGCGGTGGTGTCACATCATTCTTATACCTCCGCCAGGGCGCCACCCTCTTAACCTTTCTCTTTCGCTTTCGTTCGCAAAATAGTTAGATTTTTCTTTTATTTTGACTTTTGTTCACACCACCACTGGGGTAAAAGTCTCGACGCTTTTAGGACTTTTCATGACGGAGGAGTGACCATGAATGACCGGGTAATGCTGTGTCAAGGACACTCGACCGGCACCGTCGCATTAGCTACTATGCTAAGTGTAATGAAAGGTATACAGTAGGGTGGAGTGAAAAGGAAGCATTTAAATTTTTTTCATAATATGAAATGCCACGGGTGACCAAAAGTTACCAAATCCAACAGGAAAGAGGGTGCTAAAGTATTATTGTCCTATCTGTCCATCTTCACTGGCTCCATGGACTTTGAAAACTTGGAATTATTAGACTGCGTTTAATTTATGGCATCTTTTATAATTACCATTTGCCAATTACAATCAGTGGCGGATTTAAGGGGGGGGCGAGTAGGCCATGGCCTAGGCCCCGCACCCCAGAGGAAAAAATATGTTTTCAATGAAAATATGAATACTGGACCTTTCTTATTTGCTCGAACACTGTTACATTGCATGTACCATAATATGCCACAAATTAGTACCAACATAATGTAAAATATGGGTGAACATAAGAACATAAGAAAATAAGGAAGCTACAAGAGGCCGCGAGGCCTACACGTGGTAGTTCCTGTCACCTAACACTACCTACATCCACCTTTCATTCCCATCCATGAACCTATCCAGCTCCCCTTTAAAGCTCCCCAATGACTCAGCACTAACTACCTGTCTACTGAGACCATTCCATTCATTCACCACCCTATTTGTGAACCAGTTTTTCCCTATTTCCTTTCTAAATCTACGCTTTTCCAGCTTGAATCCGTTACTTGTTCTACCCTGGTTAAAAGCCGTAAGAACTTTTCCTACCTCTCCTTTATTAAATCCCTTTATCCACTTAAAAACTTCTATCAGATCGCCCCTTACTCTGCGTCTCTCGAGTGAGTGTAATTTTAATAACTTCAATCTCCTCTCATAACTAAAGTTACGCATCCCTTGTATCATTTTGGTCATCCTTCTCTGCACTTTTTCTAGCAACACTATATCCATCCTGTAATATGGGGACCAAAACTGAACTGCATAGTCTAGGTGAGGCCTGACTAGATGGAGGTGGAAAAAGTTTCAATTAAACTAATATGAAATCTGAACCATATTTGGTAAAATTCTAGAGTCCTTTCTCGCCCTTATTAGTGGTTTTATTTTCTCCAGACCTTCACAAATCCCTTCAGATACCTCTAAAACGTAATAATAAAGTGGAGGAGAGATAAAAAAAAAAAAAAAAAAAAATTACTAACCTAACCAAACTGGTAAAATTGTAGTCCTTTCCTGCCCTTAGATCTCGTTAGGAAGTTATTGGTTAGGTTGTAGTGAGGTTAGGTTAGTAACTTTATTTTTGGGGGTCCAGGGTGGGGGTAATATCGAGGCCACCGAGATACAAGGCCTGATACATCGCCGGTGACGTCACACAATCTAGTGCCCACCCGCTCCGCTCCCCGTACAAGTTTACCTACCAAATATATGTTTATCAATATAAAAGATATACTGTTATCTTCGGAAATGTTTGTTCTATAATATTATCAAATAAAAAACCGTAAAACACACTAAAGAAATGTCATTATGAGTCTCAAGAAATATGCATGAACTTAAACTCTTCGCCATTTAATATTTTGCGAGAATTTGTTTTACATGGAGAATATTAATAGAAGCGAAATTTAATTAGCTTTCCATTGATATATTTCGTTTTCTGATAAATGAATTAGCAGCATGCATAAATTAGCGTTAACTAAATACATAACATCATGAAATCGGGTAATTTCCTACCTAATATATGTTTATCAGTATAAAAGATATACTGCTATCTTCGGAAATGTGTTCTATAATATTAAAAAAAAAAAAAAACGTAAAGCACACTAAAGAAATGCCATTATGAGACTCAAGAAATATACATGAACTTATTAAACTCTTCGCCATTTAATATTTTGCGAAAAAAACATTTTAAATGGAGAATATCAATAGAAGCGGAATTTTATTAGCTTTCCATTGGTATATTTCGTTTTCTGATGAATGAATTAGAACCATACATAAATTAGCGTTAACTAAATAAATAACATCATCAATCGGGAAAAATTACCCGATTTCATGATGTATTTATTTAGTTAACGCTAATTTATGCATGATGCTAATTCATTTATCAGAAAACGAAATATATCAATGGATAGCTAATGAAATTCCGCTTCTATTGATATTCTCCATGTAAAATGTTTGCCTGCAAAATGTTAAATGGTGAAAAGTTTAAGTTCGTGCATATTTCTTGAGAGTCTCATAATGGCATTTCTTTACTGCATTTTACGTTTTTTTTATTTGATAATATTATAGAACAAACATTTCCGAAGATAACAGTATATCTTTTATACTGATAAACATATATTAGGTAAGAAATTACCCGATTTCATGATGTTATGTATCTAGTTAACGCTAATTTATGCATGCTTCTAATTCATTTATCAGAAAACGAAATATATCAATGGAAAGCTAATTAAATTCCGCTTCTATTGATATTCGCCATGTAAAATGTTTTCTTGCAAAATATTAAATGGCGAAGAATTTAAGTTCATGCATATTTCTTGAGTTTCATAATGGCATTTCTTTATAATGTGTTTTACGGTTTTTTATTTGATAATGTTATAGAACAAACATTTCCGAAGATAACAGTATATCTTTTATACTGATAAACATATATTAGGTAGGTAAACTTGTACGGGGAGCGGAGCGGGTGGGCACTAGATTGTGTGACGTCACGGGCGATGTATCAGGCCTTGTATCTCGGTGGCCTCGGTAATATAGGGGGGAGGGGGGGTTGAAGGGGGCATCCCCCACTTTATAATTACGTTTTAGAGGTATCTGAAGGAATCTGTGAAGGTCTGGAGAGAAAAAAAACACTAATAAGGGCAGGAAAGGACTCTAGAATTTAACCCACATTTCATTCAGGGCCCCGCACTCCCACCGGCCTAGGGCCCCGCACACCATAAATCCGCCCCTGATTACAATATGCAGCTCTTTGCTGATTTTAAGCAATTTTGTTTGCTCAAAATCACCCAGAATTCACCACGAGGAGGTGGCTGCATGTTGAATTCCACCCGTGCCCACCCACCACCCAACCACATGTGAGCACGTTTGATCCTTCTCTTACTCGGTGTGGTAGTCAAATTTTGTATTGAAGGGTGGCATTAGTTTCTGAGAGGCTATCTTTGCCTTGATATACCCATGTCTTCTTTCTTAACCATGAACTGAGCCTGCTGCCTCTGTAACCAGCTTTATTCCTCTCTCCACAGCTTGTGTGTGGCATGGAAATTTTGAAAAGTGAAATCAATATTTTACCTCTGACGATGGAGGGTCGTGTCGTATAGCTTGCCACAACATTTTATCTGGTAATCCTCTCAGCACAGGAGGGTCCAGTCGAGTCTCTTGCCAATTTATCATATCAGTGTAGTCAGTGGCCTCAAAGTTAATGTCAGGGATCTTGAATTGCCTGACCATTGAACTCTTGGTGGAAGACGATCTTGCAAGAAGTATTCTGCGTACAGCCAGCTCTCTAATTGGTGGGCGCTCATCTTCAAGCATTGCCAGTAGACTGTTCTCGCAGTGAGTAAAATATCCATTGTAACTGATTACCTTGTCAAAAATGTCACGAAGATGATCTGGCAGATATCTTGTTGATGAACAAAGTTTCCAAAGATGACGAGGACCTTCAGAGCACGATGGTTTTGATTTGATTGCAAACCATACTGGAACATAAACTCGTACAACGTAATCTACTAATGTTACTAGATTTTCAGAAGGCTCCTTGGTTCCAATATAAAGTCGCATCAGTCTACAAGCAGTTGTCAGCCACCGTGAATGAACCAGAGGACCAGGGCGACGGTTTGCTAGTTCTTCGTTACAGTAACCAGTAGTGATTGCCCCATACATTTCATACATGTACTTTTGGTCGGTGCTCAACTGAGACAAGTCCATCTGTGCTAGTGTAGGACCTGATATTGGATCAAAATCCGTAACTACAGCATTACACTCCTTCAACATGATTCCAATTGGTCCTGAGAATGCTCTGGGTCCTTGTGTCACCCCATCAAGCTTGGTGATTAAGTGGCGAAGGGGCAATTCATTAGCATGCAGTAGGCAGATGATCCATTGTAAAGGTTTCTGGTAGTGATGTTCTTGTAATCTTATAATACCTCCTTTTTTTTCCAGTGTTCACAGCATTTCCATCACATCCAATTGCAATTACTTTGTTAGGGTCAATATTGGATGTAGATAAGAAACTAGTAATACTCTCGGCAATAGGTACAGCTTTACTAGAAGCTGGTGTAACATGACCAATGTAGGTTGATCCTGGCTCAGACAATAGAACTATATGCTCCTCTTTAACTGTTGTGGAGTACATTTTGTTTCCTCTCTTTTCCATAGTATATGTAAGATCATGTCTTCCCTCAAAGTAAAGGCCAATACCGGAATCAGTTTGTGAAATTTCAATTTTTGAGACCTGCTCTTTTAAGCTTTGCCTTTCTCGTCTAATTTTGCTACGATCTATTACTGCAGACGAGTCACTATGGTCAATAATCCCCAGGTCCTGAAATACAGCTGAACAAATGGCTGCACCTGCTCGGTCTGATACTCCTCTTCTGTCACACTCTCTTGCCACCGTTGGAAGTCTCATTCTCATCTGATGACTGACTTGTGTATTGGTTTTATGTTAGGAGTGATATAATTTTCCTCCTGTTCTTGGGGCAGGCCATCAAAGTCGTGGTCTGAGTTTCTTTCAGTATCAGAAAAATCACATAAGTCATCCAATGTGACAGGTGACGCCAGCGTAGAAAGACGTTGTTCCCTTTGTTTTCTGTTCTCCCTTCTGATTAACATTTTGGTTGTTGTAACATCTATTGGACCAATTACCATTTTCCTTGTTGATCGCTGGTCAGTCAGAAATTCTTTCTCTCGCTTAGGAACTCTCATTTCCTTTTCACAGTGGCAATTGGAAAACTCAACACTTGCATGAGGCTATGTCAAAAAGCTTTCTTGCTTCCTTTCTGAACTGATTCAATAAACTGTCAAAGCTCTTTGTTCCTTTTCTCCCTTTCATAGGCTTCAATCGCTTGAGGTGCTTCTGGTAGTATTCTTTGACTCGAGCGATAATGCGGTAATGATGACATGTAGGAATGCTTGCCTTCTTCCATATTTCTTCAACCTGCACTGCCACATAGGAAATAATGTCATTTACTAGTGGATTTTTAACTCCTTTTTGAATCAGTTAGTGTCTTTTGTGCAACAGTGCTCGAATGATGTCCTCGTATGAAGGCAGTGTGTTTCCCGCCAACTCCCTTGGAGGGCCAACTTTTTTTTTTTTTTTTTTTTTTTTTTTTTTAAATTTAAATATTGCCTATAGCGCCTGTAGGCAGTGGTGACCCAGGGCTCGGATGGTAGACTCTGGAGGTTCACTTGAGGGCTGTGATGGTTGGTCCTCGCCCGTGGTGGCGCAGGCAAGATTCTTATAGTGACGCCTGTGAGGCTCATGCCGCCCCCCTGTGTCCTCCGATGCACTCGCAATCGAAGGTAGAGTTGATGGGCATGGCGTGTGAGTTTTCTTAGGCCACTCGACGGTGCAGAAAGGTTTTGGTTTTCTTCGGGGATCGAACTCGGTTCACCGAGAACGCCAATCGGAGACGCTAACCACTCCGCTACCGCCTCCCCTGGGCTCTCATCACTGCTCCGAGTGTTCAGTTTTGGTTTATGCTATACTGACATCTTATCTCTCTCATTGTCACCTGTTATTCACCTTTGTATCAGTGTTTGTTTTTATATCACTGAAGTACGGCCACGTGTACAAATCCTGAAAAATAAGATAATTAATAATTATTCAATGCTCTTGGGGCCAGTGAAGATTTAAAGATAGAGACATGAAATTTTTATGGGATGTGTTTCTCATCATACCACACATTTTAAGCACCCGTGGCAATTGATGCCAAAAAATATTATTTTTCACTCACCTTAGTATCAACAGACTCGTTATTTTACCGTCAAATCGCAAACTATTCATAAAACCATGCAGCCGTATTATAAAACAATATGATTAAAAAGTAGGTAATGTAATAGCTGAGAAATAGGCTGTATGAGAAAGAGGTCGACATCAGCCTGTCAACGGTGAACGTGACAAACCTGCGGGAATCCCACCACTCCACCCCAGGGGCCAGGATAAAATGGGCCGACAATAGACGCCAATGAACGTACCGAATCGTACTACTACTTCGAAGCCGAAGTGGCGGCTGTCTTCTGCACGTGACGCACATTATATATGATTAACAAAGGCCGCATTTGGCATTCTTCAATATCACTATCGTTACAATTGAGATTAATATCATTACAAAACTCCCTGAATACCATCTTATTGTGCCATCTTTTATTCGCTGCATTTTAAATAATTCGTGTCATTATTCATCTGCTCAGGGACTGTAATATTAGAACATAAGAACATAAGAAAATAAGGAAGCTACAAGAGACCGTGAGACCTACACAAGGTAGTTCCTGTTACTTAACACTACCTACATCCACCTCTCATCCCTATCCATGAATTTACCTAGCCTCCTTTTAAAGCTCCCTAATTACTGCACTAAGTACCTGTCGACTGAGTCCATTCCAATCAATTACCACCCTATTTGTAAACCAGTTTTTTCCTATTTCTTTTTTAAATTACGCTTTTCCAGCTTGAATCCGTTACTTCTTGTTCTACCCTGGTTACTAGCCGTAAGAACTTTTCCTACCTATCCTTTATTATATCCCTTTATCCACTAAAAAACTTTTATCAGATCGCCCCTTACTCTGTGTCTCTCGAGTGAGTGTAAATTTAATAGCTTCAATCTCTTCTCATAACTAAAGTTACGCATCTCATGAATAATTTGGTCATCCTTCTCTGCACTGATTCTAACAAGGCTATATCCATCCTGTAATATGGAGACCAAAACTGAACCGCATAGTCTAGGTGAGGTCTGATTATAGCCAAATAAAGCTTTAGAATAACCTCAGCACTTCTACTTTTAACACTTCTGGTAATGAAGCCTAACACCCTATTAGCTCTATGTCTAGCCTCAATATATTGTTTCCTAGGTCGGAGGTCTGAGCTCACCCTCACTCCCAGATCTCTCTCACCTTCTGATCTTTTTAATGATATATTGCGTATGGTGTATCTATTACCAGAGTTTTTTCTACCAACATTCATAACGCTGCACTTATCAATATTAAATTCCATCTGCTATCTGAATAACCACTCATTAAGTTTATCTAAGTCTCTCTGCAATATGTTTACATCAGATTGTGATCCAATAATCCTACCTACCTTAGTATCATCAGCAAATTTGCTGATATCACCGCTAATCCCACTATCCAAGTCGTTGATGTAAATAAAGAATAGTAATGAACCCGAAACAGACCCTTGTGGAACCCCACTTGTCACCAGCCCCCATTCAGATTTAGAACCAATTATTGTAACCCTTTGTTGCCTATCACTTAGCCAAGCTCCGATCCAACGAAGAACCTTCCCATCTATTCCATGAGCCTTAATCTTATTTAAGAGTCGATCGTGTGGTACCTTATCGAATGCCTTACTAAAGTCCAGGTATATTATATCATAATCCTTATCATTATCTGTTGTTTCATAAACTTTCCTATAAAAACTCAATAAATTGGTGAGACATGACCTACCATTGGTGAATCCATGTTGTGAATCATTGATCAAACTATGTTTTTCTAAGTGCTCTCTAATGTTTTTTGCAATAATAGATTCCAATAATTTACCTACCACTGACGTTAGACTACGGGTCGAAAATTTGACAAAGTCCTCTATCACCCTTCTTAAATATGGGGACTACATTTCCTTTCCTCCACATTAACGGCACTTTGCCTATATCAACCGATTTCTTAAAAATGTGCACTAACGACTCACTAACAACCTCTTTTCATTCTTTTAATACTCTCGGATAAACTTCATCTGGTCCTGGTGACTTAAAATTCTTCATTCTATTTATACCCTCTTCTACCATTTCCCTAGTTATCACAATATCTTTGAGTTTCTCATCATCGCTTCCTTTAAACATCTGTTCACTATCAGGTATCGTCTGTATATCCTCCTGAATAAAAACACTTCAGAAATAATAATTTATACTTTTACACATACCCTCATCCGTAGTTATAATCTCACCCTGCCCTATTCTTAACGGCCCCACCAATTCCCTAGTCTTTGTTTTATAGACCTGAAAAAAACACCTTAGGGTCGTTCTTTGCCTGTCCAGCGACCTTAATCTCATAATTGATTCTTAGTTACTCTTGTTAATCTCTTCACTGTCCTCGCCATCACGTTATACTGTTCTTTGCTCACCTGTCCAGCCTTGAGTCTTAAGTACATGTTTCTTTTTACTCCAATGTTGTGTTTTAAATTCGCAGTCATCCATTTGGGGTCGTTCTTTCTTGATCTTATCGCCCTATAAGGAATATTCTTTTTCTGTCTTGCAATTAAATTCCTTACAAATAATGTATAATCCTCATCAGCCCCGACCTCACTGACACCTGTCACCACACTGACCTCCGACAACTCAAGCAGCTTTTCTTCCTCTCTTTCGGGGTTGATATATGGGTACCTGGGGAAGGTAATTGTGGTAACGCGGATGTCACACTGTAGATGTAGCCCTGTGGCCCCTGTGTCCCGGGGTAACGGGTTGTCACCCATCGCAGGCTCAAAGGCTAATGCGACGGAGATGAGCACCGAGGCCACGCGCAGCATAGCGTATGCCCCCATCTTTACCTGTATTCATTGAAACCTGTCTTGCTCCTTACTCACAGTATCCTACACCAGATTCTATCCTCCGCTGCAAGCTGCAGCATTTGTATTGCGGAGTTCCTTTACCTCATCTTTCAAAACGAAAACATTCTTGCAAGACTGTACCGAATTTGCTTTCACCTTATCAAATACCTCTTCCTTGACTACAGCGCTCAGTTTTCTCAGTCCTCCATGTCTTCCTTCACTTCTTTGAATTGCTCCCGAGAACTCTTTCTTCCAGTATTTCAACCCTATCTTCCAACTTTCCCTGCCTCTCGAACAAATCAGTTACATGAATCGACTGCCCTGGTGTGAACGATTTCTGAGAAAAAAACATATAAGTTAATGTGCACTTTATTGACTATTCAAGACAAGTAGTGAATCTTGTTGACTTTACGCGACTCGACTAGTTTGGTGTAAACGCAGCCAAGATCAAATTATTATATCGTCAAATATATAGTCTAATAATAATTAAATAATTTTATTTTTTATTCTAAAAAAATAACTAAATAATTTGATCTAGAACACAGCCGTACACACAGGGCCGGATTTAGACCTGTGGAGGCCCCTGGGCAGCCTCTGTGTGGGGGCCCCCTTTCATTACAAAATTTTACAAATTATGAGATGCCGAGCAGCTGGGGGGTTTGGGGATTTTTTTTTGAAATTTTAGCCTTTTTAGGAGCATTTTGAAACAATCAGCATAGCTAAATTGAGAAAGTATATTAACTTTAGCAATGTATATAAAAGAGAAGAGATTGATAATTATCAGTCATATTTATAAGCAAAGTAAGCAATAACTACTGTTTACAACACAAGTCTGAATATCTATGATGCATATCTACATTTTCCATATATCTGCAAATGAACAAATAAATTTTACAATACCAGTAGCTACCTTTAATTACAGCACTGGCAGTGGCACTTTACGAGATCTAGCCCTTGCAAAGTTTTTGATCAAATCATGGAAGTCAGTTTCTCTGAGGATGTCATATTCAATGCTCATCAAAGCTAGGTGGCTAAGCCTGTCATGACACATTGTAGTACGAAGTCTGTTTTTGATAAATTTCATTTTACTGAAAGAACGTTCTCCAGAACAATTTGTAACCATGAGCACCAAGTACATCCGCAACATTATTTCAATATTTGGAAATGTATCTACAACATTCTTGTATATCAACAGCTTGTAAAGGAAATGTGCCCTCCCTTTCTCTGCATCTTCGTCTTTGAGAAATTGAGTAAAGAAGGCTGCAAACTGCACTAGTTCAACTCCAAGTGTTTGATCCAGATAATTCTTGTACTCAGCAACCAATTTCTCTGTAGCTGCTTCAATTTCATCACAATTCAATGATTGCAGTTTATCCAAGAATCCAAAAAGTGAACAGATTTCTTCATAGGCCTTCAACCGTTGATCCAGTGAACTCAGGAACTGATCAATTGCTGGAAGGAAATTCTGTATGCGAAATGCTTCTGACTGTGAGTCCATAATCCAATGGATTGAGTAGGACATTACGTTGGCGCTTACGTGTCTGTAAATATTCCTCGGTTCCTGACAATTATTTCCCCTTCTCCTCATAAACATGGAAGCGATCTCGTTTTTCACGTACAAAACATTCCAAAGACTTCAACATTGCGACTGCTGTGTTCAACTCAAGTTTTAGATCTTGCAATACGTGGCTTGTGGCATCAACTCTACCAAGAATGTCATGCCAAAAAACAGCATAAATGGCTGTCTCTAGCTTGCCCATCTTTTCAAGGAGACCGCTGGCTTCATAACGAGTTTTTCTCATCTCATTCTCATCACTAGTTATTTTAGCAAGTGTTTCACGGATTGGGACATATCCTTGGACAATTGCTTTCACTGCAACAGCTCGACAGGACCATCTTGTTGTAGAAATCCTCTTTGGTACAGACACTGGGCCAGATTCTACATTTTTCAGTAAATCGCTAAGAATTGCATAACGAAGTGTAGAAGCTGTGAAGAACACATAAATGGCCTCTAAAAAATCAAAAAATGAGATAGCTGCTTGACAACATTCAGCTGCAGCTTTTCCAACCAGGTTTAATGAGTGACCTGCACAAGGTATCCAAACTGCATGATGATTTTTAGCTGCAACTTTGGCTTGCAGACCATTGTATCTCCCACTCATAGATGTTGCATTAACATATGATTGCCCACGACAGTTTTGAATGTCAATATCATAGTCTGTTAGAAATTTCATCAAACCTTCAAACATTTCTTGAGCCTTGTGTCCTTGATTTGGTAAAAAAATTACAAATCTCTCTACAGGTGTATCATGCTCCATGTATCTGAAGATCAGTGTTAGTTGATCAACATGACCTTCATCAGGTGTTGAATCGAGAGAAATTGAGTAATATTTTGACAGCTTTATACGTGCAATTATTTCCTTGAGTACTTCATTGCCTATTAGTCTGATGATTTCTTCACAGATGGTTGAAGATAAATAGTTTGTATGGCCACTGCCTCGACTGGCATGATTATGTATGTGTTGCCTGAGGAAATCATCATACTCGGCCAAAAGCTCTAACAATCCTAAATAATTTCCATTATGAGGAGATCCAATTATTTCATCATCTCCTCGAAGAGCTAGGCCTCTTTCACATAAAAATTTCAACACACTAATCAGTCGTTTCAAAAGACTACACCAATACTGATCCACTTGATCCACTTGTGTTGTTAGCTTTGAGTCTACACCTCCAACTCTCATTGCACGACTTGTTGCTGACAAAACTGCTTGAATGTGATCCTTTGATTGTTCATGGACAGCAACCCTATTGGCGTGTTTCCAGTCACAGAACCCATCAGATGTGAACTGAGATCTCGAAGCACCCATTAGCTTGCAATAGAAGCAGTAGACCCGCCCATTTTCTGGAGATAGACATAGCCAAGAACGCTTTGTAACTTCCCCATTTCGATTCCTTCGCTCAAACATACCTGCTGTGCATTTGTGACTGACATTTTTTGCGTCTTTTTGGATTGCTGAATTAGCTTCCGAAAATGTTGCATCACTGTGGTGGAGACTCAGCACCTTTCTCTTTTTATTCTGTTTTTCTTTTACTTTTTTATCTATCTATGTATGTATGGATCATCCACACCTGTGGATACACAAGGAAGCACAAGGAAAAGATGCAGAGGATGTTACAAAAAGATATCACTAGGAGAAGGATACATGGTGGCCTCAAACAAAGCTAGAAGAGTTCTTCTGCAGTGCATGTGATGGTCAGCCACATCTCTGTCTTTCATGTTTCAATGAAAAATATGCCTCATACTAAGGAAAATGCATGGGAAATTGGGAAACGATTAAACATTCGGATAATTCAATTTAGCTTTTTTTAAATTTTTGTTTACGAAACTAATTTCGTGAGTTTTATGGTATTTTCTTCTACAGTTAATTACTGCTGCATTATGTAATGATTGTAATTTGCTTGTAAGATGAATACACCTTACAAGCTTTGTGTTACAAAGTTTTATATGCATTTTGGAAGCGTGTATTGTTATACATAATATTATCTTATCAATGCATCTAATTTCAATGTTTAATTTTTTCTTTATATGCAAGGAATGCATTCGCATGTTTTATTTGATAACTGCTTTATTTTCATATTGATTATAATGCTTATAGGATCACATTATCATATGAAAACATAATTAAAAAAATAATTTGATGAACAAGGAAAAAGGATTTTTGGGCTAATCATAATTCACTAATTTACACAATTATGAGTATTTTTTATTACCTGATATCGTTGCAAGACATTTATAGCCATAATAAATATAAATGTACATAAAAATTGGCTATGTACTCATTTTTGCAAAAGTTTTTAAAAAGGGTTATTCGGGCAACGGATGTACCAATTCGCAAAGAAGGAAAGATCTGCTCGGTACACAGGTGGCCCAATACGCAGTTAATGTGTTAAAATCCCACTGTAGTGATCATCCATACGATGATACGACGCCACTTTTATGTAAACAAACACTTACGTCATTCTGTGACATATGAGTTCACTTTCATTACTTCATTTCATCACATATAGACATATCTCAGTATTCTGTGCCTTACTAGCACACTCTTTGTGTATTCATGGACACCAGAAATCATTAATTGGTAGCGAAATATTACATCGAAAATGAAAAAAATACTAAAAAACTCACCTCAAAATCAGCCACGGGTCGCTCATTAAACCCCTTAATCAGCTGCGTGTGCCCGTTTTCCCTAATATCTGTTAGAGGGAGACCATTCTAAACCTAGAAATGTGGCCATGGGCAATCAAGCAACACTACCGCTTTAGGCAGTTAAAGTTATATAAGATAAATAATTTAAGTTAATTTATATCAAGTTAAATTAAGTTAAGTTAAGTTAATATATATAATAATTATCAAGTTAATATAAGATAAATTATTAATCTGATTATAAAGTAAGGCCTCTTGATTAAAAAATATTTATTATATAAATATACAAGGAAGTATTAAGTAAATAAATAAATAAGAACAAAAATTATAATATGTGGAGACCCCAGGCCCCAGTTTGGCAGATTGCCCCATTTTGTGGGGGCCCCCTGATTGTGGGGGCCCCTGGGCAGCTGCCCACTCCTAAATCCGGCCCTGCGTACACAGAGCCGTCCGTGAAATAAACTTTGGCTCCCTGTGTGGTTGCACACTGCAGTGCCTCTCTCGCTTGTCAGCTCGGTAGCGCTGAGTTTGGACTTTATCTGGCAAAGTAGAGTTCTGTTTGTCGCTAGGGTGGAGAATGTCTGGTTGTTGTTGGAAGGATCAGGCTTGAAATGTAAGAGTATAGGTGTTGAGCATTTAGGTTCTAGAATCTAGATGCATTCGGGAACTGTCGCCGCCCGAGTTTTTTTTAAGTCTATCTTGGTGTAGTGTATATATCAATCTTGTATGATTGTTCATGCTTAGCATTTTTTTTCCCCAATTGTGAAATGACATTAATGTAAAATACTCAATACAATAAATAAATCAACTTACTGATTTCCTAACTAATGAATTTTGCATATTGAAAGGAAGAAATATTTTGATGGAGTTGACGAAGTCTATTTTTTCCAACAGTTATCTACAAACATGGCCACTCGCTGGGGCATTATTAGTGTGGGAATGATATCCTGCGACTTCGCAGCAGCGGTACAACTCCTACCAAAGGAGGAACATCAGGTGGTGGCCGTGGCCGCGCGCTCGCTGCAGGACGCCAAGAATTTCGCTGCCAAATACGGCATCGAGAAGGCTTACGGATCGTACAGTGAGATGGCAAAGGATCCCAACGTGGGTGAGTGGGTGCGAGGCGACGTGTTGTTTTCTTCTTAGGTAACAACTTAGACTTGTACGGTGTGTGTGTATGTGACTGTGTATGTGCCTATATTTGTATATATCTAGTTGTAGCATACGGGGCCTGAGCTATACTAGTGTGGTCCTGTCTCCAATCTATGTTTATTTAGTTTCCTTAAATTGGTGCACACTTTTTACCGACATCACCTCTTCTGGTCCACTTCAAACATTTATACTTTTATGAGGGAAACTAGACTTTTTGTGTTATTTGTGTTATGGGAAAATCTTACTTTTCTCAATATTTCCTTGTGTTCTCTCAGTCCAGCTAGCCTCTCTTTTTCTCTAAGTAATAGCAGGTCTTTTCTGTCAACTCCCAAGTCATTTACTAGATGACGTACAGTAAATTAAATCTACTTTCTCTATTTTTGAAGTGTTGGCAATTTAATTAGTGCCGACCGGGGTAATTTGGTCCTGGTTTTGACAAACTTTGATCTAGTTTCCATATCTATTGAAATAAACAAACAAAAAGTTAATACAATCATAGGAGGGTCACTACCTACAGTATATGTCATTAAAGTTTGAACAAATTTTCATTATAGCTCTGTTAGCAATACACTGCGAAGTGCGGACCGCATTGTTACACTAAATGGGGTAAATCGGACCTAACTCTGGGGTAAATTGGTCATATATATATATATATATATAAAAAAAAAAAAATTCTTAAAAATTTGACAAACCTCCAAAAACTTAAACATGTCATGCCATGCCCATGGACACTATCAAACCTTCTGTGAGCTGTTCCTCACATTCTCTGGTTAGGCGGAAAAGATGACCAACACGCACACGCTTGGGTTCCAGTCTTTGAGTTCCTAGTCTTTCTTCTTTTTCTAGGTCTATGTTAGTTTTCTTTTATAATTTCTAAGCATTGTTACTTAATTTAGTAATATTTTACACTAGGGCCAGAATTCCCTACACAATTGGGAGTATGGTTTCTGTTTACCTTATTGGATTCTAGGAAACATTCTCTCTATGAGCTTCCGTCACAAGGCACTTCTTTCGGAGATATAAGATGTTTTTAATAGGAAGGAGATCCGAGTGTATGGAGATATGAAAATTAAACTAACCTAACCCCACCTTTTGACTCACTAACCTAACCTAATCTAAGCTAACCCACGCTTTAACCTCCAAACTAAAGTCAAATCTGCATTAAAAAAGTGTCCGCGGCAAGGGAAGAACAGAGGCGATGCAGGTCACAAGAGGAAGAAGAGTCAGGCGCACGTAAACACTTGGCTCTCGCCTCCCTATGAACATGTCATTATCTTCGAAAGTAATGATTTGCGACGGAAACTCAGAGAAAATGTTTCCTAGAATTCAATAAGGTAAACAGAACCACACTCCCAATTGTGTAGGGAATTTCGGTCCTAATGTAAAATAATACCGTTAGGTTACGTAATCAATGCCCATGTTAGGTTAGTTAACTAGCAGGGAGGTATGGGTGGGCATAGGCCCCCAGTTATGTCAGGAGAGTATTGGTTTATAGGAAGTATTGGTTGAAGCTGCACATTTACCGTATCCATTAAGGTAAACAGAAATCATTCTCCCAATTGTGTAGAGAATTCTGGTCCTTGAGTAAAAATTTACCCTTAATTTATATACCAGCACCCTTAAACTAATTCCATATTAGCATTCAACAACCTGAAACAAAAGAAACAAGTGCAAATAAGCAGTTAATCCTCACCGTGATATGCCGTGTGGGGTACATTACACTGGGTCCAATTTACCCCGCGAGTGTATTTGTCACCGGGGTAAATATGGACTCAAACTGAGCATTGATCATACAAAAATTAGACAAGATAGAGCATTTCTGATATGTTCATGTTAAAGTAGAGGAAAAACACTCTATATACGCTTATTTACAAGAATGTACTCCATCTCGTATTTGAATCCCATGAAAATTCGCCAAATCAGCTGATTTTGTAAACAAACTTCGCCGTAACTTTTTTTTTGCTGTCATTTTACTCTTTTTCTATTTTGGTTCCTGGGTTCAGTTACATATTGATATTTATATTCATATTAATACTAGAAATGTTAAAATGGTTGTTTTACTACATGGGATATTCAAAACTGTTACACTCTTATTTATATTGAAACAAACACCAAAGCAAAGATGGCGGTCCGAATAGAACCGGTCCGTTGGAAGGACCAAATTACCCCGGTCGGCACTACCTTTAGTCTTTCTTTGTAGGTTAGATCTTTCAATTCAAGCACCATCTTAGTTGCTAACCTCTGTATTTTATCCAATTTCTAAATATTCTTTGTCATGTCAGGGAACCACATTGTTACAACATACTCTTGTTTTGGTCTTATCATTGTGGTGATTATTTTCATCATATACGTATTTATCCATAAAATGCAATGTTATGTTCCTCATCATTCTATATGAAATACATCATTCTAGCTTATCTAGTGCTAGATCTTTCTGGAATACTATTCCCATTTTTCTTCTTCATTTTTCCACGTTAATTTTTGGATGGTAATGGTCTTCCTCATTTCCCAGTTCGTACGTCCAGCTAGGTCCTTTTCCACTTTTCCTCATTTGCAGTACATGACATTTACTTGCATTGAATTCCATTTCCCATCTTTCACTCCATTCATAAATTCTATGAAAATCATTCTACAATTCTTCGCAAACTTTGTGGTTTCTTATCTTCCTCATCAACAAACATACTTACATAACTATTGACTCCGTTTGGTAGTTAATTTATGTACGTATATCAAGAACATTATTGGTGCTAGGACTGCTCCCTCTGGTACTCCGCTTGTCACTTCCCTCCAATCCCATTTCTCGTCACTAACCACTCTTCTAATTTCTCTTCCTTTCTGACAGTCTTACATCAGTTTTTTAATTGCTCCCTGCAAACCTACAAATTCTTCTACATTTTACGATACCCTTTTTTGTGGTACTTTGTCAAATGCTTTCTTTAGATCCATGTATACGTAGTGTGCCATTTCATCCCTTTCATGTGTTATATCTATCACTCTAGTCTAGAGTAAAAACTTAATAGTTAATGATACATGAGCTTATTTTCCTGAATATTAATTCTCTGTTAGAAACCCTTCTCTTTCCATGACTGTCCACTTTCTCTAAGAAAAAATTCACAGATTGTACATACTATGCTGCTCAATGACACAGGTGTATAATTAAATGGTTGTTCTTTGTTTCCATTCATATATATGGCCACAATCTCAGCTCTTTTCCACTCGGGATTTTTGCTGCTCTCAACAACCGTTCAATCATGTCATGGATTGATACAACCAGAACATTTTTCCATTCCTATAAAACATGACCTGACACTCCATCTGGACCGATTACCAATTTCAACTCAAGCAACTACATCTTAGTACATCTTAGTTAATTTATGGTCAACCTCTTTCTATCCGATACTATTAGTAAATCAAGACATCTAGCTCAAGCCAAAGACTACTGTATACTGAACTTGCTACTCAGTTTGGGCTATTTCCAGTTGAGGCTAATGCCGTAATTCCTGACATTTTCGAACGTCACTCCCATTTCCCTTCCTATGGTTTATCAGTATAAATGATATACTGTTATATTCGTAAATGTTTGTTCTTTGATATTATCAAATAAAAAGCAGTAAAATACACTAAAGAAATGCCATTATGAGAAAGTGAAGAAATATGCATGAACTTAAACTCTTTGCCATTTAATAGTTTGCGAGAAAACTTTTTACATGAAACATATCAATAGAAGCGGAATTTTATTAGCTTTCCATTGATATATTTCGTTTTCTGATCAATGAATTAGCACCATGCATAAATTAGCATTAACTAAATAAATAACCTCATCAATCGGGAAAATTACCCGATTGATGATGTTATTTTTCTAGTTAACGCTAATTTACGCATGGTGCTAATTTATTTATCAGAAAACGATATATATCAATAGAAAGCTAATAAAATTCCGCTTCTATTGATATGTTTCATGTAAAAAGTTTTCACGTCACGCAAAATATTACATGGCGAAGAGTTTACGTGAATACATTCATATATATTTCTTCAGTCTCATAATGGCATTTCTTTAGCGTATTTTACAGTTTTTTACTTGATAATATTATAGAACAAACATTTACGAAGATAACAGTGTATCATTTATACTGATAAACCATAGTCTACTGTATTCATGGAACCCTTTTTTACTTGCCAATCCGATTGATGATGTTATTTTTTTAGTTAACGCTAATTTATGCATGGTGGTAATTAATTTATCAGAAAACAAAATATATCAATGGAAAGCTAATGAAAATCCACTTCTATTGATATGTTTCATGTAAAAAGTTTTCTCGCAAAATATTAAAGGGCGAAGAGTTTAAGTGAATTAAGTTCATGCATATTTCTTCACTCTCTCATAATGGCATTTCTTTAGTGTATTTTACTGTTTTTTATTTGATAATATTATAGAACAAACATTTACGAAGATAACAGTATATCATTTATACTGATAAACCATAGGAAGGGAAATGGGAGTGATGTTCGAAACACTTTTTTACCTTGCCGATCGGCCTCCACTGGTCATGGGCGGGTCGGCGCGGGGCAGGAGTAACAAGTCCAGTATACAGTAGTCTTTGCTCAGGCCCATAGTTTACCATATTCAAGTGATGTAGCTCCCTCGAGGACAGCAGTAATTGGGGATTTTAGCTGTCCGGGTTCCGTGTCAGTCAACCACAGCCTGATCATACGCTGGACACGCATTCTCAAGCTGTTACCCACTCAGAAAAATCTTAAAGTAATCGTCCAGACCATTTCATCATTCCTGATTTAATGCAGTCAAAATATAGCCATTATCGAGTATATCAACTTTTCTTTCTCTAGAACAAAAGTTCTCACTTTTTGCATCCAGTCACCCGTTTTTAAATAATCCGCAATCAAAATCTGTAAATTCCCCGAGCTTCCAAAACGCTCCTGACGACAAGCAGACGACGCACCACGACTCGGTGACGTCACCTGAGGTGGCCTCACAACCTCGTAATACAAATACAAGGTAATGCAAGTACACGTAAAATTAGAAATAAATATAGTACTTGAAGAATTTTGGGTGTTTCGGCTATTAGGCTATTTGGGAATTAGGCTACAAGTATGGCTTACCCGGCTCGGGACACGTTTTAAAGGGACGACAGTTCGCGCTCACAGGCTGCCTGCTGAGAGGAAACTGAGACACAGGCCCTTATCATTTCAAATCCACCCTCACGAGAGAGTTGACAATTAGTTTTATTTTATAGGTCTAGCTTGGATCTTTGATGCAGAACATTTTGACGTGATTCTGATAAATACTTTATTTTTGGCGAATTTTTACAAGTTTTTTGACGCGATTCGCGTCAAAAGCTCAGATGTAGACGATTCCGTTTTGACGCGAATCGCGTCACGGTCCGTGAGAGGGTTAACTACCTGATCTTGTTTGTGGATAATTCCCTGCCATGAGCGAGACTTGAACGTAGGACTACGAGTGGCGCACAGCGCCTTTATTTACTGCGCAAGCGAGCAGTGTGTGTGTTATTCACCTGCAGGGGTGTCCAAAGTTTTTTCACAGAGGGCCACATGCGGAAAATATACGAAGGGTCGGGCCACTCAGTAAAGGCAAGGTGATATAGTAAATTTAGCAAAGTCAAATCAAATGTAGGTAAATATAATCGTTGATAATTGAAATTGCTTAAAAAATACACAAGATCACAGCTTTCCATTAATGAATTTTTATGAATTCATTTCTATGAAAAAGTATTCATTTTCCCATCGTTTCTGAAATTTTCTGCACTCACTCGCTATCTTGCGTTTCTTTGGTTCCGCCATTTTGGTTCCGGCCCGGCGCGGCGGCGGTAAAAGTTAAACAAATACGTCCGTTACCTAACTTACAATCCTCTCTCTGTCGAGCCTCGAACAAAGAGTAGCATTTTAAACAAAACACGGCTCTCTAACAACAAAATCCTAACTCAGCTTCCACTCCAAAGACCAGTCAGACAACCCGTAATGTGTGCTTGCCTGTGTGTGGGTGTCAGTCTGTATGTATGTCTGACTGGGGAGCGAAAAGCCAGATTACTACGACACAACCAGCCCCACTTCAAATAACTGTGGGAGAGACAGGAGTCACTCCCTAACACTCCTGCACACCTCCTCTCTTCCACAACCAGAATAAGGGCATGGATAAGCCCAAATTAGGTCCAACACCCCCAACCAGGCGCTTGACTGAAAGACGAAAACCGAGAGAGACTGGTGCACGTGTGTGCTCCTTACGAACGCCGCTCGCTGTCTATCCAAGGCCGGCTGTTTCCACCCGCCTTCCTCGTGGGCGTCATGTCCTTGTCCAGCAGTCTTGCGAAACGTAATATTCGCGTCTCTCCTATCACCGTCTCCTTCACAGCTCATTTACTATTTTCTCTCGTCCACATCTCCCTCTCCTTCCATCTCTCTGTTCACCTCTTCCTCCTCACCTCCATCTGTTATCTTGTTTAACTCTTCCCGCCACGCCAAAAGGAATAATTTTAGCGTCCCTCTCAATTCATTCACAATTCATTTTGGGACATAAAATTATTTCATTACATTTTAAAAAATTTACTGCGGGCCAATTAAAAATGGACAGCGGGCCGCAATTGGCCCGCGGGCCGTAGTTTGGACACTCCTGACCTATAGTCTTGTCCACGCGAGTCGGACTCGCGATCGCCAGTTTCACCCTCCAGGTGCGACATTGGAGCTCATTATTACCGATCTTTGGGCAATGCTGGGACCTCACACACCACACACCCTCATCCCCTTGCTCAAGAGGGACAGTAACCGCCCGAATTTGTCAGTGAAAAATCCCTGGGAGCAGTGAGGATTCGAACCGGCTACCACAGAATGGCAGGCCAGCACACTATCGACTTCACCATCGTGGCGGTGTGTGTCTGAGAGTTGAATATACAATTTGGGTTAAAACAGTACTGCAGCATAATCATACGTCAATCGTTTCAGAAGTTGACCTCTCATCTGCATTTTCATCGATTAAACTCAGTCTTTATTAAATTTATTTTCCTTTTTCTAAAGATGTGGTTTACATTGGGACTACCCACATCTGCCACCTGCCGGTGTCTTCCCAAATGCTGAAGGCGGGGAAGCCGGTGCTGTGCGAGAAGCCGCTATGTATGAACGTGAGGGAAACACAACAGCTGGTGCAGACGGCGCGAGAATGTGGCGTCTTCCTAATGGAGGTGAGGATAGACATTAATATAACTATTAACTGGACACCATTACAGTGTTGGGGACATATTCATAACGTAAAAGCAAAACAATATATATATATTTTTTTAGATTGCCAACATAATTATGTGAAGAGGATAGTAGATAATTATAATCATACGCAAAGAGGGTAAACAACAACCTATTTCCATCTGACAGGCTGTGTTCTCGAGGTTTTTCCCAGCTTATAAAGAGCTCTCGCGCAGACTGCAGGACGGGGAGATCGGGGAAGTGGTCCAGGTCATTGCGTCGTTAGGGAAGAATTTGATTCATTTGGACAAACTAAAGTGAGTAATATTTTTCTCATGTGTTCTATATGTTTCGTGGCATTTTCATTCATACGGTGTTTGCATTAGTTCCCCAACCAGGAATCACATTGACGTGGTGGTGGAGCGTGACCCAAGAAGGACTAAGGGAATATTATAATGACAAATCTTTTCAAGCTAAGAGGATTGGCAGGAAGGGCCATGAATAATGGTCTGCAAGGTGTGTAATGTCTCTGTAGACATGCTGCTGTACATTATTCTTCTATAATCATTGCTACACAGGTTCATCCAAGTTGATTGGAGCATCGGCCAGGAAGTATAGGAGACGCAGGAGTAATCGCTGGTGAAGGTATAATCACTTATGAACGTAATTCGGTATTTTTTATTAATTTTGCTTGAATCAGAGGTTTTCAGTGTTTATAGTGCATATAATATATATATATATATATATATATATATATATTTATATTATATAATTTTGCATTCATAATTATATATATATATATATATATATATATATATATATATATATATATATATATATATATATGCATTCATAATATATATATATATATATATATTATATATAATATATATATATATATATATATATATATAATATAATATAATTATATACATACGAATATTATGATGCAATATGCTTTTTATACTTTGAAAAATGAGTATTATTGTAACATCGTTCATTACAGCACTTTAATCGCCACGGTGAAATTTATATTACAGAAAAATATCTTGAAAACCGTGGATTTACAATCTACGATATTTCCTTGATATATTCAAAGAATCATGAAACATTGCATTATACTCTATCCAAATATTATGAGGTACAATAGTTGAGCAATGAGGAGTGATCACGTGAGAAGAAGAAAGAACTGAGATCTTGGCCTGTTGTGTTCTCTAATGGACAATTCTACATCAGCTGTTTTGTTTTAAGGAATTTTGAAAACTAAAAATTAAACCTGCCTTGAATAACTAGGAATAATATCGATGTTCTTTTTCCAGTTAATTTTGAACAACATTGCTTCTTGTGTGATAATAGACAAGTTGTCTATTATCACTATTGTTATGAGAAGACTTAAGAAATGTGTTCTTCTATGTGTGTAGAGTGTCATAGAATATATGATTCCTAAAAAATATTGAGTTCATGCTGTAAAAGTGATGATATAGTTAATTGCTTGGAATAACGTCCGCCATTGACATGACTTCACACGCTGGACAGGCGGGGCAACCGAACCTCTACTGTGGGGTGACTGCTCTACTGTACGGTGGGTGCTCTACGGTGGGCTCTACAGTGGGGCTCTACTATAGTGAATTGACTGAGATAATTTAACTGATTTAGGAACTGTGGTGTGACTGAGTGATGAGATATGGCTGATTTCGTATGCTTGTCCTTCGTATTAAAGTTGAGAGACATTCCTTACTCCCCTTGACCACTGTGTGGGGTGAATATTGTTTGCAGAGGCGAGGAGCTTCTCTACATATCTATCTTATATTTGCTTCTTACTTTATACATTACCATCTCAAAGAAATACACACACACAAAAAACTAAAATCCTCTTCCCCTCCAGCTGTTGCCAAAACTTCTTAGGTGCAGGCCTAGCCAATCCCCAGCCATCGTCCTAGTATTTCAAGCCACTGAATATATTTCAGCCTAAACATATAATACGCATGTACTTTTCAAATCACTAATACTTTCATCAAAAAGGTCCTCACAGCAGTACATGCAGCCTTTGAGCATGAGGAAATTTCGGCGATCAGCCAGCCACCATCGCTTCTTTATCTTGTATTTTTTGGGAATTGAGATGAATATCTTCCCTGGTGTTGACCTGCCAGTATTAGTGCACATTGGCACGTATCACTAATGATTTTTATTCACCCTTTCCTTTGGCATAGCTTTGCTGGCATGGAGGTAGTATGGGTGGAGACGCCCTGAGCCGCGCAGGTTGAAGCCAAGTCGGCCATATTGCTGTGGGTTAAGGGAGCCCACAACTCTACTGCCAAGGAGAGATAAATCATCCCATAGAAGTATTTTGAGATTCCTGGGAGTAACGTCGGTCCATTCTAAGTGAAAACAGTGTAAAAAGTAAAAAGAAAGAGTGGGTATCTCAGTCACCCAGTGCGTGACATTGCCCACAGCAGTATAGCGGACGGGGGAGAGCGGTGGCTTCACCAGACAACGCAGACCGCGCGGCTCAGGGCGTCTCCACCCATACTACCTCCATGTTTGCTGGTGTCATTATAAATAAACACACCGAGGTTAGCCTCCGCTGCCTTCCGCGTGTGTCCAGCTGATGACGTCACGACCAATGACGGAGTTTTTTGCAGTTACGTCACATTTGGACAACTTAAAACCCTATTTTGATATATTTATTGCTTTTTTTCTTTGAAGGGATGATGTTTAGAGTGATCTTTAACAGTTTAGGAATCTATTGACTAACCTATTAAAAAAAAAAATTCGTTAGGCAACTTGTCTATTGCCATCTATAGAAGGCGTAAGTTTTGAAGTTAGAGAGTAAACTTGATGATTTTTCTTCTTTTAATCTATTATATATATATATATATATATATATATATATATATATATATATATATATATATATATATATATTATATATATATATCGCGAGTTCACGATATATATATTACACACATGCACATTGTTTAAACCATTAGCACCTTTGTTTTTCTCACCTTTGGGCTCAAATGGTTGGCCCTCACACGTAGCGACACATACAGGATTTTCATAGTGATAAATAATATGATTTTTCTAGTGATTGATTAGAGGCTCTTGAATCCCCAAGGTACCTTCGCCGTCGAAGGAAGGGTTGCTTGGTAACATGTGGGCGTCTTCAGCCACTCAACACTGTGTGTGTGTTTGTGTGTGTGTGTGTGTATGTGTGTGTGTGTGTGTGTGTGTGTGTGTGTGTGTGTGTGTGTGTGTGTGTGTGTGTTGTGCGTCATTCACCCATTGTCTTGTCCACGCGAGCCGGACTCGCGATCGCCAGTTTCACCCTCCCGAAGCGAGCTTAGAGCTCATTATGACCGATCTTAGGGTAATGCTGGGACCTCACCCACCACACACACCCATGTGTGAGTATGTGTGTGTCATTTACCTATGGTCTTGTCCACGTGAGCTGGACTCGTGATCGCCAGTTCCACCCTCCCGGAGCGAGCTTGACGCTCATTATTACCGATCTTTGCGTAATGCTGGGACCTCACACACTACACCCCCCCCATCCCCTTGCTCAAGGGGGAAAGTAGCCGCCTGACTTTGTCAGTGAAGAATTTCCGGGAGCGAGCGAGGATTCGAACCGGATAACCTCATAACCTCGTGGTTGGCGCGCCAACGCTCTATTCACTTGGCCATCGTGGCGGTGTGTTAGTGTGTGAAACTTATGAGAGACAGTCAGACACTCATACATACATATAAACACACTGACAGACTGATTGACTGGCGGTCATTATTTATTTCGGTTGTTTTTTACCTCTCTCTCTCTCTCTCTCTCTCTCTCTCTCTCTCTCTCTCTCTCTCTCTCTCTCTCTCTCTCTCTCTCTCTCTCTCTCTCTCTCTCTCTCTCTTTCCATAGGCATCCGGAGACTGGAGGAGGCACGACGCTGAGCCTCGGTATATACCCCATACAAGTGGCTTCCCTCGCGATGGGTGGAGACAAGCCACTCAAGGTGGTTGCTGGAGGCCACCTCATCGACCAGGTAGGTCACGGGGATCGTGAATCAAGTTAATGCATTATACGTTTCTTCTCCCCCCCCCCCTCTCTCTCATATATATATATATATATATATATATATATATATATATATATATATATATATATATATATTATATATTTATATATTTATATTATAATATATTATCGTATATCGTAAATGATGACATAAGATGCACTTCTTCACCAAAAAAAATTTGCCCCGCGTCCCATTGTGCAAAGTTGAGTCCTGTTGCAGACAGATTTGATACCAAACTCTTACTTCCGTGACTGACAATTGGATTTCCTAAATAATACTTCTAACCTGTTAGAAGTAATTTTAGAAAGGCTTTTTGTTACTTTTTTTTCTCTTGGCCAGTCCAGTCCTTTGTGATGTAAAAAAAATGAATAAATAAACTGAGGAATGTTATTCGTACAGCATCTAACTCTTCAAAGTCAAGGATTAACCATATATGAACTCCTATAAGTGTTACTATCGATTTTATCAGAAACAAATTGGAGCGTATTATCAAGTAAAGCATATATATAATGGAATATGGGGGATATATACCAATATCTTAAAAATGCTGTAAAGTATTGTGTTCCACTCGGTAAAAGACACTCACGTAATAATTAAAATAAACTCAAGTGGTAGAACATGCAAATTGAATCAAGGCTTTTAAAGCCGGCCACACACGCAGGCCAGGCCTATCCGGCCGACAAAAAGGAGCGGGTCATCGTTCCCCGGACGAGACCCGGCGCCTCAATAAAATATACAGTACACGTCGGACCGCCGTGTTGACAACATAAAAAAAAAAGAATCCGTTGGCCGAGAATGACTTGTTGGCGATGGCTGCACGTGCAGTGTATGGTATAGATAGATAGATATTTTAGTTTTAAGGCGCCGCAACTGCGGGGTTATTGACGCCTTAACGTGAATTATAGAGGGATCAGTCATCCTTCACAATTATAGAGGTGAATTATAGAGGGATTATAGAGGGATTAGTCAACCTTCACCATTATAGAGGGATCAGTCATCCTTCACCATTATAGAGGTGAATTATAGAGGGATTATAGAGGGATCAGTCATCCTTCACAATTATAGAGGTGAATTATAGAGGGATTAGTCATCCTTCACAATTATAGAGGTGAATTATAGAGGGATCAGTCATCCTTCACAATTATAGAGGTGAATTATAGAGGGATTAGTCATCCTTCACCATTATAGAGGTGAATTATAGAGGGATTATAGAGGGATCAGTCATCCTTCACCATTATAGAGGTGAATTATAGAGGGATCAGTCATCCTTCACCATTATAGAGGTGAATTATAGAGGGATTAGTCATCCTTCACCATTATAGAGGTAAATTATAGAGGGATTATAGAGGGATCAGTCATCCTTCACCATTATAGAGGGATTATAGAGGGATCAGTCATCCTTCACCATTATAGAGGTGAATTATAGAGGGATCAGTCATCCTTCACCATTATAGAGGTGAATTATAGAGGGATCAGTCATCCTTCACCATTATAGAGGTGAATTATAGAGGGATCAGTCATCCTTCACCATTATAGAGGTGAATTATAGAGGGATCAGTCATCCTTCACCATTATAGAGGTGAATTATAGAGGGATTAGTCATCCTTCACCATTATAGAGGTGAATTATAGAGGGATTATAGAGGGATCAGTCATCCTTCACCATTATAGAGGTGAATTATAGAGGGATTAGTCATCCTTCACCATTATAGAGGTGAATTATAGAGGGATCAGTCATCCTTCACCATTATAGAGGTGAATTACAGAGGGATCAGTCATCCTTCACCATTATACCTACAGTGAAAAAACCTTCCTCTTCAAAATCTAGCACTTCCGTATATGTTGCCATGGTGAAATGCAGAGTATGACTGATCCCTCTAGTCCAGACTGCATGACTCCTTCCTCCCTTAACTCTCTCTCTCTCTCTCTCTCTCTCTACAATTAAAATATTTAATTAAAGTCACACACAATATCTGCCCACAAAATGAGCAAGTTACCCGTACATGTTGTGTGTGGACGGCTGAGTATAAGCCCCTCCCACACCCCCGCTCTCACCGCGCGCTGATTGGTTCTAATTTCCCCTAGTCCCGAACAGCAATAGACTTCGGCAATATGCAGCCCGGGCAGCTAAGCCAAGACTGCCAGCACATAGGCCTGGGGGAGGCGTACCCTACCTGCCAGGCTGGCCACCCTTTAATTGGACAGGATTCTGCAAAGCCAACACCTAGAAATGAAGGCCTACAGACGAGCGGCTATCCTCGCAGTGAGGACCCGGCGGAAAGTTTGAACTCGACATTCCCAGTTTAGAAAGGTCCTGATAGACCTACTCATGTTCGGATCACCAGGGCCCAGCTGCCTCTAGCGCTCAACAACCATAGAGCAGAGCCTCTTGCCAAGGAAAATTCCCTGATCGCTCATACGGGCCACGCAGGGCTATCTGTATAAGACAGGTCAGGGCTCGTCATCCTGGTAACGTATCCGGCTACTGTAACACGGGCTGATGGTCTAGAATGACCACCCTTGCCGCCAGCAAACGTTCAACGGCCAGCCTGAAGTAGGGATAGAGAACCACTATGGCCTCAGGCTGTTCGAACACCAGATCAGTGGAGCTGATGTCCCCCCTCGCCCCAGGGAGGGAGTAGCCATTATTCTAGGGGATATTTGTTTGGAAAAAACTACAAGAGTTAATTCTAGCTGTATAACCCCGGGAATGAGTTAGCCGCAACCCAGGCACAAGGATTACTACAGGATACCTGAGCTACGTTGCCCGACGGGAACCACGTGGAGGTCCATTCCCTTTAACTATGCTTCCAGATTCGGACGTTATAAACGCGGGCAGGGAGAAAGCCAATCTACCTGCCACTCACCTTGCCGGGTGGCGTTGCGCTCTGGACAGAGTCCAGGACATTCCCCATTAAGGCATTCCCGGGCTTCTTGTCTTACACCGTGAGGTAAGGGCCGGTCGGGCGATCCTACAGAGGCGCTTCCTGGCTACTCTCTTTAGGTGTGTTGCTACACCCCTTAAGAGAGTCATAGTTACTTCCGCCTTGGATTTGGCCCGCTGGAAAAAAATGCCGGGATTTTTGGGAGGGACCGGGGGGCTAAATTTTTTATAAAAGGTCCAAAGAAGTCAAATCAATTGTCAAAACATCTTAGCCAGAGAATGGTCACGGAATTGAGGTTCTAGACCCTACTAACAAGAGGACTTTGGTGGCCGACTCCCCCTCTCCCCTGTTGTCCCCAATGCACTCGCCGTCGAGGGTAGAGTTGATGGGCAGTATGTGGTATAGTCTTCCGCGACTCTAAGACTGCAGAATGAGTTTGCTCCAGGCGGAACTCAACTTGAGACCTCGAGCTCCTCACTTCCATTAAGGTTTTGTCATTCGATTAGCAGTTTTTCCCAGTTTTCTTTTTTGGTAGGGTTCTGGGGATCAAGTTCTATTTATCTTTCCTCCTTTCAGGGCGTGGAAGTGACCACCAGCGCCTGTCTAGTGTACTCCAAGGGGCGTGTTGCTTCGCTGTCGGCGTCCATAAAAGCTGACCTGCCTTCGGAAGCCTTCATAGTCGGGACCAAAGGCACCATTAAGGTAGTAGTGACTTACCCATTATAGTCTTGTTAACGCGCTAGACTCGCGGTCATAAGTAATCACCCTTCTGATACATAGGGAAGTTAGGGTTGATAGGAACAACCTTTGGGTTGGGATCTCACATACCACACACCCATTGCTGAAGAGAGACAGAAAGTGCCCGATATTGTCAGTGAACATTTTAGAGGCTTAAAGGGCTTCGAACTTCCGACCTGCATTATTGTGAGCGAGGATGTTATCCATTAGGCTGGAGGTAGTGTGTATGTGTGTTTTCAAAGAAAATAAACTGATCAAATAAGTTCTACCATTGTCTAGAATTCTATCGAGGATTGATTGAGTGTATGTGGCAAGACAATTAATTATTTATGGATTTGAAGCCTATCACGCTCCCTATATGGATATGTAAATTTTACATTTACATACATCTATAATAATATAAGCGAAAGTGTGTCTGTCTGTCTGTCTGTCTGTGTGTGTGTGTGTGGTGTGTGTGTGTGTGTGTGTGTGTGTGTGGTATAGGTTCCGCCCCCCGTGGCGCAATCACCTCATATGGCACATTTTTGGAACCGGGTTGACCAGGGGAAGGTCATAAGCCCACTTATGAGATGATTCGATCACTTTTTTTTTTTTTTTTTTTTTTAGCAGCCTATTAGCGATAATTGTGAAAAAAAAAGTGGGTTGCGAGAATTGAGGAAACCTTGATGTAGGGTGATGGGTAATGGGTGAGTGAATGGGTGGGGTGATGGGTAATGGGTGTGGGGTGATGGGTGAGTGAATGGGTGGGGGGTGATGGGTTGGGGGTGATGGGTGATGGGTGAGGGAATAGGTTGGGGGTGATGGGTAATGGTAAATATAAGCGAAAGTGTGTCTGTTTGTCTGTGTGTGTGTGTGTGTGTGTGTGTGTGTGTGTGTGTGTGTCTGGTATAGGTTCCGCCCCCTGTGGCGCAATCACCTCATATGAAACATTTTTGGAACCGGGTTGACCAGGGGAAGGTTTTAAGCCCATTTATGAGATGATCCGATCACTTTTTTTTTTTTTTTTTAGCAGCCTATTAGCGATGATTGTGAAAAAAAAAAGTGGGTTGCGAGAATTGAGGAAACCTTGATGTAGGGTGATGGGTAATGGGTGAGTGAATGGGTGGGGTGATGGGTAATGGGTGTGGGGTGATGGGTGAGTGAATGGGTGGGGGGTGATGGGTTGGGGGTGATGGGTGATGGGTGAGGGAATAGGTGGGGGGTGATGGGTAATGGTAAATATAAGCGAAAGTGTGTCTGTCTGTCTGTCTGTCTGTGTGTGTGTGTGTGTCTGGTATAGGTTCCGCCCCCCGTGGCGCAATCACCTCATATGGCACATTTTTGGAACCGGGTTGACCAGGGGAAGGTTTTAAGCCCAACTATGAGATGATCTGATCACTTTTTTTTTTTTTTTTTAGCAGCCTATTAGCGATAATTGTGAAAAAAAAGTGGGTTGCGAGAATTGAGGAAACCTTGAAGTAGGGTGATGGGTAATGGGTGAGTGAATGGGTGGGGTGATGGGTAATGGGTGTGGGGTGATGGGTGAGTGAATGGGTGGGGGGTGATGGGTTGGGGGTGATGGGTGATGGGTGAGGGAATAGGTGGGGGGTGATGGGTAATGGTAAATATAAGCGAAAGTGTGTCTGTCTGTCTGTCTGTGTGTGTGTGTGTGTGTGTGTGTGTGTGTGTGTGTGTGTGTGTCTGGTATAGGTTCCGGCCCCCGTGGCGCAATCACCTCATATGGCACATTTTTGGAACCGGGTTGACCAGGGGATGGTTTTAAGCCCAATTATGAGATGATCCGATCACTTTTTTTTTTTTTTTAGCAGCCTATTAGCGATAATTGTGAAAAAAAAGTGGGTTGCGAGAATTGAGGAAACCTTGATGTAGGGTGATGGGTAATGGGTGAGTGAATGGGTGGGGTGATGGGTAATGGGTGTGGGGTGATAGGTGAGTGAATGGGTGGGGGGTGATGGGTTGGGGGTGATGGGTGATGGGTGAGGGAATAGGTGGGGGGTGATGGGTAATGGGTGAGTGAATGGGTGTGTGGTGATGGGTAATGGGTGAGTGAATGGGTGGGGGGTGATGGGTAATGGGTGAGTGAATGGGGGGGGGTGATGGGTAATGGGTGGGGGTAATACATACATTTCTACATCCATGATTTCAGGAAAGTTAGAAGGGGCTATCTGGAGAGTCCGTGTTTGGTGGGCCGAAGGTCCACCAAACACAGGTGGTGGGCCAAAGGCCCACCACCAATAGCCCTCCGCAGGAGCTAGCCAAAAAGTCCGCCCGGAGGCGGCTTTGCGGCTAGTTGATAATAAAAATGAAATAAAAAGGTTAGTCTCTATGTAGCAGGCAATGTGCCAGAGACGATAAATCGAATTATTCGGAGACCATCTTCTTTGACATCATTTCTGTTAGGCATTGATGCGAACATGCAGGATAGGTAGAAGGGTTACAATGGGTAGTCACGAAACATGACATAAGGGACACTGGGACTGGGGTGGAACCAGTGTTGCCAGATCCACCAGCTAAAATTGCCCTGTCTGGAAGTCAAAATTTTCCTTTTTGCCTCAGATTTTACCTGTCACACACACACACACACACACATATACATATACTAGCCGCAAAGCCGCCCTCCGGGCGGACTTTTTGGCTAGCTCCTGCGGAGGGCTATTAGTGGTGGGCCTTTGGCCCACCACCTGTGTTTGGTGGGCCGAAGGCCCACCAAACACGGACTCTCCAGATAGCCACTTCTAACTTTCCTGAAATTACGGATGTAGAAATGTATGTATTCCCCCCACCCATTACCCATCACCCCCCACCCATTCACTCACCCATTACCCATCACCCCCCACCCATTCACTCACCCATTACCCATCACCCCCCACCTATTCTCTCACCCATCACCCATCATCCCCAACCCATCACCCCCCACCCATTCACTCACCCATCACCCCACACCCATTACCCATCACCCCACCCATTCACTCACCCATTACCCATCACCCTACATCAAGGTTTCCTCAATTCTCGCAACCCACTTTTTTTTTTCACAATTATCGCTAATAGGCTGCTAAAAAACAAAAACAAAATAAAAATGATCGGATCATCTCATAATTGGGCTTAAAACCTTCCCCTGGCCAACCCGGTTCCAAAAATGTGCCATATGAGTTGATTGCGCCACGGGGGGCGGAACCTATACCAGACACACACACACACACACACACACACACACACACCACACAGACAGACAGACAGAGACACACTTTTGCTTATATTATTATAGATTACCCATCACCCCCCACCTATTCCCTCACCCATCACCCCCCACCCATTCACTTACCCATCACCTCACACCCATTACCCATCACCCCACCCATTCACTCACCCATTACCCATCACCCTACATCAAGGCTTCCTCAATTCTCGCAACCTACTTTTGTTTTCACAATTCTCGCTAATAGGCTGCTAAAAAAAAAAAAAAAAAAAAGTGATCGGATCATCTCATAAGTGGGCTTATGACCTTCCCCTGGTCAACCTGATTCCAAAAATGTGCCATATGAGGTGTTTGCGCCACGGGGGGCGGAACTTATACCACACACACACACAGACAGACACACTTTCGCTTTTATTAATATAGATATATATATATATATATATATATATATATATATATATATATATATAAAGAAAAATAAATGGTTTCTTTTTTCCCTTTTTTGCCCCTTTCGAAGCCAAACTTTCCCTCAAACCGGGAAATTTCCTTGCATCTGGCAATACTGGGTGGAACTAAAAATTTCGAAGCCTCTATTGGACAATCAAACAGCTTTTCATCCCTATAACATGCGGTTATTTGGTTTTATGCAGTGGCGGCTCGTGATAAAATAAAATGGAGGGACTGCAACAACAGTACAGGATACACAAATTTTATAAAAAATATGACTGCCTAGGTATAGTTATAGAGTATATAGGGCTTCACGCGAGAGGCAACATGCCGCCTCCTCCTATATAACCTACTTGGTCCACACGCAATGTAAATATTCGAGGACTGGGCAGCTGATCGAGCTGGCCTCGACTGCAGCCTCGATCGAGCTGGCCTCGACTGAACAGTGTTCACAAGTGGCGCGGCAGCGGCGCAGACATGAATCGTACAGCAAATATGAAAGTAACTTAAATTTTGGTCTGGTTTTAATAAAAATTCACTTAGTAACGCATTGAAAATAATTAAATAACATATAATGACTTTTTATCATGATATATTTGTTAGTAGTGTATCAATTCTGCGGTGTCTCGAAAGGAATCATACACCTGGCAGTGAGTGTCTGGGGGTGTTGCAGCCCTATGCCACGAGCCACCACTGGTTTTATGTATCATATAGGTGTGGGTTCCTCACACTTGGTGGGTCACTTCTGGCATTGTCTTTTATTCAAGCATATTTTTTTTCTTCGAAATTCTGATGAATCTAAGACATTTAGTTACAGTTTGTCACATGCACTTCTCTTCCTTGAAACCATCCCACGCACAAGTGTCCAGTTTTCATTTTTGCTTACCTTAGTTTTATGATTCTTCCAGAATTAAATGTATATAGTGGTTGTTTGGTCTATATCTATCAGTAAAAGTAAAACTTCACTTAATCGGACTTAATTAATCGGAATTCGGCTTTATTGGCGTCAACGAGCTGAGTCAGACTGTTCTATATTTGCTGGGAAAGTCCGATGTAGCTATTTAAGGATTCGGATTATCAGACCTCAGTCCGACGATAGGAGCGCCCCTCAGGTATTCGGATATAAAGATAACAGAAAATATTGCAACACTAGTCTGAACTCTCTACTACCCGGACTATTGAGGGAAAAAAGTTAAAAAAGTCAGGGAAATGGAGGAGTTTCCGCGCAGTTTGTATTTTAATGTATATGGAACTGTACAAGTATAATTCAACCATTACAACATTTGATACAATCTTGTTTAAGAGAGATACTCCTGAGTAAAAAAGCTGTTTGTGACAAGCAGATTTATTTCCTGTTCATCGATATTAGCCCAGTTAAGGAAGGAAGAGTCTGGATGATGGCTTTACCGGACTTTCAGCTAAATAAGACAAGTTAGGTCCTGGCCCGATTTACCCGGGCTTAATTAACTGTACAATGAAATGCTAAAATGTCCTCATCTGAGCTGTGAAATGTTATTGCTTGCACATGATTTATTGTATTAGTCAATTGTTCCTTGCATGTTTTGGGGATGGAGGTGTTGAGGGGGAGAGGGGGATGGGGGGAGGTGTTTGGGGGATGGAACGAGGGGTGTTGCTGGTCTTGGTTTAGGGGAGGGAGAGGGGGGGGGGTTGCCACTGCCAAATTGGGGAGGCGGTAGCAGAGTGGTTAACGTCTCCGAATGGCGTGCTCGGTGACCCCAGTTCGATCCCATATGAGGGCGAATATCCATTAAAAATCTTTCTGCACAGTCGAGTGACCTAAGAACATCCACATGCTGCCCATTAACTCTACCTTCTATTGCGATTGCATCAGAGGACACAGGGGGGCGGCATGAGCCTCTTCTAATCACAGGCGTCGCTATAAAAATCCTGCCTGCGCCACCACGGGCGAGGGCCAACCATCACAGTCCTCGAGTGAACCTCCAGGGCCTACCATCCCAGCCCTGGAGGACCAGTGGAGGTCACTGGCTTCAGGCGCTATAGGCACAATGTAAAAAAACAAAATAACAATAAATAAGTAAAATGCATTGTGTGACAGTTATAAGTCTGATAATTGTGGAGACTTATCTGGTATGAGTTAAAATGGTACTTCCAGCTTTGTACACATTTATTTAGAGTCCAATAAGAATTGTAGAGATTACAACCAAGTACAATGAATGTCTTGAGCACAGCCAGGGAGTGCCGGACGGAGAGAGTGAGAGGTGCGTGTTGGTAGTGTCGATGTCCGAGGGCTTCTCCTTCTCCTTGTGATTCTGGCTTCTTATCACTTCTTGTTGATCTTATACTTTATGCTGACAACTAGGCATTTGTCCTGTGACATACTTTGAGAGTGCAAGGTGTTCATGGGTCTCACGGTGAAACAGAGGAGGAAAGATAAACGTATAATTATATGTTTATAATGTTTCTAAAAATACACTGATTCTAGTGATGTTAATTACATGCACATATCCTGTATGGAAGTTATAATACGTGTGACACTTGATTGATAATTAGGTGTAATTCAATAGTAATAGTTATGCAAGTTAATATATATGTTAGGAGTGATAACTGACTGACATTATCATGCACTTCCTCCTCCTCTTTGTACAACTTCCAGCTTAAACTCATTTTCATCTTAGTTCTCCTTACCATTGTTGAAACAGGTGAATGGTGGGTAAGGAAAACTCGATCGATCAGGAGTCTAGGTAATTTATTTCCCTGACTATAGTCACTACTGAGGGTTCTTCAGAGGAGACTTAAGCTATGACGACTTATTTGCTTCGGAAGGATTTGGTAACCTTCGAGGGCTATGCTGGCCCGACTCTTGTCCCGGGTGCACTTTTCCTAAACGCACACGCGTTTGGTGCAGCCATAGATGAGTTGCCTGGTAGTGAAAAAGTGTTCGCTCATATCTGTCATTAATTAACCAAACCTAAACATAACCTGAATATAACCTAACCAAACCTAAACGTATCCATTGCTTATTCATTACCTAAACGTATCCGCTAATTAAACATAACCTAAATCTAACCTACCCAAACCTAAACGTATACATTGTATCCAAAACCTTTTTATAAAAGTCTTACCAAATGCAAAAGTTAAAGAAAACCCTTCACCATATAAGAAAACTATTTGATTTATGGTAGACTGTTTGAAAGTGTGTAGTTTATCTTGCATATGGCTAAAAATAGCATTTTAAATTCTTAATTGTCTACTTTATGACGGTAAATAGGGCTGTGCATGTGTAAGTCAGTAAATTACATATGTCAGGTAAATAAATAATATGCATGTGAGGAGGACAATTAGTGACATTTGAACGAACACTAGAAAAAAAAACATGATTTCACTACCTGGCAACTCACACAGCGGTTGCACCAAACGCATGTGTGTTTGGGAAAAGTGCGTCTCGGGTTCTTGCGTCACTTGTCACGAACGCGTCTACACCCACATGCCGGGGCACCTCCGGGATTCGATGGCTAATCGCTAATGACATTTGAGTGAAGTACGTCGTAGGGGAACATATTTGTGAATTTATTTGACAGTAGAAGGAGGAAGTACTAAGTATAGCGGAGAGACCTACGGCTTAGCAAAGGCTCCGATCATTGGTTGAAAATGAAAAGAATAGGGGAAATTGTCGGAGTAATAGGGCCTCATTCAAAGCGGAAGGGTACTTCTGTAAAAAAGGGGGATTATTATAATAAATGTGGCCTTATCCAAACCATGGTAGGAGAGTTGGAGAGCTTAGAGAACATGTGACAAAATGAATTAACTATTATTATATGTAATTATATATATAATATTATATATACCTATTATATGTAAAAAGATAATCAGTAAACTAGATACATAAACAAAGGAATATATACATATATATCTATAATAATATAAGTGAAAGTGTGTCTGTCTGTCTGTCTGTGTGTGTGTGTGTGTGTGTGTGTGTGTGTGTGTGTGGTATAGGTTCCGCCCCCCGTGGCCCAATCACATCATATGGCACATTTTTGGAACCAGGTCGACCAGGGGAAGGTTTTAAGCCAACTTATGAGATGTTCCGATCACTTTTTTTTTTTTTTTTTTTTAGCAGCCTATTAGCGAGAA
>JACEEZ010014367.1:270000-377500 GCA_016584305.1 Chionoecetes opilio
TCCTCTACATACTCTTTTAGGTAAATATGCAGTTACAATCAGTATACTCCCTATTGACCAATACTCTACCATTAAAATGTATACCTACGTACTCTTCTCAGGCATTCTTGCCCACTAATCACACATTCCTTTATCCTCTACATACTCTTTTAGGTAAATATGCAGTTTCAACCAATACTCCCTTTTGACCAATACTCTTCTGACATAACTGGGGGTAGCCCCCCAAGACCCCCTGCTAGTTAACTAATCTAACCCGGGCATTGATTACGTAACCTATCCTCACTGGGGGGGGTTTCGCCCCCCCAGATCCCCATGTGTTATTTTTTCATTTCCGACAGCTTTTGTGTGGGTTAGAAATACTCCTTATAATAAGAACGAAACGTTCAGGATACTTAAAACCACCGATTGGTTGTGTTGTATTGTATTGGTCTAAACTGAACTTATACCTTTATGTATTTCACTTTTCCACCTACAGTACATGCATTCCACGCACTAGTACACCGGTGCTCGAATGTCTCTTATCTTTGCCTCTCCGTAGCATTGATGAGAGGAGGATGCAGTCAGTTCGTACACAAGTTGTTTCGTACACCAGTAGATTCGTACACCTAAAAGTTGTTCCGTAGTCTATATGAAACTATAGTCGTTTCGTACACTCAGCTCAGAGTTTAACTTGATGACTAAAGTTACGAAACGACACACCAGGTATGTACGAAAAAACTCAAAATCAGTGTACGAAACAACTAACAAAACCTGGGTACGAAACAACTTGTGTACGAAACTCCCTGTATTGCTAGTCCTTTCCTCCCCTAAACACACACATCAAGAGTACCTAGTTTATCTGCCGTTCCAGCACTCATTTTACTTAATCTGCTTCTCTATCCATTCTTCATACACCTTGCGTACCCACCCTTCGTTCGTTGCAATCTCACTTTTTTCATTGCACCCTTCACATCCCCCCTACAGCGTCCTGACCAACCATAAACAACTCAACATGAAATAAACAACTAATAACATAACTTTATATGGCTTGTATATTATAAAAACCTTCATCATGCGACCCTACGAACAGTGTGCGAGTGCTCTTCAGCAACCTTAGCACTATGGTAGAAAAACGAACAAATATGGCGGAAGAATGTTCGTTCGCAAAGATCGTTTGAAAATACCTCTAAACGCGTTACGAACGTTCAAAGCAAGATCAATCTAAGTGCAAAGATGATCTTAGAGACGCGTTACGAACGTTCGAACATCCGGCCCCTGGCCCCTGGGAGGGACTCACTACTCCTACAAAAAGGAGAGAGGGAGGATTGTTATACTCGTCGTATATATATTGTTGCGCGTCCCTGCTATTCCCACAAGTTTATATTAATGGGGTGGATTTGTGCACTTGGGTAGTACGTGAATAAACACTCAAAATACTAACACTTATTACGTCTCACCTTATTCGTAACGGTGAATTAGTGTACCTGTGCACTTGGGTAGTATGTGAATAAACACTCTAAATACTAACACTCATTACGTCATTACGTCTCTACTTATACGTAACGAGTGAACGAGTGATAAACCTGTAAATGACCTTAAATATATTGACTGCTAGGGTAATGAGTGTTTTATGTATAAACCCTGGGTATATATTATAGTGACATTATATTATATTGACTTTTCCGCTCGGGCCTGACATATACCCCGCTGTTCTACATGCCAGATGTAAGTACATACAAAAGGACTTAATCAAATAACACGTACATAAAAGGTGCAACAGCTTTGGAAAAATATTACCATTTGTTTAACACCAGAAAAATGGTTTAATTATATATTTAATTAAATACCAGAAAAAAGGTATTTAATTTTGCTAACATTAAAACTCTCGTAGACTTCTGCCGTCCACAGAGTCATATAGCTTATCACTGTCCCATCGGTTGACAGGGTTTTCAATAGACCCCTAGTACTCCCTAGACACCATGCCGTTGGTGAAAAGTCATACAAAGTGCTTGATTGAGAATTGAGGTGAGACAGATCTGGGAGTGCGGGTAAGCTCAGACCTCCGTCCTAGAAATCAATGTGTTGAGGCTAGAAATCGAGCTAACAGGGTGTTAGGATTCATTACCAGGAGTGTTAGAAATAGAAGTGCTGAGTTTATTATAAAGCTTTATTTGGCACTAAACTTATTTATGGGCGCCATCTTAATGCCAGGGCCTCTCTATTCACTCTAGACCCGGGGAAGTTCTCAAGGCATGACTATTTTCAAGATCTGCCGCTGTAAAGCCACTCCTAACTCCTCGTCACAAGATAAAGCGACTCACTTTTGCTAAAGAACACAAAGACTGGCCTCTTGAGAAAGTTTGACGCATATTATGTGTCACACGACACATGGCGCGTGTCACTGACAGCATCAGGAAGTCCGACCGCCACAACATTTGGCGGTCACTGACTCACTGTAACATCACAGGTGTCCCTATATAAAAAAATCCAGCCTGCGCCAACTAGGGTCTTTTTGAAAAGAGGGTACCGCCATTCATTGACCCTATGTTAAACGCTACTGGGCGCCATCTTAAAGCCAGGACCTCTCCGTTCACTCTAGACCCGGGGAAGCTCTCAAGTCATGACCCCGCAGTATATCATGTTATACATGTATAAAGGATATACTTTTATCTTCGGAAATGTTTGTTCTATAAGATTATCACATAAAACACAGTAAAACACATTAAATAAAGGTCATTATGAGACTGAAGAAATATGCATGAACTTAAATTAAAATTCACTTAAACTCGTCGTCAAGTAAAACTTTGTAGGACAACTTTATCCCACAGTTATCCCACAAAGTTTTACATGACGACGAGTTTAAGTTCATGCATATTTCTTCAGTCTCATAATGACCTTTATTTAATGTGTTTTACTGTGTTTTATGTGATAATCTTATAGAACAAACATTTCCGAAGATAAAAGTATATCCTTTATACATGTATAACATGATATACTGCGGGGTCATGACTTGAGAGCTTCCCCGGGTCTAGAGTGAACGGAGAGGTCCTGGCTTTAAGATGGCGCCCAGTAGCGTTTAACATAGGGTCAATGAATGGCGGTACCCTCTTTTCAAAAAGACCCTAGTTGGCGCAGGCTGGATTTTTTTATATAGGGACACCTGTGATGTTACAGTGAGTCAGTGACCGCCAAATGTTGTGGCGGTCGGACTTCCTGATGCTGTCAGTGACACGCGCCATGTGTCGTGTGACACATAATATGCGTCAAACTTTCTCAAGAGGCCAGTCTTTGTGTTCTTTAGCAAAAGTGAGTCGCTTTATCTTGTGACGAGGAGTTAGGAGTGGCTTTACAGCGGCAGCTCTTGAAAATAGTCCGAGATCACGTAGCACATAACGCTGCACAGTTCTCACGGACACATTACCCAGTAAGGCGGGATTGTTTTCCTTAACTTCACGTGCTGTACTCGCTGGTTTGACATTCAGCTGCCTTTTTATAACATGTAAAGTCTTTGAGTTACATTTCCTTGGCCGTCCACTCTTCGCTAAGTGTGTAGGCGACTCTTCGTCCAAAGCATCACGACAACGTTTTAACCACCGCTCAATTGTCCTTTTAGCAACTCCTGTCTGATCCACGATAGCTTTTGCACCAAACCCAGTCCTATGCAAGGAACATATGGAGCTAATAGTATCCTGGGATATAATGCGCCGAGGGGTCATGACGCAATAAACGATTGCACAATTTGAAAATATCCTCATAACTAATGACGAAAGAAGTGATACAGTGCGTGCACTCTCACTGTCCTCCAAGACTGCACTGACTTGCTTAAATTTAACAGTCATACCCCTTGCAGTGTTGCTAAAGGGGCCTACTCGCGAGGTATTTGCATCAAGAATCTTGAAAAAACGTAGTCCAACTTGATTTGATTCTGTCCTCGCGCGCGCTTTGGAGCATGTTTTCGCACTTGATATGGTCCACATTCAATGGGGAGTTTTCTTATAAGCTCACGCTCAAGCCTGTTTCTCGCGCTGTCATATCCTCTGCCCTTTGAGCGTGAATGATCTATCATTTACCGTAAATTCCCTGTGCTTTTTCGGGACATATCAGAATTACCCTTCAATACAACAACTGAAACAGTTCCTAATAAAAAATGTAGGTTATCATTTTATTTGTGAGCACTTGGTGAAAATATTGGCAAAACAATTGAATACTTGAAAACTCAATTTTTAAAAATCGTCTTTTCATGAATAAACGCAAGTTCAAGCAGAATGAGGCTTCAGGAAATATCTACCTGTATGTAAGCATTCACTGAGTACCTATTTTGGGTGTGTCTGTCTGTCTTGCGACGAACATTTAACCAAGAAGTAATTTTAAGTGTTTGGCACCTCGAGAACAGTACGGGATGGAAAACAGTTGAAAGCGTTTGTTTACATGCGAGAGCTCCGCCGCCCCCTCGATCCACCTCAATGTCCAACCCTCTGAATCAATCAACCAACCCTTCTCTCTGAATACCCTATATCCTCTGGTTTATCCTATTGTAACGAAGGAGGTGGGGGGGGGGCAACCCACCCCTCTCAAACTTCGTCACACACTAACGGTTCAGGGCTATGGAGACGAGAAGGACTGCAAAGAGACATTTACTGCTGTGCACGGCTTTATTACGCAAACTACTACTACCCACAGTACAATAGTGACTGCACGTCTGTCACGTAACTACACGCGCCACTCCGATCCGCCCCAACAACACAAAGTCACAGTCAAAGCAGGGGGACTATACACAAATAGGGGGAATTTCACAAAGCAGGTGAAATCAGGAGACTCTCCTTTATGTGGGAGCGGATGCCACGAATATTCCAGTAGAGGATAGAGAGTTTGATGAGATAAGCGGATGATGATAGTTATAGGATGACAGCCTCTGGTATTGAGAAGTTAGGAGTATCAGAGATATGGGCCGTGAGGTAAGGGAGCGGCGGCGCTGAGCTGTCCCTCCCCGTGTCGTGTCAACAGGAAAGTGGGTGATAGCAGATCCTGCCAGCGGGATGGTTTCTGTGGAGATGCTGAACGCCACACTCTGTCTTGGTTAAATGTTCGTCGTAAGAGAGACATATACACCCAAAATAGGTACTCAGTGAATGCTTACATACAAGTAGATATTTCCTGAAGGCTCATTCTGCTTCAACTTGCGTTTTTTCATGAAAAGACGATTTTTAAAGATTGAGTTTTCAAGTATTCAATTGTTTTGCCAATATTTTCACCAAATGCTCACAAATAAAATAATACACTACATTTTTTATTAAGAACTGTTTCAGTTGTTGTATTGAAGGGTAATTCTGATATGTCCCGAAAAAGTACAGGGAATTTACGGTAAATGATAGATCATTCACGCTCAAAGGGCAGAGGAAGTGAGATGCGCGAGAGACATCTGGCGGCTTAGCTTTGAAAACTCCCCATTGCTCCAGAGGTGTTTTCGATATTCAAGTGAAACTTGAATAAAATGGCTTCTTCCTCCGCATATTTACAACTCTCCCACTACGGACATTAACTCCCTCGAAATGCAAGTACCGTGTAAGATTAGGACATGAAACAAATAGAAAGAAGTGTGTTAGGTGTGGCAGGAGAAGCACATATGTAGATATCTGGGTAAACATTAGTGAAACATGATATATCGGTACGCTATTAATCTGTGGCTTGGCGGTCCTCTTCGATATTTTAATTGTTTCATATGTGATTTGTTATGGAAGATGAGATGCTTAAATAAGTTGAATGAAATGAGGTAGATGTCATAGATGAAGTACACTTAGGAAATACTGGCGTGAATATTGCAAAGACACGAAATTAGAGCTCCATGTTATTGTGTGTTTTGCCAGGCTCTCAGTCGACAATGAACTTGTATAAAAGTTACTTTTTATAGGTGATGACAGCTTTAAATCAGGTGAATGAAGGGAGTTAGGTTCGTAAGAAAAACAGTCATTTGTGAACACGATAACTGGAACTGTCCCCGCCGTAGGCGAGTGTTCCAATTTTTGGTAGTTTGGTACTTTCAACCAGTAATTGAGTAAGAGGTTGAAAATACTCTTTTCCTATGTGTTTTGATGCGTTAAGAATGATGATTGCACTCAAAGTCGTTGGAAATGCATCATATTGCAGTTTTCCCGCCTTTTTCCTTGCCTTAGGTTAGACTTCTCGACCAACGCCCAGGTTAGGTTAGTGAACTAGCGGGGAGGTCCGGGCGTCCGCCCACCCACCCCAGTTATGTCAGGTTAAATAACCAATGTCCATGTATTGTATTAAACTGCAGTTTTACCGTTGAGACTTTTCCAGGAATAGGTAAGTAATTCCCGTAGACTTTCGTAGAGTTCCCGTAGAGTTTGTTTGGCGACAGTTCCAATTACTGATCTTGATATTACAGGACCAAATATTTACATGTAATCATCTTTTACCCGTGTTTCTGCATTTAGAGATTAAAAACCATCAATAGCTTGCAATGCTTAGTAAGGTTTGGTTAAGTGACAAATGTCAAGGTTAGGTTAGTGAATGAATGAATAGTTATCCCTATTTGTATAAGACATAACACTTGAATACTTCTCGCCAATCAGGGAGAACGATGGGCGGCAGGATCGCAGACCAATCAGCTTTATCCGTAACAAGCAATGGAGCTCCTGGATCTCCATATAGCAGATTGGCCTGTGACCCAAATTCCTCTGAAGATCCCCACGGGCCAAAACTAAATCGGAATCAAGTACTTTTTTCTTAGGCCATGTTTCTCTTTATCCTCCGCTATGATTCCACTGCGACACAAGTGCCTCCCCAACTTCATTAACTTATTTATGTGTGCAGTCCTTCCCTAAGATGAGTCACTTCCTCGTCAGGGAACTTGGGAATGGTAACTTTATAAAGTGAACACCCTGTTATCATTGGAAGACACTGAAAATCCTATCATTAATGTAAGTAAACTTATTTTAACTGTCACGTGGCCATCAAAATGTCTCATCATGAACGCCGTGGGTTATTATAATGGACGAGAACTGCGCGGTCGCTACCGCCGTCAGCACAGACCTTACAGGCACTACAGCTTACTTTTTCTCTATTATTTTCGGTTCAGTATATTGTGCAATAGTTATTCACATCCGAAAACCAAAAATATAACTTATTTTTATATAATAATTGCTGAGTTAGGTTACGTTTAGTTTTGGTTAGGTTAGATTTAGGTTATGTCAAGGTTTGGTTTAGGTTATGTTAGACTTAAGGTAGTTTTGGGTTAGGTTTTGTTGAGCTATTTAGGTTAAAAAAAACTAATTTGATGGTGCGCGATTGCCCGGGTGGATGGCGCCGCCAACTTCTGCGGAATATTTCCCATTAAAATAACTCCATCAGAAAAAGTACACACAAACCTCGATTTCCCGGACTAATAGGGGGGAGCACTGGTCCGGGAACCGCAAAAGTCCGGGAATCGCAAGTAAAAAAAAAAAAAAAAAAAAAAAAAAAAAACTATGCCATTACCCACCCCCGGACGTTTATCCTACTCTAGTATTTACTGTCCGGCAACCGACAATATCAACTACCCCGCCGCGGACTTTTACGTCCGCTGAGCAATGAGCATGCAGCCACCTGGCGGGAGGCAGCAGAAAGTGTTCAATAGTCTCAAGAGACGTTCCTGCACCAGGGGCAGTGGGGGTCAGGGGACTAACGGAGGCTGTGCAGGTGAACCGTGAGCGTCGTGTGCCCAAATGTAAACAATACGACCGCTGAGCATGCTGCCACCTGGCGGGAGGCAACAGAAAGTGTTCAATAGTCTCAGAAATGTTCTCGCACCAGGGGCCAGTGGGAGTCAGGTGACTGACGGAGGCTGTGCAGGTGAACCGTGAATGTTGTGTGCCCAAATGTAAACAATACGACCGCTGAGCATGCTGCCACCTGGCGGGAGGCGCGGACACTGACCAGGGGTGACAGGAGACGCTCGGACCGCCGGACAACTTTGTCAATTTACGAACAGGACCAGGCATTTCAACGTAAAAAAATATAAAAAAATAAAAAATTGTCCGAGACTGACATATCCTCGGACCTCGGATTTTGTCCGGCAAATCCGATTTCCGGGAAATCGAGGTCCGGGAAATCGAGGTTTGTGTGTACTACTTTTATGCAAGGAAAACCTAGTCAGTGTCTCAGAAAATGAACGCGCAGTCCTCATCCATTTTTACCACGCCGTGTGCTGCCATGAGAGTGTCTCTACCGAAATACACCGAAATACATACCACATACGGTATATTTGGGTATCTGTTTGGATGTATTTTGGTATTAAGAGTTAATACCGAAATACACCAAAATACGTTTTTGAAATATATGTAGGCCTACAGCATATATTTTTAATACCATATTTTGGTATTAAGACATAATACATACATAGAAATGCGTCTTTCTGTATCTTTTTATATATTTCGGTATGTTTTCAGGGCTATTTCGGTATATTTCGGTATTAAAGAGACCGCTGCCATGGCGAGGTCCTTATCAGCTGGATGAAGAAAAAGGGTTTGTTTACATATGGCGCCGGACAAAAGGCTTCCGCTGGGTGACCCCCAACTCAAGTTCAAGTTTTAGATCGTACTCAACCGTACTCGCGACACACACCTCCGAATAAAAAATGGACCATAATGATTTCTTCATACCAAGTGCATTTTGGTATGAAATACCTCGCGAGTAGCCCCCTTAAGTGTCAGTGTCTTGTTGCCATGTCATCAATTTTTAAATCCCGCTTGCTCAAGTTGCGTGAAAAAACAATTGAAAGGTTATCAATTTGGTGGCCAGTGCATCATGCCGACCCGCGCAGACCGCCACAACATTTGGCGGTCACTGTATAGGTGAAGGTCCGAGGCTTGGAGTAATTACATTGGTTTGGGTCAATTACAATTACAATTAGGATGACTTATCCAAATAATCAATTACAATTACATGGAAGGGAAAACATGTTAATTACAATTACAATTACTCAATTTTAATATTTCCAAATTACATTTACAATTACAATTACAGCAAAGCTAGTGTTCAGTTACATATTTCAATTACATTTTTCATAGTATAAACTGAACTAATTGCAGATTTTTTAATATTATATATATATATATATATATATATATATATATATATATTATATATATATATATATATATATATATATATATATATATATATATATATATATATATATATATATATTAATTTATTAATTTTTTATCGCATTAGAAATTAAATTCCTACAGCCAGAACTAATTTGCAAATAGAAAACAAATCATATGAATTTGTAAATAATACAGAGGGTACAAGTTAAAAGTAAATACCCCCTATATTTGCGATTAAATTTATTAGTTTAGACAGTTTAGGCTGTCCTTTTTAAGGAAAATGAAAAGTAAAATTTTGTAAATACTTAAATAAATTAATAAAATCCATTACATATTTAAATTGTCAAAAGGCCAAAAAAAAAAAAAATACTCAAGCAAGGGCCGGATTTGGCTCACGGGCCGCCAGTTGAATAGCCCTGCTATTGTGGTGGCTACGCTGCCCGAACAGTTTTGTCCCCCCCGTCTCGTACGCCTATGCTACTGGAGAAGGCTTTTGATATGGTACCAGGAGATGTTATAGTCTCTCTCTCTCTCTCTCTCTCTCTCTCTCTCTCTCCCCTCTTCTCTCTCTCTCTCTCTCTCTCTCTCTCTCTCTCTCTCTCTCTCTCTCTCTCTCTCTCTCTCTCTCTCTCTCTCTCTCTCTCTCTCTCTCTCTCTCTCTCTCTCTCTCTCTCTCTTGTTGTTAATATTTTGTCAACACTTTTGGTTGACGCGAGCTTTTGCCTATAGCAGCCCGCCTGTCTCTCTCTCTCTCTCTTCTCTCTCTCTCTCTCTCTCTCTCTCTCTCTCTCTCTCTCTCCTCTCTCTCTCTCTCTCTCTTATTTCAGTATATCAACGTAATATTTGTAATTTTGTAGGATGTAATTGTAATAAATTGTAATTGGTATGCTTCTAAACAGTCAATTACAATTACAAATACAATTACAATTACAAATACAATTACAATTACTTTATGATTTTAAAGCTTAATTACAATTAGTTACAATTATTTGTAAATAAAAATATACAATTACAATTACCCAAAAATTGTGTAATTAATTACATTTAAATTAATTTAGAATTACATTTACTCTAAGCCTGGTCTGAATAGATAACTAACTACATGAGCACGGACATTCCATCACTTGTTCACGTGATCCTTGCTCACGGCACATACACACAGACATACAGATACGTACGTATCCATAATAAGGAATTAATAACCAGCCATTGCCTAACATTCAAACCCTTTCTCCACCCCGATTTGGATTGAATATGTTATTAGACTGTCTTGCCACGCTTACATTACTACCATAAGTGTTCGATTTGGGTTCCCTATCAAATTGGAGCCGCCTTGCCGTAATGGGAAGGGGGCCTACAAGTCCCTGTGATCTGGCAGGCTAGGCTAAAGGGGCTTCGGCCCCTACTCCGACCTACGTAGGAGGAGAAGACTTCACAATCTGATAAGGCCACCAGCGAGGGACCAGACCCATTGGGAACCATTTAGGTTCCCAATAGATAGGCTGCCATTACGGATTAACGGCGTCGCCTATCGTAGAGACGACCTCTAGAATCAAGAATCTAGATGGTTGGGTATCTGGGCTCAAGTGTTAAGGAACACAAGGAAGATACAAGAGGCCGGGAGACCTATACGTGATAGTTCCTGTTCCTTACATTACCTACATATACCTTACGTCCGTATCCATAAAATTGTCTAGACATATTTAAAAACCCTATTGATCGACTCCATACTAACGACCTGGAGCCGTATTTTTTTTTTTTGCTTGCTACCGTGCTTAAAAGTACTCCCACCTAACAATGATGGTCAAAAAGTTATTCATAAAACTGGCAAAATGCTTTTAACGTTAGCGGGATTAGCCAGCTAACGTAGCCATACTGATAAAAGTAGGAATATATATCGGGAATCGCGGATATATAGGATGATTTGAGCGTAAGTAACATTTATAATATTTTCAAGGTTAATTTAGAACTTGTTTTGTTGTAATTTTAGCTGTTTTTATTCCATAAACACAAAAGTGGGATAAACTAATCGATGTTGGCGGTTTGTGGCAACGCATCAAGCTTCAACTTGCCGCCACATGCGACGGCGGTGGCTGCCACCAACATTGGATGTCCGAGGCGCCTCGTCAATCTTCGCCTGAACCACACAAAAGTTACGACTCACATGCACCGCTTGCGATTGTCCCCTGACCCTCGATCACTCCCCTGGTGCAGGACCCTCCCGGAGACCATTGAACACTTGCTGTTGCAGTATTTAGGCTTCCACTCCCATCGTGTTGCTCCCACTCTTAATTAACTCCTCGCCCTGAACGTCACCACCTTTGCCCTGCCCAACCTGATGGCGTCCATCCCTCACGAAAACACTCTGTCATCCGCCTCTTCTACACCTTCTTGAGGAAGACAGACACACCTGATATAGGCCATATGCAAGAAATTTTCTCGACCGTTGCATCGTACGGGTTGGTCCTGCTACGAAAAATTGAAATGATCGCCCTTACTGGGGCCATTGTTATTCCCTGGATTTCCATACTTCTGCAGTGAGTGAATCAGACCATAACTGTTGCTATTGCCGGGAAGCATATTCCCGTCCTCTATGCGAGTATGTGGTTTCCGAGTAAAGACGCTTGGCTGTAGCTCCGAAACTAACCATAGGATGTTCTCGAAAATACCCTAGAACGTGAATTGAGACAGAGGAGAGGGAGCTTGGCCAAGACATCGCCTTTTCCCTGGTGCCTAGGGGGAAATCCACGAAGCACTTACCACCTGTATGGAGGTAGTAACTCGCATCCACAGCGCGGGTAGGTAGTACATTTGGTGGTAAACCTGCACGCTGGCCCACGACTGCTCGAAACTGGTATATTAGGAGAGGTAGTAAGACTCCAGGCTCGCTTATTACTGCTTGGTATGCTATGAAATATCATTTTTCTAGGTGAATATAGACATATAACCGCATTTGAATAGCTACTATTCATATATATTCATATATATTCATTCATAGGAAGCGTATCCTAGCGCTTCGTGTCCTGGTGGAACGCCGACGTGGGTTTCGACAGGGGATGCTTGCAGCCTATGTTGATCTCAAGAAGGCGTTTGACTCAGTGCATCGTGAGTCACTCTGGGATCTTCTGCGACTTCGAGGGATTCCTGCAAGGACTATTGGTTTGATAACTGGTCTGTATTCTGGGACTGAGAGTGCTGTGAAGTGTGGGGCAGGTGTATCCAGCTTCTTTCCTGTGAATACAGGAGTGAGGCAAGGGTGCGTCCTTGCCCCATCACTTTTCAACGCTTGTATGGACTGGGTATTGGACAAAATTGTAGATCAAAGTGATTGTGGAGCATCCGTCGGCAACACCAAGATCACTGATCTTGTTTTTGCCGATGATGCAGTAATCTTTGCTGAGTCGCTGGAGGTCCTGGTGATGGCTCTCGAGGCGCTGCACGAGGAGGCAAAGCCTTTGGGACTTGAGGTCTCCTGGCTCAAGACCAAGGTCCAGGTATTTGGAGACTTACTAGATGAAGCAGTACAGTCTGTTCATGCGTGTGGCGAGGACATTGAGATCTTGGAAAGTTTTACATACCTTGGTAGCGCAGTCCATAATGACGGCGGGTCACGTCAAGAAGTCTTACGGCGGATTGGCATAGCCCACGGTGTTATGGACTCGCTCAGTGGGAGTATTTGGCGTTGTCGGTACCTGTGCAGGAGGACAAAGATCCGGATCTTCAAGTCGCTTGTGATCCCTGTCTTACTCTATGGTTGTGAGACATGGACACTAAATAGTGACTTGAAGAGACGAATCAATGCCTTTGGTAATAAGTGTCTTCGCAGAATCATGGGGTATCGCTGGGATGATTACGTGTCAAATCAGCGATTGCACCGTGAGACTGAATCGAGGCCTATTACCTGCATAGTCCGTCAGCGCCAACTTCGGCTATATGGGCATGTGGCACGCTACCCTGAAACCGATCCTTCCCATCGGGTTGTATCTGTAAGAGACAATCCGGCGTGGAGGAGGCCAAGGAGGCGCCCACAAGGCTCGTGGCTGGGGCAAGTTGATGTTTCTTGTCGAGAGCTGCTTGGTATGGGAAAGGAGCCTGCATGGGAACTCGCGCGTGGTGACCCCCGGGAGTGGCGTCGTAGGGTGGGCGAGGCGACGCGCCCCCCGGCGTATGCCCCCAATGATTGATTGATATATATGAGTAAAGATATGGGGTCAAGATACAAGAAGGGGTCTTATCCCCGTCTGGCAGCCCAGGCAGCGGCAGGCGGCAGCAACATGATTGCGGGGACACACCAAGGAGATCTCCTTCTTAAAGTAATCGTCCAGACCCATTTTTTCTTTGCATAATTATGTTGAATGTTCATTCATTGACCTGCCGCGTAAGCACAAGTGCGTCGACGACACCCTCCTCTATGATACAAGCGTGGAGCAGGCATTCTGGCACACCTATGACTTCCTGGAGGTGTGCGCCAAGGCTGGGGCGACGCTGAAGCCGGATAAGTTCCGCTTCTGCAGGAGAGAAGTCGACTTCGTTGGCTATCACCTGGACTGGGACACCTACAAACCCACCGATGAGCGCCTCACCGCTATCAGGGACTTTAAGATGCCAGCAAAGTGCATCACTGACGTGCGCTCATGGTTTGGCTTTGTGAGCCAGCTGGGGCCCTTCCTGGCCACTGCCCCACTCATGTCGCCCTTCAGGGACCTCCTCAAGAAGCCGACGGGCAAGACGGTTTTTTGGGATGATTCCCTGCAGCAGAGGTTTGAGCAGGCCAAGGAAGCCATCTGTCAGCTGGCTAAGCAGGGACTGGCATACTACGACAAGACCCGACCCACCGTCGCCATCACGGACTGGAGCAAGGACGGTATCGGGTTTGTGGTGATGCAGCAGTACTGCTCATGTCCGTCGGTTAGCGCGCCCCTCTGTTGTAAGGGAGGCTGGCGCTTGGCTTTATGTGGCAGCCGGCACCGTTTTTAAGTGGTTAAAGGGATACAATAAAGGCGATGAAGGAAAAGTTCTTACGGCTAGTAAGCAGGGTAGAACAAGAAGTAACGGATTCAAGCTGGAAAAGCGTAGATTTAAAAAAGGAAATAGGGAGAAACTGGTTCACAAATAGGGTGATTGGAATGGACTCAGTCGTCAAGTGGTCAATGCGGAGTCTATAGGGGTCTTTAAAAGGAGTCTGGATAAATTCATGGATGGGGAAGAGAGGTGGATGTAGGTAGAGTAGAGTTAAATAACAGGAACTACCTCGTGTAGGTCTCACGGCCTCTTGTAGCTTCCTTATTTTCTTATGTTCTTATGATTGAATAAGTGACTAGAAGTGCTGGTTGTCCCAGGGTAAAAAAATAATGGTGCAAGTCACTTGCGCCGACGTACTGTGCCATACACCGCTTCACCTCTATGCCTCGAGTGACTATTACCTTTATAAGGCGGAAACAGGAGACAGTCATTATGTACATCCATTAATATGCGATTATTGAGTTATAAGGTGTGATTACATTCTTGCATGCCCACAATTTTTGTTGGTGCTTTAGAGAAGCTCTTTTGAATACTCCCCAAATATTTTTTATGAGTTACCAGTTCTCGGCTAGGATCTCTCAGGCAGCTGGCAACAATATCTTCCTCAGTCATGGTTATACATACACCTTTTATGGTAGTTGAAAGTCTTATCGGGTTGGATTGACTTAAATATGCCATCAGAGGGGTAAGGCAAATGAAGAATCATCCGACCTTGAGTGATATCTTTGGCACGCACTAAGACACCCTTTCCATACTTCTTCAGGTACCCCTCTTGAATCTTTCCAATAACTTTATCTAAGTACCGGGCGGCAGGCATGATGAAGGTACCTCGCCCATTCCTATAATAAGCAACAAACCATCGAGGAATAGGGGCAAGGTGGGTCCTGAGAACAGTGACTGTGACATCAGCAAAAATGTTGGGACAGTAGTTATTGTCACATTACTAAACAATGACCAAACGGAGGAGCTCAGCGTTGAGATTGTCTTCCCCAATAGGCAGAGAAGCTGTAGCCTCATTAGTCGACCTCACACTGTCAGTGGAAGCAAACTTCATATAACACATCACTATAGAAAGCAGGAAGTCCGTCGTACAGGAAATGAATTTGTAGAAAAATCTATAAAATCATCAAAGTAGTTCACTGAGTGATAAATAAAATGAAATAAATAAATGTGAAATAAAAATATGCTTATGTTCACCTTCTTTGAATCAAATCTACCAGAGCATATAGAAATAGGTCTTCTCTTTTCTTAAAGTGAAGGCTTTTATTGACCGCCCTTTACAGTTCTACTGGTGCTGAAGGTTTGGTCATGATAAGAAAAATTGCAATGACCGTCCTCGGTGCTGCCGTTGTTCTGGTTTGGACTCCCATTCATATGCATAGTGTGAGTCGGACTCTTACTGTTCAGCTTGCTACTGATATTGGTTTCGAGCCATGATCCTGCTGAGATACTCGCACACCAGACAATTTCGTGTTCCCTTATCTGTTATGCAACCCAGGTGCTATATCTGTAGCATGTTCAGTCACTTCAACATGAGGTATGGGTCGTAGTATGTAATGCAAGCTATAGATGTAGTTTTCTAAATTTACTTCAACAATAAACTTACTAACCATAACCAGCTAGCTTGGTCCTTTATACACGATCGCTTTAGTTGAAATCACTGTATAAATCCAAATCAATACGGTACTACATTCCAATTATAATAACTGTTTCATTTTTTTTTTTTTTTTTTTACATCACAAAGGACTGGCCAAGGGCACAACAAAAATGGGTAACACAAAGCCCGCTTAGTTGCCAGTCCCTATAAAGAAGACAGTAAGATAATAAAATAAAAAAGAGGGGTGAGCCAATTTAGTTCGAGAGGTGTCTTGTTACTCTTCTTTTGAAAAGATATAAGTCGTAGGAAAGTGGAAAAATAGAAACAGGAAGAGAGTTCCAGAGTTTACCAGTGAAAGGGATGAAAGAGTAAAGATACTGATTAACTCTTGCATTAGGAAGATGGACAGAATAGGGATGAGAATGAGTAGAAAGTCTTGTGCAGCGAGGCCGCGGGAGGGGGGGGAGGAGGCATGCAGTTAGCAAGTTCAGAAGAGCAGTGAGCATGAAAATAACGGTAGAAGAGAGCAAGAGAAGCAAGATTGCACATGATTCGTCTCAATGACTGGTCAGCATAAGGAGAACCTAAACATAATCAACACTGAAGAAGTGAACATCACCTAATGCCAGGGCTTCGAAACGGTTTAAGGGAACGAAAACGAAAACCGAAATTAACGAAATTATGCTCGAAACAAAAACGGAGACGAAAACGTTATCATATTTACTGTTCCTGAGCAAAAACGCTATTTTGAAATCCCTGTAACCGGTTAATAACGTAATTTTTTCGTTCCATGTCATATTTGGTCACTAATCCATTTTCACTTCCAGTAGCCAAATGATTTAAGTAAATGCATCTGTATTACATACATACATTAATTAAGTCTACTGTATGTGTTCACTTGGCAATTGACGATGTGGTTTTGTTTCAAATAGTATCATATGCACCACTTTTCATTTAATTTGTGAAGAATAACTATTTTTCACCTTATATAATTATGAATTTATGTCTTCGTGATATGCATCACGTTCCCTTATTTTATTACACCTTCCAATCGTGCAATCGTTAAAATATTATACTGCAGTTTAGTTTAAGAATATGCGTAGATTAATATCCAGTATTCGAAAGGGGATTATATATCGTGAGTATGTGCTTAAATTTTTAACTGTGTTCATAGCCTAATGCTTGGTGCGCCGAATTTCGGTGTGAGTGTCCTAAGTTTGAGTCCTTGGAGTACCACATGTAGTCATTGACTTCATTGATTAGGTTTATTTAATTAGTGGGCTGGTGATATTACGAATTACTATAGTTTTACCATATATAATACTAGCAGAAAGGGTGCCCTTCGGGCACCTTTCTCCTAGCTCCTGCGGAGGGCTGTGGGCCTGCGGCCCAAAGTTTTGTTAATAATAGTATCCCCATCAAATTTTCATTCTCTCTAGTATGAATTTTAGAGAAAATGTTCCAGCAGAGACTATAGCAGCCACAGACGTTTTTAGGTTGTTTTTGCTGGCCACACCCACCAGGGTCGGCCACGCCCATCGAAACATAGTCTATGTTTTCCGCTGGGTCATGAGGATTCCAAATATATGCGGCATGTGGGGTTTTGGCCATCTGTAGCTGAGCCACAGCCGTTTTTAGGTTGTTTTTGCTGGCCACGCCCAACAGGGTCGGCCACGCCCATCGAAACAGCCTATGTTCTCCGCTGGGTCATGAGGATTCCAAATATGTGTGGCATGTGGGGTTTTGGCCATCTGTAGCCGAGCCACAGCCGTTTTTAGGTTGTTTTTGCTGGCCACGCCCACCAGGGTCGGCCACGCCCATCAAAACATAGCCTAGGTTCTCCGCTGGGTCATGAGGATTTCAAATATGTGCGGCATGTGGTGTTTTGGCCATTTGTAGCCGAGTCTGTAACGAACAGACAGACAGACAGACAGACACAGACAAATTTTGAAATTTATATATATAGATTAATAAGTAATTAGTTATTAATGTCTTTACGACGACTAAGATTGCTTACTCCTACACTACGCTTCCTGTATTGTATATGTAAATGTGTTGCCTTATTTAAGTCGTATAATACTATAGTTCTTACGACATCTAAGGGTTTAATTTTGTTGGATACTATGCACCATGAAATGTATGGCTTTATTACTATCTATAAAAATGTAGTCATGTATAGGCATTATTATTTATTGGGGCTAATAGCATATTCATTACATGGTTTGAGAATAACATTCTAAACGGTTTGCATTTCGTTCTAACCGGTGTCGTGTGGGCAAGTGTCTGTTTGTGAGGTGGAGTCTGTTTACTAACAAAGGCAAAGAAAACGGGAGTTAAGGGGAGTACTTACTAATATTGACTTGATCAACAAAGGCATGTCCAGGCGTCCTACGACAACAAACCCGTCTTTATTTATCATAAAAGGGGGAGGGGGGGAGGCACGAAGTGGAACACTCGCCGACGTCAGCGAGAATTCCTATCGGCGACAGTTATAGGTATGGTTTTGAGCATATATGATATACTAGCCGCAAAGCCGCCCTCCGGGCGGACTTTTTGGCTAGCTCCTGCGGAGGGCTATTGGTGGGCCCATTCGGCCCACTAGTCAGGAGGAATTTTGAGTTAGGGTGGAAATGTTGTACAGACTTTTTTTTATGGTTGATATGAGTCAATAAAGGCCTCAGGACGTAATTTCCGGAGGGTGTGCAAAATTTCGTCCGGTGGCTTTTTCGTAAATCCAAGATGGCCGCCATCGCAGACCCATATCCTTAAAATGGCCGTAACTCGGTCAATATTTGTGCTAGAGACTTCATATTGGGCTCTATTCCTAGGTTTTTATGGACAAGGAATCGAATGGAATGGTTATTTATGTAATTTGACAAATGTGTCACCATAAAAAATAAATATGGCCTCCAAAATACCCCATGGGCCATGGGCCAACTGGGACTACTGGAATGGCGACTGACTACCACCAGATGGTGAAGTGGGCCCTCAGCTTTGCCCTCACTGGAGAAGTATCACAACATGTTCTGGCTATGAGCAACAATGAACAACATACTCTTCACACTCATCACAAGGAGGAAACTGAGGGTCGAATCAAGGTAGACAAGGCTGATCGCCTAAGCCTACGCAAAACACTGGACGTCTGCATTAATCCACTGGATGATGACTCGCACCCGGATGGTGCACTGATGAACATCGTTACAGGACAAATCGCGCACCCTGATGTGAATGCGGATGAAGCCGTCAGTCTTGGAAAGCGGGCAATGAACAACTTCAAGGATGGTTGGCCAGGATCTTTCTACGATCCTCTCGGCAAACTAGTTGTCACCATGGATGTGAAGAAGAAACACGTCTTAGTAGGCAAGGAACGTGTCTATGATCAGGAACTGATTTATGTACGTGTCATTGGTCTACTTGCAAGTTCACGTGAGATCAACTTTGACGACGGGTTGGCATATGAGTTAGCCGCATACCCACCATCAATGTTCAACCCAGACGGTGAAATGAAAATCACGAAGTCAAAATCGACCTTGAAACTGAAACTTCAAGTGGCTATATCAGAGCGTAACTGCCCCATCCCCAACACTGTTATCTATGATGTTTCAGCGCTCCTCTGGATTCTCACCTGGCCGTCAGACAAACTCCACGTGTATGTGGATGGCTTTTTGTTGTTTGTCCATCAAGCTCTTCAAAAGTCAAATGTCACCCTCGTGTTTGACAGATACTTCCCAAACAGCACCAAGAACTTCACGAGGATGCAGAGAGCTGGATCAAGCCGTGTGCACAAGCTGACTCTGGACATGCCTACTCCAGCCAAACAAGTCATTCTCACCAAAACGAAGAACAAGATGCAACTGAATGCCATGCTCGTAGACGGCCTGCTCAACTCTGATTAGTACACCAATGCAACACAGAAGTATACTCTCACGATTGCTGGTGTCAGCGACGCGCCAGTGGAGATGGTTGGTGGTGTAAGAATTGACCGGCATGATCTCTGTTCCACACACGAGGAGGCTGATATCATCATAACACAGCATGCCATCTCGTCTTCACTCTCGGGCAAGTCTGTCCGTGTTGTGTGCGAGGACACTGACGTGTTTGTGCTACTTGTGCACTTCTATCACATTAAATGTAGAGGTAGCAACCCTTCTCCAATGATTATGTCCTCACTAGTGAAGGAACGAGCCGTTATCGACATCGGTGCCACTGCAACAGCACACAGCGACATAGCAGATGATCTTCTCGCCATTCATGGGATCTCGGGAGCAGATACTGTAGCTTCTTTGCATGGCGTAGGCAAGGTCACTGTTATCAAACTTGCCAAGAAGGGAACACTCTCCCTATCTAAAGTTGGCGATGTGAAGGCTGATATGAAATCGGTCCAAGCTCAGGCCATGAAGTTCATATGTGCGACATATGGCAAGGTCGCAGAGTCGTGTACATCCATGACCGAATGCAGAATAAAAATGTGGCGTTTCAAAACAGGGAAGAGTGGGGTATCATCGGTCAAACTCTGCTCCCTTCCACCAACCAATGATGCGTTCATCGAAAACATCAACAGATGTCACCTGCAAGTCGCAACATGGAAAGCGGCACTTGCAGAATCACCACCGACAATGGACCCAACAAGTCATGGATGGGATCTCGACCACCAGGGCATCTTGCTTCCACGAACAGTGCCGGCAGATACACTATCTGCACCTGCAGACATATTGAAGGTCATTCACTGCAACTGCAAGACCTCTGGGTGCCTAACGGCAGCTTGCAGCTGCTCCACGGTAGGATGCACAGTGTTTTGTCTGTGCGAGGGTGGAGAAGCATGTAAAAACCCTATGACGCGTAACCAATCGGACGAAGAGTCCGTCGTACCAGACGAGGACACTGACGAGTAATTTACCGGTTATTTGTCATAATATTTGTTATTAAGTGCTGAATAAAGTTGTTTGCTTGAACACATTGAATTTGGATTTGATTTTAGTTTTGTTCTTTGCAGTTGAAAATATTATTCCCGAACCCAACCTAAGAGGTCATTTTGGAAGTTTCAGCCGCCAAATTGGATTTATATGGTGACGCGGATGTCCAATCACATCAATGACCCTTTCATTCGATTCCTTGTGTCTAAATACCTAGGTATAGAGCCCAATATGAAGTATCTAGCACAAATATTGACCGAGTTATAGCCATTTTAAGGATATGGGTCGGCGATGCCGGCCATCTTGGATTTACGAAAAAGCCACCGGAACAAATTTTGCACACCCTCCGGAAATTATGACCCAAGGCCTTTATTGACTCATATCAACCTTTAAAAAAAGTCTGTATAACATTTCCACCCTCCGGGCCATATTCACTATATTCCTCCTGACTACACCACCTGTGTTTGGTGGGCCGAAGGGACATCAAACACAGACTCTCCAGATAGCCCCTTCTACCTTTCCTGAAATCATGGATGTAGAAATGTATGTATTAACGCCAACCCATTCACATCACCCCCAACCCATTCACTCACCCATTACCCATCACCCCCCACCCATTCACTCACCCATTACCCATCACCACACACCCATTCACTCACCCATTACCCATCACCCCCCATCTATTCTTTCACCCATCACCCATCACCCCCCACCCATTCACTCACCCGTCACCCCACACCCATTACCCATCACCCCATCCATTCACTCACCCATTACCCATCACCCTACATCAAGGTTTCCTCAATTCTCGCAACCCACTTTTTTTTTCACAATTCTCGCTAATAGGCTGCAAAAAAAAAAAAAAAAAGTGATCGGATCAGCTCATAAGTGGGCTTAAAACCTTCCCCTGGTCAACCTGGTTCCAAAACTGTGCCATATGATGGGATTCCGACACAGGGGGTGGAACCTATACCACCCACACACACACACACACACACAGACAGACACACTTTCGCTTATATTAGTATATAGATGAGGCATTCAATTTCGTACAAAAATGTCCTCTGAGCAGGAGATGGGGGTATTACGGGTGGTTAAGACATTTATGTACGAAATTGAATGCCTCATATATCATATATGCTCAAAACCATACCTATAACTGTCGCCGACGTTGGTGAGTGTTCCACTTTGTGCCCACCCCCCTCCCCCTTTAATGATAAATAAAGAATGATTTGTTGTCGTAGGACGCCTGGACATGCCTTTGGTGATCAAGTCAATATTAGTAAGTATTCCCCTTAACGCCCGGTTTCTTTGCTTTTGTTTGTAAACAGACTCCACCTCACAAACAAACACTTGCCCACACGACACCGGTTCAGGAACGTTATGTTTGGAGGAGGAACGAAAAACGAAACGTTAGTAATACTGTTTCTGATCGGAACGAACCATTTGATAAATTATTTCGTTTTCAAGCCCTGCCTAATGCACATACATATCATAGAGATACATTAAGGCCCATAGTTCAATAATTTGTACTGTCTCCAATTACTTCTCTCTCTCCCATGTATCCAATTACTCTCTCTCTTGTATATGTCTCCTAATTCCTCTCTCGTATTTCTTCTCTCGCACCTTCCTTCCAATATTCTTTGAACTGGTCCGACTATTCAGCTGTATGTCAGGTCTCAAGTCCCTAAGGAATATGTCTCTAATTTACTCTCCAATTACTCTCTCTCTCTCTCTCTTAGCACCTTAAACTTAAATCCCTTTGTTCTACAGCGACACGCCACCTGTGTCTCTGATATTTTTCATATTGTACCGTCTTGACCAAAAGTGTTTTTGATAGCCACCAGACGGCTAGGAGTCAGTGAGGAGTTGACCTTAGAACATACCAGTCATATTTCGTGCCTGTACTCATTGTACGTCTTTGTTTACGCTAGACTAAGACTGTGAATAATATACCAGAACTGGAATTGTGTGTATTTCCTGTCCCAACAGTGTAAGAATATTGAACAAGCAATTACAAGGTCCTGAGTCAGTTCACGGCACCAAGAACAATACAGAACTACAAACGGTAAGAAGTGTACAAAGAAATAAGGTACACATTACCATATGCATATCTCCTACGTACGTACATACTACACCAACCTAACTCGCATTCATCACTTAAGATAAAACATTATCTTCAACATCCTATGAGCTGCAACATTACTCTCAACTGCTGACAAATTCCAAGTTCTACGTACTCACACGGCTATTGGCTTCATGGTGTCGGAGAAAGAAATTATAGAAGTAGGACGTGGGCATTATTTATATTTTCTCTTATTTTTTACGAAATTGCTTCCACGAACACAAATTGTTTGAACAATTTGGGAGGGTGCGGATTGCAGTCTTTTTTCGTCGACACCTATAATCATAATGTTTTTATCATCTTGTATTCCCTTTCGTCAGTCAGAAATCTGTCAGCAGTTCTTGATTTTACCTTGCACAGCACAACGACGTTTTCATAGATCTAAGGGAGCCAATGTTTCATACACTTTTGTTAGGAGTCTTAACTACAATGCTGTATGTAATTATTGCAATAATATAAAGTTACACTCCGTATGCTCTTGTTAATAATCACAGTATTTTTTGTGTGTGAGGTAAAGAAAGGCACACAATGCATTCCTTCCAATGCATAGACCTTCCCTCAGCCTAACGAGTGACGGCACGACCCAAACCAAATATTTTCTAAATCAAGTGCTTATGAACACTTATTGCGGCAAGTGCAGGTCGATACATTTTACCAAACCAGTGTACGTTTTAGCTTCTTTAGAAAAAAAAAAAAAAATATATGAATGGATAATATTTTTCCTTTATTTTTACATACTTTTCTCGAACATGTGGGGTGGCAGATTGTTCATAAGCATTGAATGAAATTACAATTTGAACATCTTAACCATAAGAAAACTATATAACTTAAATTTGGACGAAAATTTTGACAAAAAAGTGACTTTAACGAAAATGATTATTTTTTTTACAATGTTTCTTTTATAAATATATCTTACAAAATCAGGAATACATCTCTTTCTTGGTCTTCCCCTTCATCATTCACCATTTACTGACATGACTCGTGATCTAAAAGGGGTCGTGTGTCTTAAGTGCCCATCACACCAAAAAATAAATGACCAGAAATCGCTACAAAAGATCGCCAATGATCTGATACAAAATCTCATTTATTATTAATATTAATACTACGATGTTCATTTTTGGTAGAATTATAATTCTGAACATGATGAAGACGATGATGATGATTATATTTTTAGAAAAATAATCTTATTTTTTTCTTAATTAATATTATTAGTGTGGTTTTCATAACCGAACTTTTGGAGCGATTTCTGGCACATTATGCATTCTTAAAGTAATCGTCCAGACCCTTTTTTTTTTTGCCTAATTATGTTGAATTCAAAACACCTAATCCACCAAAAATATTTGATTTCCAGGCCTTATTTCCGTAAAAACACGACTTTTGTAAAAAGCGCGCGAATTTTTTTTGCTACAGGGCTACGAATATTATTGATGACCAGTGGTGGGCAGCGATAAATTTTGCGATAAAGCGATAACGATAAAGCGATAAATTTTTCCGCTAAGTCCTATAACGATAAAGCGATAAATTTCCAAAATACCTTAAAGCGATAAGCGATAAATCCTGCGATAAATCCAAAAATACTCTATTTTTGCTACTTATGCATTTAAAAACCTCTTTTTTACACTTAAAACACCATATATTACTTAATAAAAGACTAAAGGACCCGAAATTAACATTTTATTACTTTATAACAACATTTAATGAAGACAAATTAACAAAACTATCACAGCACAACATCACAAACACAAATACAACAATTTAAAACATCTCCTCATCCTCCTCATCCACCCCCCTTGGCACCTTGAACTTCTGCTTGAGGAGGTGGAGGTTTCCCTTCAGAAACACCAGGTACTCAAAGTTGTCCTCACTGAGGCTCACTGACTGAGGCTCACTGAGGACACTGAGCCTCACTGAGGAAATGTTCCGCTCCCTTTCCTGAGTCACATCACTGCTGCTGGCCTCCACGCGGAAAAAGTCCTCCACTGTCCTCTTGCCTGACATCTTGACACTCACTAATCACTAAATTCACTATTCTCGAACAATGAAGCGCCCCGCCGTGACACTAATTAATAACGCAATATAAAACGCAAAAACCTAAACGATTTCCTGAAAAGGAAAAGTTAATACACAAAATCACGCGACGTTCGTACGAACGTCGCGTGTGAGCGCGTCGCATCGAGCGTGTGAAACGTCGTCACGCGTCGCGCGTGCCTCGCACGCGCGAGGCGCACCTCAAAACGCAAAAAATATATAAAACTAATATATATTAATTAGATATTTAGTTAAGATAGCAATATACAATAAGAATTAAGTATATATAAGTTATAACACACAAAGAAGCTTTGGATCGCTGGTAGCACAATGAAACACAGAGCTGAGATCAGATGCGTCCAGTTTGGGGGGCTATTCAAAGAAACTGACAACAGAAGCGCGGGCCGCCAGGCGCCTGGCCGCATCTGTTTGCCGCGTAACAATGAGCCTGTAACCTCCCGCCGTAACGGTTTTTCGTCTTCTACTTTATCGCTGGATTTATCGCGGGAAATTTGAAAGCGATAAATATAAGCGATAAGTTTTTCCGGTCTTGCGATAAACGATAAGCGGTAAATTTTCGGTTAAAGCAATATTATCGCTTTATCGCATTATCGCTTTACTTATCGCAACGCCCACGACTGTTGATGACGTCACAGGAGGAACTCCAATGTAAACAAAAGTCTTCTGCCTGTGTATAGTAGTAGTAGTAGTAGTAGTAGTAGTAGTAGTTGAGTAGTGGTGGTATAGTGGTGGTAATAGTGGTAGGGGTGGTAGTAGTAGTAGTAGTAGTAGTAGTAGTAGTAGTAGTAGTAGTAGTAGTAGTAGTAGTAGTAGTAGTAGTAGTATAGTAGTGGTGCTAGTGGTGGTAATAGTGGTAATAGTAGTAGTAGTAGTAGTAGTGTAGTAGTAGTAATAGTAGTATAGTAGTTGCTTAGTAGTAGTAGTAGCAGTATAGTAGTGGTGGTAGTGGTGGTAATAGTGGTAATAGTAGTAGTAGTAGTAGTGTAGTAGTAGTAATAGTAGTAGTAGTAGTTGCTTAGTAGTAGTAGTAGTTAGTAGTAGAAGCCACCCCGCCACACCACCGCCTTGCCACATAGCGTAGTATTGACGGTATTATTACGTGTTATAAGACAGATATAGACAGTATGGACAGATTATATAACTAAGGGAAGGATTACTGCTAGAAGAGACAAGGTATTACGTTGTGAGAGACAGTGAGATGAAGAGATAATAGCAAAGGAGAGATACATGTGTGTGTGTGTGTGTGTGTGTGTGTGTGTGTGTGTGTGTGTGTGTGTGTGTGTGTGTGTGTGTGTGTGTGTGTGTGTGAACATGGCAACTCTAACCCACTGTCTCTCTCTCTTCCCTTCTTCCTTCTCTCTCTCTCTCTCTCTTCCTTCCTTCTTCCTCCTCTCTCTATCTCTTCCTCTCTTCTTCCTCCTCTCTCTCTCTCTCTCTCTCTCTTCTCTCTTCTTCCTCCTCTCTCTCTCTCTTCCTTCCTTCTTCCTTCTCGCTCTCTCTTCCTTCCTTCTTCCTCCTCTCTCTCTCTCTTCCTCTCTTCTTCCTTTTTTCTCTCTTCCTTCCTTCTTCCTCCTCTCTCTCTCTCTCTCTCTCTCTCTCTCTCTCTCTCTCCTCTCTCTCTCTCTCTCTCTCTCTCTCTCTCTCTCTCTCTCTCGCTCGCTCCTCGCTCTCTCTCTCTCTCTCTCTCTCTCTCTCTCTCTCTCTCTCTCTCTCTCTCTCTCTCTCTCTCTCTCTCTCTCTCTCTCTCTTCCTGCTTTCTTCCTTTTGTCTCTCTCTCTTCCTCCGTTCTTCCTCCTGACTATAAGGTTGTAGTGGTGGTTATGATATAGACAGTATGGACAGATTATATAACTAAGGGAAGGATTACTGCTAGAGGAGACAAGGTATTACGTTGTGAGAGACAGTGAGATGAAGAGATAATAGCAAAGGAGAGATATGTGTGTGTGTGTGTTTGTGTGTGTGTGTGTGTGTGTGTGTGTGTGTGTGTGTGTGTGTGTGTGTGTGTGTGTGTGTGTTGTGTGTGTGTTGGCAACTTTAACCCACTGTCTCTCTCTCTTCCTTTCTTCCTTCTCTCTTTCTCTTCCTCTCTTCTTCCTCCTCTCTCTCTTTCTTCCTCCCTTCTTCCCCCTTTCTCTCTCGATCTCTTCCTTCCTTCTTCCTTCTCTCTCTCTCTCTTCCTTCCTTCTTCCTCCTCTCTCTCTCACTCTCTCTCTTCCTTCTCTCTCTCTCTCTTCCTTCCTTCTTCCTCCTCTCTCTCTCTCTCTCTCTCTCTCTCTCTCCTCCTCTCTCTCTCTCTCTCTCTCTCTCTCTCTCTCTCTCTCTCTCTCTCTCTCTCTCTTCCTCCTTTCTTCCTCCTGACTATAAGGTTGTAGTGGTGGTTATCAGCGCGGGAAGTGGAGGCTTCCTGCTGTGATGTCACCGAGCCGTGCTGCGTCGTCTGCAATCCTTGAGGAGCGTTTTGAGAGCTCGGGGAATTTACAGATTATGATTGCGGATTATTTAAAAACGGCTGACTGGATGCAAAAAGTGACAACATATTGTTGATATACTCGCTAATGGCTATAATTTGATTGCATTAAATCAGGAATGATGAAATGGTCTGGACGATTACTTTAAAGTAATCGTCCAGACCCAATTTTTTTTGCCGAATTATGTTGAATTCAAAACACCTAATCCACCAAAAATAATTGATTTCCAGGCCTTATTTCCGTAAAAACACGACTTTTGTAAAAAGCGCGCGAAAAAAAAAATCTTCCCTCCAACAGGGCTACGACTGTTATTGATGACGTCAGAACAGGGACGCCCGCAGACACTCTGTCTGACACCTGTCTGCAAATGTTATGATGAGCGATTGTACTTCGGTGTCAGACAGTGAATCTGTCGCTGTGACATCTAGAGAACGATGCTCAATCTGACACCGAAAGAAATGACGCTGGTCGCGTATACTATGAGGAAAACGAACCTCAGATTGTCATGGAATCCTATGTTTGAGCCCGAGTACGAGGTGGATGAACAGGTGTTAGCAGAGCCTGAGGTTCAGCAGGAGGACCTGGCACTTCTCCAAAACATGGATTGGGAAATAAGGTTAAACCATGTGTGTGTGGGAATCACAATGAAGGTACTTTCGAGAAAATCCTATGGTTAGTTTTGGAGCTACAGTCAAACGTCATTACTCGGAAACCACATACTAGCATTAACTACAGCATAGAGTTGGAAAATATGCGGGCGGGAAGGCAGAAAGTGTGACAGCCACACTAACACAGGGTCTCTCACCGCAGGGCACGCCCACTCCACAACTGGTTTACTTGGTCTTGTTAAGAGGCAAAGCCTCACAGTCGTGGTGGTCCACCGCTGCTGCCAGTCCTGGCGTCCCTGTCTAACAGGGCCACCTGGTCTGGTATAGTGTTGGACTGAGTCAGTCTTACGGGGGGGCGCCGTTTCTCAACACAACTGCTCGCCCCAACACACTATAGGCGTGTATCACCCTACACACGCCACTCCTTTCCGTGTGCAAACTTTTCTCGAAAGGCACAGCTGTCTTGCTGCACCCATAAAGGATGCATGCATGTGGCATATAGCAAAAAAAATCTATCAGAAACACCCAAATATCTTCAAGTACTATATTTATCTCTGTGTTTACGTGCCTCTCTGATCAGCGCGGGAAGATGAGCCTCCCTGATGGTACGTCACCGAGCCTGAGCCTGAGCGTCTGCAAACCTTGAGAGCGTTTTGAAAACTCGGGGAATATGCAGATTTTGATTGCGGATTATTTAAAAACGGCTGACTGGATACAAAAAGTGACGACGTGTTGTTGATATACTCGTTAATGGCTATGATTTGATTGCATTAAATCAGGAATGATGAAATGGTCTGGACGATTACTTTAAGTAATGTATATAACTAGTCTAAGATAAATAGCCATTATTCAGTAATAAGTAATGACTGTCTATCTGTACGTCTATTATATCTTTCTGTATGGGTGTCTCCGTCCCGTTAGGTCCCAACATCACAATAAAGGCCTATCCAGACGAGCTTGCGTGCCCGGCGGGCAGCGCGGTCGGCGGACAAATCCTACCGGGTATGCCCGTGAATGTTGTCCACACGGCCAAGTCGATGAATTGGCGGGTGTGCCCGACGATGCCAGTAGGTTGTGGAGTGCGGTACGATAAACATCAATCAATCAATCATTGGGGGCATACGCCGGGGGGCGCGTCGCCTCGCCCACCCTACGACGCCACTCCCGGGGGTCACCACGCGCGAGTTCCCATGCAGGCTCCTTTCCCATACCAAGCAGCTCTCGACAAGAAACATCAACTTGCCCCAGCCACGAGCCTTGTGGGCGCCCCCTTGGCCTCCTCCACGCCGGATTGTCTCTTACAGATACAACCCGATGGGAAGGATCGGTTTCAGGGTAGCGTGCCACATGCCCATATAGCCGAAGTTGGCGCTGACGGACTATGCAGGTAATAGGCCTCGATTCAGTCTCACGGTGCAATCGCTGATTTGACACGTAATCATCCCAGCGATACCCCATGATTCTGCGAAGACACTTATTACCAAAGGCATTGATTCGTCTCTTCAAGTCACTATTTAGTGTCCATGTCTCACAACCATAGAGTAAGACAGGGATCACAAGCGACTTGAAGATCCGGATCTTTGTCCTCCTGCACAGGTACCGACAACGCCAAATACTCCCGCTGAGCGAGTCCATAACACCGTGGGCTATGCCAATCCGCCGTAAGGCTTCTTGACGTGACCCGCCGTCATTATGGACTGCGCTACCAAGGTATGTAAAACTTTCCAAGATCTCAATGTCCTCGCCACACGCATGAACAGACTGTACTGCTTCATCTAGTAAGTCTCCAAACACCTGGACCTTGGTCTTGAGCCAGGAGACCGCAAGTCCCAAAGGCTTTGCCTCCTCGTGCAGCGCCTCGAGAGCCATCACCAGGACCTCCAGCGACTCAGCAAAGATTACTGCATCATCGGCAAAAACAAGATCAGTGATCTTGGTGTTGCCGACGGATGCTCCACAATCACTTTGATCTACAACCTTGTCCAATACCCAGTCCATACAAGCGTTGAAAAGTGATGGGGCAAGGACGCACCCTTGCCTCACTCCTGTATTCACAGGAAAGAAGCTGGATACACCTGCCCCACACTTCACAGCACTCTCAGTCACCAGAATACAGACCAGTTATCAAACCAATAGTCCTTGCAGGAATCCCTCGAAGTCGCAGAAGATCCCAGAGTGACTCACGATGCACTGAGTCAAACGCCTTCTTGAGATCAACATAGGCTGCAAGCATCCCCTGTCGAAACTCACGTCGGCGTTCCACCAGGACACGAAGCGCTAGGATACGGTCCGTCGTTGACTTTCCAGGCGTGAACCCAGACTGCTGAGGTCTCTGATGCTTCACCAGATGACTGCGAATTCGTGTCAGCAATAGATGGGCAAGCACCTTGCCTGGTACGCTGAGCAGTGTAATACCGCGGTAATTGTTGCAGTCCTGACGGTCCCCTTTCCCTTTCCAGATGGGGACGACCAGCCCCCTTTTCCAGTCAGGAGGAATGGTACCTGATTGCCACACGGCAGTCAGGACAGCATGCAACCCGCGGATCATGGCCTCACCCCCAGCTTTGAGGAGCTCCGCACTGATATTACAAACACCAGCTGCCTTTCCATCCTTCAACTTTGCTACAGCCTCTCTGACTTCGTCAAGAGAGGGTGCGGTTTCGTCAATGGGAGGATCGGCATCCACTGCTTGTAACCCAGTGGTGTGAAGCTGCTCAGTTGGAGGGTCCACCGTGAACAACTGCCCAAAGTACTCAGCCCAACGAGCCATCTGCCCATCCATGTCCGACACGAGGCGCCCATCTGCTGTTCGAATAGCACTCGCCCGAGAAGGAGACTTGGAACGGAGCTTCTTCAGGGCACGGTAGGCGGGTCGAAGGTCATTAGCGTTCAAATGACCCTCGACATCCTCAGCGAGACTCCTGACATACCTCTCCTTGTCTCTCCTCAGGAGGGTTCTAGTCCGGCGTGACAGAGCCCTGTGCTGGTCCCGGTTCCCAGCCAGCCTGGCAGCGCGACTCTCCTCGATTTTCTCCAGCGTCTCTGTCGAGACAAAACCACGCCTTGACCTCGGGCGCTCCCCAATACACTCCTTGGCAGCCTGTAGAGTTTCACGTTTGAAGGTATCCCACAGTTCTACAGGATCCCCGAGAGCACCGAGCACATCAAACCGATTTGAGACTACCACCGCATACTCATGAGCACATGTCAAGTCCTTCAGTTTCTCAAGATGAAACATAGTATGGTTACCTCTTGAGATTCTTCTGGACTTGACATGAACCTTAAGTGTAGCAACAACAAGTCTGTGATCTGTTCCAAAGAACTCAGCACTCCGGTAAACCCTGCAGTTCTGGAGGATCCTCCAACGAGTACTAACGAGGATGTGGTCGATCTCCTTAGCTACCCCTCCGGCATTACTATACCATGTCCAGCGGTGCAGCTCTGGTCTCTGATACCAAGAACCTGCAATTCTCAACCTTCTGGACCTTGCAAAGTTCAGAAGCAAAGAACTGTTGGTGTTTCTGGTACCGGAGCCATGAGGACCAACACACAACTCGTAGCCATCTCTCACAGTGCCAGTAGTAGCATTGAAGTCGCCCAAGACAATGAGTGTGTCCCGAGGAGGACACTGGTCTAATACAGAGTCGAGTTTGGCGTAGAACATCTCCTTCTCTTCAGTTTTACGCATCTCGGTAGGAGCGTACACTGCAACAAGAGACATGAAACCCAGAGTGTGTTTCATCCTCACCCGATTATACGCTCATCAACCGGAGTAACCTCAACAACTGACGGCTGCAGTTTGCTGGAGATGCCTATAGCTACTCCCCGTACACGGTGACCATTGCTCATGCCGGACCAGTAGTAGGTGTAACCCCCACTGCTAGTCTCGCCACTGCCAGGCCTCCTCGTCTCAGAGAGTCCCACTATATCCACCCTCAGCCTACTGAGCTCGCCCGATAGGAGAGGTAGTCGATGATAGTCTGAGAGGCTCAGAACGTTCCACGAGCCCACACGAAGAACCCTCCGCAGGTTGATCCCAAGAGTGATTCGACGGGCAGGCGCCGCCTCTGCACCGCCCCGGCCACCCCCATAAGAAAAAGTTGGGCTACGATAAACATGGCACCCAGTATTACTGAGAGGAAGAAAATATTGTGTAGCGTGATAATTGCTTTGTGTTTAAAGAAAAAGAAGAGAATATGGTGCAAAGATTGGCTTAAAGGAAGAGATGTTTATGGAAGCCATACAATGCTACTAAAAGAACTATTACATGGCCAGCAACAAGATTTCAGAGAGTATATGAGAATGAGTGTAAGCACATTCTATATACTCCTAGCAAAGGTGGAGCCATACATCAGGAAAAAAGACACAAACATGAGACAGAGCATAACAGCAGAAGCTCGTTTACAAGCAATGCTGAGATTTTTTAGCAACTGGGTGTACGTATTCGGCACTGCAGTATACTACACGCATTTCAAAACAAAGCTTGTCCTGCATAGTTCCAGAAACCTGTCGGGCCATATACAAGTTACTAAGGGATGATTACTTGCAGGTGAGATTATTAATTATTTTACTTAACAGTACGTTATGTGTAATGTTACTGTAATACTGTGATGTTAATACGAGTACATAATGATACTGTATCACAATATCACACAGTAATGTGCAATGTAATACCTGTCAAACAACACCTGTGATAGCCACAACCCCTCGACCACTCCAGACGAGTGACGTCGGGGTTTGCCGCTTGGACGAGTCATGTGGTACCACTGATTGGAGGATGGATAATACGAAATAATTGCGCAAAGGTTTAGCTCAGCAGAGCATATGCATGTGTATCTGCTCCCGACTGGCGCAAATGCCATGTGTATACAGTATATCAAACAATGATAGGCCATGGACTGCATTAACCTGTCAATAAACGGGAGATGATGAAGTGATATGTTTTTATGTACAGTAGGTCTCCTCACTCAAGCTCCTTACCTCATAATATACGTATCATATTCATAATCTGTGAGAGAGAGAGAGAGAGAGAGAGAGAGAGAGAGAGAGAGAGAGAGAGAGAGAGAGAGAGAGGAGAGAGGAGAGAGAGAGAGAGAGAGAGAGAGATGAGAAGAGAGAGAGAGAGAGAGAGAGAGAGAGAGAGAGAGAGAGAGAGAGAGAGAGAGAGCTGGTGAGTTTGTTGATATCTGTTCTTCTAATCGATTGCACAATATGGCAGTGGAAAGCGCGTGCGTGCAAAGCTGTTTTGAATTTGTATCAGCTCGATGTCAACGTTATTGTGAGGCTTTCACGGAGAGGTTTTGATACTAAAAGGGAAAAGCATGTTATATATAATATATATAATAATTATTATATATAATTATAGTAGTTATATATATTATAGTTAGTTATATAGTATAGTTATTATATATAGTATATAAGTTATATGTATATATATATATATTATATATATAGTTTATATATATAAGTTATATATATTATATATATATAGTATATATATTATATAGTTATATATATTATATATAGTATAGTTTATAGTATATATATATATATATATATATATATATATATATATAATATATATATATATATATATATAGTATATATATATTATATATATATATATATATATATATATTATATATATATATATATATATATATATATATATATATATATATATATATATATTATATATATATATATATATAGTTATATATATATAGTTATATATATATAGTATATATATATTATATATATATATAGTTATATATATAATAGTTATATATATATATATATATATATAGTTATATATATATATATATATATATATATAATATATAATATATATGTCTGTGTGTGTGTGTGACTGTGTGTGTGTGTCAACACACACTCACACACACACAAAGATAATGTATGCATCGTGGAAACAAAATATGACATTGTTGTGTGCTAATCATTATTGAATACAAAAAACTTAAAGTACAGTATTTGTTTCTTTCATTAGCAAGTAAAGGACACAATCTGGTTCTCGTTGGTGACTATCACTCAATCAATCATTGGGGCCGCGAGGCGAGTCGCCCACCCTACGACGCCACTCACGGGGGTCACCACGCGCGAGTCCCCATGCAGGCTCCTTTCCCATACCAAGCAGCTCTCGACAACAAGCATCAACTTGCCCCAGCCACGAGCCTTGTGGGCGCCCCCTTGGCCTCCTCCACGCCGGATTGTTTCTTACAGATACAACCCGATGGGAAGGATCGGTTTCAGAGTAGCGTGCCACATGCCCATATAGCCGAAGTTGGCGCTGACGGACTATGCAGGAAATAGGCCTCGATTCAGTCTCACGGTGCAATCGCTGATTTGACACGTAATCATCCCAGCGATAACCCATGATTCTGTGAAGACACTTATTACCAAAAGCATCGATTCGTCTCTTCAAGTCGCTATTTAGTGTCCATGGCTCACAACCATGTAGAGTAAGACAGGGATCATAAGCGAGTTGTAGATCCGGATCTTTGTCATCCTGCACAGGTACCGACAACGCCAAATATTCGTGCTGAGCGAGTCCATAACACCGTGGGCTATGCCAATCCGCCGTAAGACTTCTTGACGTGACCCGCCGTCATTATGGACTGCGCTACCAAGGTATGTAAAACTTTCTAAGATCTCAATGTCCTCGCCGCACGCATGAACAGACTGTACTGTTTCATCTAGTAAGCCTCCAAACACCTGGACCTTGGTCTTAAGCCAGGAGACCTCAAGTCCCAAAGGTTTTGCCTCCTCGTGCAGCACCTCGAGAGCCATCACCAGGACCTCCAGCGACTCCGCAAAGATTACTGCATCATCGGCAAAAACAAGATCAGTGATCTTGGTGTTGCCGAGGGATGCTCCACAATCACTTTGATCTACAACTTTGCCCAATACCCAGTCCATACAAGTGTTGAAAAGTGATGGGGCAAGGACGCACCCTTGCCTCATTCCTGTATTAACAGGAAAGAAGCTGGAGACACCTCCCCCACACTTCACAGCACTCTCAGTCCCAGAGTACAGACCAGTCATCATATGCAGACTATCAATGGAGTTATTTAATACCATGTGAATATAAATAAGACTATTATTATTATACTATATTACGAATTACATTGACACTGTGCAATGTTGCCAAATGGAATGCAACAAAAATATAAATGATCTATAGAATATGGCTATATATAGGTTTCATCACCTCAGGTTATAATGACAAATGCAACAAGAAGCTGGAAATGCAAAAAGCTGGTCAGTGACTACTTTAGACTACATATTTTACGATACAATGTTAAATCCAGGGTCAGGTATATACTTATGTGTTCCACCTGTGTTACTCAACCCTACACGACTCAGACAATCTGGAAACAGTGCGTTCTGCAAAACCATATACATCTTTTTTCTTCATCTTAGTACCTGATTACGGTTGTGGATTAAAGTAATAGGACGTATTCATACGCCTTTTTCATTAGTTGTAAAAGAATATTGAGGGATGATCGTTTTAAATGCGAAGAGACAATATTAGAGGCAAAACTTATTTGGGAAAAACATGGAAATTTGTACTGACTGCATCGTGACTGAGAGTCACGATATACAAATCTGGTGTGATTAGGATGCACCAGGAATGAACACAGATAAACAACGTTTGACACATGGGGAGTATCAATGCACACACTGAAAATATATTCATGCTCTCTCCTATGCGAGGGCGTTAGTAGCCTACATGGTGAATCAATACAAAGCCTTGATGAAACCAACTCGGGTAAACCCCAGACTGATAACACAATATAGATAGATGTACTACGTACGTGGTTCACAAAGTTATGCCATCGGTGAACACGAAAGTTTGGTGTTGACAATATCTGAAAAGTGATAAAATATTCATATTCCTACAACCCTAGTCTTATTATAATACTTAATATGAATGGGAGACAAGAACACAAAGCAGCTCCATCAAAAAGGTTATGGTAACTAGGCATAATATCTGGCTAATCCGTGGGTCTATACAGCCGAGGTCCCTTGCCTGCATAATGTAAACTCCAACTTCGATTACATGATAATGTATCGGGCAGGCTTCCACTCTCCTAGAATTGCATTTGTAAATCTTGTCTTGTTCTGTCAGACCAACGTTTATGTCCACAAAACAAGTAGCTGAACCATTACTCTGCAAGCTGGCTACGCCATGCCTGGAAGGGGATAATACTTGTAAACAAACTTGCTTCCAGTTGTATGTTTATGAAACCTTATCACTTATCTATTCACGATATAATAACATACAAGTGTAAGGCTTCTGATAACATATACAAAAGATAAGTATGGGAATACAGTTTGGGTAAATGTAATTATATGTAGAAATATTTCCCTTCTCGTAGTCGTGTGTTATTAAGAAATTAACCGGCGACCAAATATTATGACTGAACGCATGATACTAAATACCGATTTTCAAACAATGAATTGTTGTATATATATATATTATATATATATATATATATATATATATATATATATATATATATATATATGTATATATATATATATATATATATATATATATATACACATGGGAGGCGGTGGAAGAGTTGTTAGTTCCTGCAAGTGGCGTGCTCGGTGTGCAGAGTTCGATCCTTGAGGGGTGCCAAAATCTTTCGGCAATCGTCGAGTGGCCTAAGAGCATCCACATGCTGCCTATTAACTATACCTTCCACGGCAAGTGCATCGTAGGACACAGAGGGGCGGCAGGAACCTCTAATCACAAGCGTCATTATAAAATTCCTGCCAGCGCCACCACGGACGAGAACCAACCATCACAACCCTCAACTGGGCCTCCAGGGCCTACCATCCCCCCCCCCTGAAGCTCACTGCCTACAGGCGCTATAGGCATTAATATATATATATATATATATATATATATATATATATATATATGTACCTTTGTATATAATTATATGTGCCCTTTAATTCTTCATTATCCATTATATCCTTAACCTGTTTGTATGTGTTTCTTAAATATACATATATATATATATATATATATATATATATATATATATATATATATATATATATATATATATATAATATATATATATATATTTTTTTTTTTTTTTTTTTCCAAGAAAACACACACAGACACAGGTTAAGGAAAAAATGAAGAATTAAAGGGCAAGGAAGTGCACGCTTAACTATCTGGATCGTCCAAGACATGGCAACAGCTCCTAAGCATGCAATGACGCCAGAGGCCGGAAGCAAAGCGCGTTAGTTGCACAGTTGTGCCGAAGACGCCGTAGGGTTTGGAGCATCATGACGGGTCTTGGTGTTTACCACGCAGCACCTGTGTGCTTCGCGCTTCTCTCCGTCTTTGGTTTATGTTTGCCCAACCAATTATCAGGTTTGGTATACTACATCGTTACATGTGTAGACTCTTATTGCTTTACTGATTCCTTAATAATAGAAATTTGTGTGTTCACCATGGTCTTGAACATGCGCTGAGCTCGCGATTACCAACCCGGTAGGAAGCTTAGAGGCTAGAGAACCGATTTTTGGGTAAGGCTGGGACCCCCCCCCCTTAATCCCCTTGTTCAAAAGGAACAGTAACTACCCGTTAGCTGGCGAAAAACCTTCAACCTTGTGCGGAGCTCGAAACCTCAGAGTGCCGCGCACCGATATTATCCACCGACTCAGCGGAAAATGTACATGTGACATGTGTATATATATATATATATGTGTGTGTGTGTGTATTCATCTAGTTGTATTTTACAGGGCCAGAGCAACGCTCGTATGGCCCCGTCTCCATATCAACATTTTTATCATTCATCCTTAGTGCTTAGTGTTGGCCGAAGCCACCACCCCGGGAGGGGGGTCACAAACCCCCGGCTGACACCCGGTACCCATTCACTGCTGGGTGGACAGGGGCTGGGGTTTTAAGGAAACAGCCCATATGTTTCCGCTCCGCCCGGGGATCGAACCCGGGACTTCTTGGTTGTGAACCGAGCGTGCTAACCACTACACTACAGAGTACCCCTGCTGTGTGTGTGTGTGTGTGTGTGTGTGTGTGTGTGTGTGTGTGTGTGTGGGTGGTGTGTGTGTGTTTACGTAGGTGTAGTGTGCAAAAAACGAAATGCTTAAACTCGTCCTATATCTTCATTTAAAAGAAACATTAAAACATTTTATTTTATTTTACGTTTTAACTACATTTCCTTATTTGCAGTGTTTTAGATTATTCAAGTTTTTTTTCGAATTCTATCTTTGATAAGTCAGTCAAATGTTTTGTCTGTGTTTTTTAGTTTCTCTAATCAATCATAAACCCATTCCAATTGTCCTCAAAAATATAGATTTCCATTTTGTACCCTTGCCGTATCACTTTCCGCTCTTCCATTTTTCAGTCTGAATTTCAATACTTCGTTTTACTATTGGTAAAATTTTATTGATTTATATCTAGGTTTCTTTACCTAAATTGCTGCTTTATTAAATACTAAAAGAAAAAAGTTATCTTGATAAAAGTTTTCTTAGCTTCCTGGGCCCATACTTATAAAGATTTAGGATTCGTCTTAGACTCGCTCGAGTCTTAAATATGGCGGCCGGCGTCCTAAATCATTTCGAGCGCATCCTAAATCGCTAAGACTCGTCCTAATTTCGAGGTTTGGCTAGGACAGGGTGTGAGGTGTCCTAGCGAGCAGGGCGGCGGCTAAGACTCGTCCTAAGACGTAAACATGGAGTGCTCTACCCACTCCTGAGAACTTTTCGTGACAGGATAGATGTACTGGACGAACTTGTTGATACATAACTAATCAAGCGATACCGCTTGGACAGAGAAGGGATTATATATGTGACAGACTAGTGGGAGATGTAATATAAAGCAACACTGAAAAAAATACGGCGATCAGTGCATGACAAGTCACGAGTGTGTTATTATTCACTCTTGAGGTAGTCATGTTCCTCCTGCCTTGATATCATGAATCGTGATACAGATTGAAGTGCATCCCCACCAAACTGTTGATGAAGAATGGTATCATGTTGAGAATAAAAGCGATTTAGAGTAGGCTCACTATAAATAAAAATTAAAAAAATTGAATAAGTCGTGATTTATTAAGCCATGGAACAATATCCATATAACTCTATTTCTCTTCCCACTGCCGTAAGTCTTGATAATTTTCTTATTTGTTCTTGATATCATCTGTTAATATACCAAACCCCACCTCTAACCTAACTTAAGTTTTTGGTTGAAAGAACTAGATTCTAGGTAGTATATGTATCAGCATTATTATTCAATTGCGCCACGGGAAATTGGGTTTAAAAGACTCAGAATGAAGAAATCTACACTAACAGGTTACAGGAAACAGGTTAGAATTGTCAGGCTCGAGGATGACCTAAACCAAACGGTAAATATTCCGCAGGAGTTGGCGGTGCCAACCACCCGGACAATCGCGCACCATCAAATTAGTTTTTTTTAACCTAAATAACTCGTTTTATTTTGCGCAAACACAAAGTTAAAAAAAAAAAAAAATCATCACCGAATTTTATGGTACCGTTTCCATTAAAACACTGTATCTCCATCAGAAAAAGCACTTAAAACTTGGCCGGGAGAAATTATCAGGGCTTTATAGGTTTTAAATGAAACCTAACCTAACCTTTTAGGTTTTAAGGAAAACAAAACTAACCTGGAAAATTTTTAAAAACAAGGTCTCCACGCTAAGCTGACACAATGTTGGCTTATGTATTTAATACTTAATGTCTTTAAGACATCTTTTTATATTTTAATGAGTGCCGATCCTTACTTTGTCTACATGGCCGATATTAAATTTCAGCGATCCATAATGTTAATTATTTAGTTTTGGTTGCGGGTCCCGGAAGATGCCAGTAGAAGATGCTCGTAGCCGAAACGCCGTGTGACGAACGCCCCATATTTTGCCACCATCGGGCATCTTTTGGTAGCAAAATACCAAAAGATCCCGGAAAAAAGTGTGTGTGGACACGGCCTTTAGGTTAGGTTAGGACAGGTCAGGTCAGGTTAGGTTAGGTTAGGTTAGGTTAGTGCACAGCACAAGGGGCTCGAAGAGGGGTGCTAGGTTAGGTCTGTGGGATTTTGTATCTTTAGAAAAAAGGGCTCAATCTCCTATCTCCTTCTTATGGCCAACAAGCTTGGGGACATGGTGGAAACCTGGGTTTTTGGGGGGGAGCACACACATAAGGGAAAATATGCCCCCCCCCCAAAAAAAAATCCTTAAACTGGGGAAATTTTCCTAGTTCATGGACTTTATCGGGGAAAATTATTTCCCTTATATGTGTGCTCCCCCACAAAAGGAGCACACTCATAAGGGAAATATGGCCCCCCACAAAAAATCCCTAAACTAGGAAATTTCCCTAGTACATAGACTTTAGCGGTTAATATTTCCCCGATAAAGTTCATGAACTAGGGAAATTTTCCCTAGTTTAGGGATTTTTTGTGGGGGGCCATATTTCCCTTATGTGTGTGCTCCCCCACCCAAAAACCCCGGTTCCCACCATGCCCCCAAGCTTGTTGGCTATAAGAAGAAGAAGATAGAGGGTGGACCCTTTTGTTCTTAAGATTTACCCCTAAACTTAACCACAAAGTATATCTAATCTAACATTATAGGTTTCTTTTAAAACCTATAAGACTCTGACAAATCTTTCCCGGCCAAGTTTTAGTGCTTTTTCTGATGGAGATAGTATTTAATGGAAATAGTACCATAATATTCGGTGATAATTTTTTTTTTTTTTTAAACGGGGTTTTGCGCAAAATAAAACTATCTCCGGTAATAATGGGCGAGAGTTTCGCGGTCGTTTACAGAGGACACCGACTATTTTTTCCTTTGGGCCCACATAGGTGCTTGCTCTAATGGAGATAGTTTTATTTTGCGCAAAAAAAAATACAAAAAAAATAAGGAAAAAAAATGAAACTTAACCTAACCTTATAGTTTTAATGAAACCTAACCTAACTGTAAGGGGTTTCATGAAAACCTAACCAAAACCATATAGGTTTTAATGAAACTAACCTAAAATTAACCACAAGTATACATTAAAAAAAAAAAAATTATGGGTTTTCGCAAAATAAAAACTCTTCATTAGAACAAGCACCTATTGTAGGCCAAGAAAAAATAGTCGGTGTCTCTGAAAACGACCGCGAAACTCTCGTCCATTATAACCCTATCTCTATTAGAAAAAGCACCTATTGTAGGCCAGGAACAAAATTTGTCGGGTCTTTGAAAAAAGACCGCGAAGTCCTCGTCCATTATAACCCGGTAGTCCTTGACGTATCCTCTCGCTAGGAAAGCGGCGCGGCGATCATGTGGTTGGCGATGGCCTGTCAGGGATCTGCCTTGCTCTTTGCCCATCATCTCGGCATGGAAAATTCCCCTCGCAGGACATAGGACATTTTCCTTGCTTGAAAGAGCTGGCCAAGGATGAAAATCTTGTCCTGAAAAATATTATCTTTCTCGGGCGATAGAGCGAAGACAATGTCAATGTTTGTGTCTTTTTTAACGGAACGTTGCATATCTGGTACAAAATTTTTTATAGATGAATTCATTCGTTGTAGTCTTCAGCAATTATCATAGAAATATTAATCTTGTGTTTTTCGATATTTTTATACCTTTTTGATGACTCTTAGTAGTGATTTTTATGAAACCAAATTGGACTCTGCTTTAAATGTAGCGCTCAGCGCTTCGTCCTAAGTCGCCGTCTTAGGACGCGTCTTAGACTTTCCTCGAACCTTAGGACGCAGGGTTAGGACGAATCCTAGGACGAATCCTAAATCTTTATAAGTATGGGCCCTGATCTTTGGAAAGCTCATGAAATCGATGTTCTGTGATCTGTCATTCGCAAGAACTGTACTCACGTGCAAATACTGTCTTATCAAACTTTTCTCCATAAGATGTATGCCTATCCACTCTTCATTCTTCTTAAGAGTTATTATGTTTGCATAAATTTGTCAAAAATGAGGAAAATTAGACCACTTAGCCTGTAAATAATATAGCTTTGTTTTGTTAGATTTTCATTCATCCTAAAGCATCTAAAATTTTGCCCAGTATTTAACGATTCTCCAGCATCAATTCAGGGTCTTCTCAGAGGACATTCCGCAGAATATGATTTAAGAAGGAATTTTCTTTTAACCCCTTGAGACCCAGAACGTAATTTTCATTGTAATTTGGGTACCATTAGACGATTTTTAATGAATATAAGCAATGTTTTATAGATATGACCTGTTTAGTATCCTTGTCGATTAACTAATTTGGTATATTAAGTTACTTTTCGTGATTTTATGGCTAACAACACGATTTTTCACATAGCAAAGGAAAGATCTGGACGTGAAGGGGTTAAGACTAAAAAGTTATATTTAATACGTTATTATGCATTTTTTTTTCTATGCATCGTGACATAAATCATATAATGTCAAACTACATTTTCAGATATTCTATTTCTCAATCTTTTCTTTACTTATTTTGTTACATGTTTACCTGATGTATTGTAATGAAAGATGGTCCTTTGAGAAACCTATCAATTATGTTCCTATCAGTTATGTATGAGTTCTGTTCGATCAGTGAATTTTGTCACTTTTCGATAATATTCAGATTATTTCGAATGATCAAATAGTGTTATATGTACACTAACTACAACAATTTCGAATTATCACTTGATATATCACATGCAATATGAAATATATATTCCCGAAAGAGTTGCTACGCAATTGCTAAGGCCGCGGTCACACGAGCACTTTTTCCGGCAATATTCAGTCGGCAATATTCAGCCAAGGCAATTTCTTGCCGATATTTGGTCACACGGACTTTCATAGAGCTAGCCGAGTTTTAACGCCAATTTTAGCTAATCATTTTAATCAGCGCGGGAGCCAAGCCGTCTCTGAAGAAGCGTCTTTGGAAAAATAGGGATAAATAGGGAGAAAATGGTTCACAAATAGGGTGGTGAATGTTTGGAATGGATTCATGTGTATGTAGGCGTCAGTGAGCAACAATAAGTTGGTCCAGTTCAGTATCCCCTAAAAAGGTAGACAGCCAACAAAGAAAATAGAGAAACCATCCCTATAGTGAAAATAGATTTATACACGAACTCATATAGTGAACTATACACTCATGAAATCTTCTTAAGTGTTATTACATCCATCAAAATGTTTTTAAAAATGTACAAGACTTCACAATTCGTATTGTAATCGGTTCTTGCCACTATGTAGGTGTTTATTTTAGCTTCTGTATATTGAATTAGAGCGTGCATTAAAAATTAATGTCAAATAATATCCGTTGGTGGAGGGAATTTCCGGGAATTTTCAGCCAAGAACACAAACATGTTGCTCTTGACTTTTTGCCGGCAATTTTAGCCGACTTGAGGCCGGTTTGTTCTAGCTGGCTGAATATTGCCGGAAAAAGTGCTCGTGTGACCGCGGCTTAAGTTTCTGCAGAGAGATCCTGCTAGATTATGATGCCGGAATATGTCTGCTATTCTCTTCTATCAACTGTTTGTAATCTTCCCGCCTGTTTGACAACACTCACTTTACCCCTTCTCCACACTGAGTGGTCTCATGAAGCATTTGATCTGGCAGCCCATCACTTCTCTATATCATAGTTTGAATTTGCGCTTTCTACAGCTTCATCGTCATATTTTTTGCTTCTCTAAAAATCTCACTTTAACACTCTGTTGTATGTTTCTTTGGGAAAAAGTACTTCACAGAGCATGCACCTTGGAAAGTTGCATTAATCTACCTAGTGTTATATTTCATTAAGCATCTACTTAGTTTACTCGTATTAACTTGAGTTTATATTAGTTGTTGTCCATCTAGGAGTCTTTAGCGGTATGTAAAGCCATTGACACTTCTTCGCTTTCAGCATGAAGGCTTCATACACACTGAATTGAGCAACAGCGACCTGATAGATAAAATAATTTACATTTTCTTCTAGCAAATATAGTGTCCAAGGCAACATTGTCTCATCATGCTCTACATTTGGAAGGCATTACCACTACACAGGTAGTTACGTGACTCGCACTGAAGAACAAAGAGAATAGGAAATGGCAGGTACAACATATTCATGAGGACCTAGCTTCAAGTGCATCAACCCACACACACACACACACACACAGGGGGGGGGGGGGGGGGAGGGAGAGAGAGAGAGAGAGAGAGAGAGAGAGAGAGAGAGAGAGAGAGAGAGAGAGAGAGAGAGAGAGAGAGAGAGAGAGAGAGAGAGAGAGAGAGTGTGTTTGTCATGAATTAAACACCAAATCATACTCCTGCGTGACAGGACTGTGTCATTAGGAAGCCGTAAAATAATGCCGATTGTTTATTCAGAGGAGCGAGTACCTGAATATGTCATACACCTGTGTTTTTCTTCTATTGAACAGTATTTCATTCATTATTAATAGTCTAGCAAGTGTGTTAAGTGTGTTTTACGAAATTTCAAATAAGTAAACTGAAAAATAATATTAGAAATAAGATACAAAAGGAAAATTCAATTATTTTATTGTTTTAGTTTATTAATATTTTCTTTATAATATGAGTAAACTATTGATATGGTAAGCAATGCTTTTGTATGTTTATATGTCTTTGTCCGACTGCACGCCTCCTGGCTCCCCCCACCTCTCTCTCTCTCTCTCTCTCTCTCTCTCTCTCTCTCAACTAAACTATCATTAATCTAAACTAAAGGGTAATGCATGTGATGCCAAGAAATATTTATTAGGAAAATGTAATAAGTAGAAGTTGGCAGATTCTATTTCTTTCATGTAATAATAAAGAAATAGATGAATCATTTGATAAGTACTTTTGTAATATTGCATATTTGTTTACCTTTATGTATTTTTTGTATTCAGTGTTAATGAGTATACATCATTTTTTTTAATGTATGTAATTGTGTATCATGTTTTGTTTATTAGCCATGATAATCACTTTTTATTCACACAGTAATTTTTGTATGTCATTATATCTATTGCTTAAATCATATCTTTGGTAGTATTATTAAGGGTAATGTGATTAATTATTTATTTTATTTCTCAGGCCTTATTTGTCTGATCTAAATACCCGTCAGGGTGGCATGGTTGGTAGAATCGTAGACTCGCGTGCAGAGTCCCTGCATTCGGTCAGCGGTTCGAGTCCACCAAGTTCGTCCTGGCGTGGTGGCGCTTTGTATAGTCAATAACCTTGTAGTTGTTACTTGCAAAGTGTCTAGATAGGATCAAAGTATCTTATAGTATGTCTGATCTAAATCGGCAAGCATGGTTCGCAACAGGTCTGTATAGATAGTATGCACGTGACGTCATGATCACGTGACAAGCAATAACAAAGCGACTCTGGCCGTGGGGCTAGCTGAGGAACCCGGGGAAAAAAGTTTACTTGCCAGAGTTATTTTTCCCATACCAAATAAGTTTATCAGTATACATAATATACTGTTATCTTCATAAATGTTTCTTCTATAAGATTATCACATAAAACACACTAAAGAAATGCCATTATGAGACTGAAGAAATATGCATGAACTTAAAATTCACTTTAACTCGTCGCCATTTAACATTTTGTGAGACAACTTACAACATGGAGCATATCAATAGAAGCGGAATCACATTAGCTTTCCATTGATGTATTTCGTATTTTGATATATTAATAAGCACCATCCATTAACTAGCGTTAACTAAATAAATAACATAATCAATCGGGGTATAAGAAGGCGCACTGCAACGCGCCTGTACTGTGGTAGTAATGAGCGAGGAGGGCATGTCAGGATAGATACAAGGATAATTTTGTATTCCCTACTTTCTTGCATTTTTCAATGTAACGAAGAATAGATCCAGAGTCCAACATCTGAAGGACATAGTCTGACAGATGAACATCATCAATCACTTTCCCAGCCATCAAAAAAGAGGTTAGTAAGCGGGAGTGTACCGCCTTTACAGGGGAAGGAATGCCCTTTGTTTACATCACCGCACAGCCAGCGTGGTGCTTGGGGGCGGAGCTTCGTGACGTCAGTGCATACTATCTTATCTCCTGTTCGGGCTCCGGCTCGCATATTCCCGTTTTCTGGAACAATATGTCGCGTTTACTCTTGAACACGTCAGGTTAGGCTACGGTCAGGTTAGGATAAGTTTCCAGAACTTATTAGGTAACTTTGTGTGCGAGTCACAATGAGGGTATTTTCGAGAAATTCCTATGGTTAGTTTCTGAGCTACAGCCGTCTTCACTCAGTCACCATATACTTGCATAGAGTTGGGGAATATGCTTCCGGCTCAACTGACCGAGCCTTATAATATATGCATGTATATAGAGTATACATAGTTGTATTACTATAAGGCCAATAAATGTATCAGTATCGGTATCGGTATCTCTCCGTTTTGCTTACCCCGTGTTCCCTCGGCTCTCCCGCAGGAACCAAGGTGCGGGTGTTCTCCCTGCAGCATGACATTTGGCAGCCGCCGCGGGACGACGTTTACATCAGGTTTAACTTGTCGCTCAGTAGGGGTGACGCTTCGAGCCTCACAGAAATTACAGTTTGCACTCGTATATTTCTGACCGCCATAACAAAACTTCAAGTATTCCTTTCCTATGCCACAGCTGACAGATTTGCCAACGCTATTATGTTCTGTAAGTTATAATGCACTTTAGCGGTGAAGGAATGTATGTGTGTATATATAATAATGAAATATTCTTGTACCCTTGAAGGTATGAACAAAATGATCACCAGTAAACTTATATATATATATATATATATATATATATATATATATATATATATATATATATATATATATATATACGTATATATATATATATATATATATATATATATATATATATATATATATATATATATATATATATATATACGTATATATATATATACGTATATATATATATATATACGTATATATATATATTATATTATATATATATATATATATATATATATATATATATATATATATATATATATATATATATATAGTAGAGCAGATACCAGAAGAATTGTGCACAAAGTGATAGAAGCATGAATTTTCCCAAATTATATCTTTAGACCCAAGTGATCATTTTCAGATAGGGAACCACCTTGAGGGTCTCTTCCGGTGACCTTGGGTGACCTTCAAATTCTAGGTCAAGGACAAACATTATTTTAGGGAAAAAAATGTCTATCATGGCTATTATCTTTTATATAACCTTGGTAACATATTAAAAAACACCTAGGCATCTTAAGGTTGTAATTATCCAGGTGGCCTTGAGTGATCTTTAAAGGTCAAGGTCATACTGATATTCAATGTACGTATTAACTGCTTTAGGGAAGGAGTTTTGGCTATACATAATAATATGGAGATAAAATGCAATATTGTATTTGGTGCTCTACAGTGACCTTGAAGGGTTAATGTCAACTACTAAGGTCAAGGTCATAGTTTTTTTATTTCTTATATTTCATATATTATATATTTTTTTTTATTGAAGCCTATAGCGCCAGTAGGCTATTTATCTTATGGAGGGACGTAATGGTTGGTCCTCCGCCTGTTGGTTGGCGCAGGCTGGATTTTTATAGTGACACCTGTGATGTTATAGGTGAAGGTCCGTTTTCTATGATGGTCTACCCTCAGTTTGTAGGCACACGCTGGTAGTACCTGTTGTCCCATCGCCATACTAACACCTTGCCCTTTAACTATAACATTCAGCTGTTCATGGCAGTGGTCAATAGTGGTTGGTGTGCAGGGAGAGCCCAACATAGTGTTCAGTTCGATTACTGGCTGAAAGTCCTGGAGCTGGAGATCCTGCTACTTCTTTTCATCAGGTCACTGCGTGAAGGAAACTTCAGCCTGTACCTAGAGACTCTTGCCAAAATCACCCAATGGATGTTTGCACTTGATCGGACGAACTATGCTCGATAGCTGTCTGTGCATGTTCGTGATATGGCGTCCCTAGGAAGAATGCACCCAACAGTCATGATGGAGTTTACTGCAGGAAAGTTCGCTGTCCACAAGACATCTAACAAGTTCTCAGCCATTGCAATTGACCACTGCCATGAACAGCTGAATGCTATAGTTAAAGGGCAAGGTGGAGCTGTTGGACTAACAGAAGATCCTGCAGCTTTGATGGTGGCAGGCCCTGAGGTAGCCAGGGTTCTGACAGAGTTTGAAGAGATCACTGCTGTCACTGAAGCACAGGAGCACCATGACGAGAGGGCAGACAGACACCATGAACAGTATCCAGGAGTGCAGTCTGCATTCCTGCGTGAGTACAAGTCACTCACAGCAGTATTTCAAGAGTATGGGAAGCCATTCACGAAAGAGAGCAATGACCTCCTGGTTTTGGACACCAATGAAGTCATGGAGGAACCGGTGGTAGCTGCAGTTAGAAAGGTTGAAACGCTGGACCAGGAGCAATATAAGCCTTGAGGAGAGGCTTGTTCACTGTAAAAAAACACTCACAGATGTCATAACAAAGAACAAACTACCTCTATTCGGTACGTACTCCACCAAAAAAATCACAATCAAAAGGTAAAATTGCAACTGGACTCACTGAAAATTGACTGCAATCTGTTTTCCAGACTACATATGTTGCCTGTCAAAACAGAGACGGTGATCTGGATCGGTTCTTCACACATGAGAACAGTGCAGCCCCACCATCACTGTCACAGGCAGGCATGCTCCGACCTGCAAATAAGGCAGCTCTCTTGAAATGTTTGCAACATGGAGACAGCACTACCTCTGACAATGCCCCTGTCGTCGATGTCAAAGTGCTGGATGGCCCAGCAGTGGTACAGATGCTCAACATTGGCATAGCAAGCACTTTCCAGGACTATGCTGAGCAGGTGTTTGCTCCCCACATAGCCTCACAGCTACAGACCTGCAGCCGAATAGACTTCATTTGGGATGCATATATCCCAAAGAGCCTGAAAGGTTTTACAAGAGAAACAAGAGGCTTGGGCATCCGGCGAAGAGTTCAGCCTTCAGCAAGGCTCCCAAAAAAGTGGAACGATTTTCTGCGTGTGGATGAGAACAAAAAAGAACTCTTCACATTTCTGTCAGAGCAAATACTGATACTTGCAACAGTAGAGGGAAAAGAAGTGTATGCCACTCAAGCAGAGTTAGTTGTGTGCTCAGTAACAACGGCATATCTAGCAGGCATGGCCCCATGCTCCCATGAAGAAGCAGACAGCCGCATCTTCGTACATGTGGCAGATACTATCAGAAAGGGGTGTACCAAGGTAGCTATCCGGACAGTGGATACAGATGTAGTGGCCATCGCAGTAGCCCATGTGGATGTCCTCAAACCTGAGGAGATGTGGGTGGCATTTGGAACTGGCTCATTTTCCGGTTTATAGCTGTTCATGAGATCGCTCATGCAATGGGGCCTCAGAGGTATGCTGTGCTACCTCTCTTTCACGCATTCACAGGTTGTGACACAGTCTCGGCATTCAGTGGAATAGGAAAGAAGACAGCTTGGGATACGTGGAACGTCTACCCCGAGGTTACTGAAGCGTTTCAGGAGCTGAGCAACACACAGAACATCGCTGAGAAAGGAGAGTCCCTTATCGAGAGATTTGTCATCCTTATGTATGACAGGACAAGTGACCTGCTTGACATCAACGTAGCAAGGAAAGAGATGTTCACCAAGAAATCAAGGACTATACAAAGGCAGCTCTACAGGAACACACCAAGCGTGCCAGTCTGCAAGGTCAAATCTGGATCAAAGCCACTGATCGTTTACAGCAGCTGCCAGATACAGGGGATTGTGGTTGGAGAAAGGACAAAGGTGGATGGAAGCCACGTTTGTCAAGACTTCCCAAGGCATCAAATTCCTGCTATGAACTGATTCACTGTAGCTGCAAGACATCCTGCACTGGGCAATGTAGACGTTCCAAAGCAGGACTAAGATGCACTGCCCTGTGTGCATGTTCAGGGGATTATTATGACAACTGAAAACTTACACTACTGCTTCGGTGGTAAACTTCGGTGTTAGTGTGGCGATGGGACAACAGGTACTACCAGCGTGTGCCTACAAACTGAGGGTAGACCATCATTGAAAACGGACCTTCACCTATAACATCACAGGTGTCACTATAAAAATTCAGCCTGCGCCAACCAACAGGCGGAGGGGCCAACCATTACGTCCCTCCATAAGATAATAGCCTACTGGCGCTATAGGCTTCAATGTAAAAATTGAAAAAGAAAACTGTGACCTTGACCTTAGTAGTTGACATTAACCCTTCAAGGTCACTGTAAAGCACCAAATACAATATTGCATTTTATCTCCATATTATTATGTATAGCCAACACTCCTTCCCTAAAGCAGTTAATACATACATTGAATATCAGTATGACCTTGAACTTTAAAGATCACTCAAGGTCACCTGGATAATTACAACCTTAAGATGCCTAGGTGTTTTTCAATATGTTACCAAGGTTATATAAAAGATAATAGGCATGATAGGCATTTTTTCCTCTAAAATAATGTTCGTCCTTGACCTAGAATTTGAAGGTCACCCAAGGTCACCGGAGGAGACCCTCAAGGCGGTTCCCTATCTGAAAATGATCACTTGGGTCTAAAGATATAATGTGGGAAATTTCATGCTTTTATCACTTTGTGCACAATTCTTCTGGTATCTGCGCTTAACGGCTGTACTAATATATATAATATCATGTCAATTACAGATGCTATAGATGGCAAATACTTCTTTCGCTATAACAACAAGCCCCAGGATGTTATTGAAGAATTACACATCCCGACTGTACTACGGCAATGGCGGCATTATTGTCATGTCCTCTCCAATGGCATGTATACTGTTTTCGTGGACGGCTCACCTCTGGCCAGCAGCCCGATTGAAGGTGATGATCGCGTCTTGCCTCTTAATGGTACCTTTGTCATCGGGCAGGAGCAGGACTCACTCTCGGGCAGATTCAACAAATTCCAGATACAGAAAGGATATGTAACGCAAGTCAATTTGTGGAGCCGTGGCCTTCCTCCTGCGAATATAGCAGCAATAGCAAACTGTAGTATAAATCTGATGGGTGATGTTTTTTCCACTGATAGCGATGAACTTGACCTTATTAATGTAGACGAACAGAGCACTCATCTTGATGATATATGCCTGAGGAAAGACAATTTTTACATATTTCCTGAAGCCAGAACCCTTGAGGAGTCCAGGAAAATGTGCCACTTAACTGGGTCTGAAATGTATGGCCCAATGACACAGAAGATAAACTTGGAAATCAATAGCACCTTGTGGGAAGAAAATGTCTGCGAAAAAGAGTTGCTGTGGATTGGCGTGACGGACTTGCAGGAGGAAGGGGTGTGGCGTCGCCTGCTTGACAATCAAGTGGTTACTGATATATTCTGGGGTCCAGGGCAACCTGACGAGACTACAGTGGAGAACTGCATAATTATGGGATGGACATCGTCTTGGAATGACTACCCATGCAAGAAACAAGTAGCATGCGTGGTTTGTGAGGAGGTAATAAACATTCCCTTATATCTCCGAGGAGCATGTAAAGAGTTGTTTACTGAGACAATGTATGAAATCTTGGGATATTTTTCCAGCAAGCCTTTCTTCCATGGCTTTTATGGTTCCGTGATAATCAAGTCCAGGGAAAAGCAATGGAGTCTCGTTGACACCGTTTTTAATGCCACAATTGCAACTGTTGAATTGGCTTCCGATGATAATTACCCACTCGGCCGACACAAATGGTCGCTTGTATCATCACTGTGCAATAAGGGAAATGGGAGCCAATTAGAGTTAAGCTTGTCGATTTGCACGGAAGGCCAGTACATGTGCAACGACGGACAGTGCATCGATATTGTTCATCGCTGTGATGCCAAGGACGATTGTAGTGATGGGACGGACGAGGATAATTGTTCCATTCTTCAGATCCCTAACGGCTACCGGAAGTTCAAGGCACCAAAAAATTATCAAGATCCCAATGAGCCACTACAGCCATCCATGAAGTTTATATTTCTTCGGTTTTTAAGAATCGAGGATGTCTTGCAAGCCATCACTCTTGAGTTTATTGTCAACCTAGAGTGGATTGATACAAGGTTAAAATTCCTTAACCTCCGGGAAGACATGCACGCCAACGAACTATCAAACAACGAGGTGAAGAAAATTTGGCACCCCAAACTAGAATTCCCAAATGTAAAGGATGGAGTAATCAAGTCAATAAATGACATTTTTTCGTGGACAGGAAAAACTCTTCCCCTCAGAGTGACTTCAACAGCGTAAATATGGGTAATGCAGAAACTCATGTACTGTCTGACTTTGATTCATGTACATTTTATTGCATGTGTATGGCTAACAAATGAGCGTCTGAAATATTCATAGTTAAATGTAGAATGGTAGCTCTTGTTGTAGAGCTAGAAATACTCTTTAATTTCATCAACTAATAAGCAAAATCTATAAAGTACGATTTAATTATCAATATTTCAGATGCCGTGTACCTGGGTGTGGCAGCCAGAGTGATCAAAAAACACCATTTTAGCGGCAGTTTCGTGTGTGCCTTCGACGTATTCTACTACCCTTTTGACGTGCAGCGGTGTAGCGTCCTGGTGCAGTTATCGTCCATAAGCAAGAAACTCGTCTCTCTGACGGAAAATCGAACAAAGGTCGAGTTTTTGGAAGACTCTGATCTCTCCACATACATCATTAGTGACTTCTTTGTCAAGGAGGTGGATACTGTGTCTCGGGAGAGTCTTATAGAGGTAAGTCAAGACACACACACACACATATATATATATATATATATATATATATATATATATATATATATATATATATATATATATATATATATATATATATATATATACTAGCCGCAAAGCCGCCCTCCAGGCGGACTTTTTGGCTAGCTCCTGCGGAGGGCTATTGGTGGGCCTTCGGCCCATCAAACACAGACGCTCCAGATAGCCCCTTCTAGCTTTCCTGAAATCATGATTGTATGTATTAACGCCAACCCATTCCCATCACCCCCAACCCATTCACTCACCCATTACCCATCATCCCCCACCCATTCACTCACCCATTACCCATCACCCCCCACCCATTCACTCACCCATTACCCATCACCACACACCCATTCACTCACCCATTTCCCATCACCCCCCATCTATTCCCTCACCCATCACCCCCCACCCATTCACTCACCCATCACCCCACACCCATTACCCATCACCCCACCCATTCACTCACCCATTACCCATCACCCTACATCAAGGTTTCCTCAATTCTCGCAACCCACTTTTTTTTCACAATTCTCGCTAATAGGCTGCTAAAAAAAAAAGAAAAAAAAAAAGTGATCGGATCATCTCATAAGTGGGCTTAAAACCTTCCCCATGGTCGAGCTGGTTCCAAAACTGTTCCATATGAGGGGATTGGGGCACTGGGGGCGGCACCTATCGCGGACAGACAGACAGACAGACGGACAGACACACACACACTTATATTATTATAAGATATATATATATATATATATATATATATATATATATATATATATATATATATATATATAAGAGAGAAGAAGAGAGAGAGAGAGAGAGAGAGAGAGAGAGAAGAGAGAGAGAGAGAGAGAGAGAGAGAGAGAGAGAGAGAGAGAGAGAGAGAGAGAAGAGAGAGAGAGAGAAGAGAGAGATTGTCAACATCTACTGATGGGAAGCAGGAAATGTAAATGGCACGCAAGGCAAAGTAAGCATGTGGATATGCTTTAGCTCTACACATCTATAGCAGACGAGCAGGGACAATCACCATCACGGATAGGTCCGTTCTGCTTGTGAAGAGGTGGAAATGTTTGATCCACGAGGTCGATGGAGACCGTATCCTATAGAGGAGATTAGGCCGCTAGAGTTTGAATTCCCCCTCTTCTCCGCAAACCCACAGTGACAAAGTGGAGACAATGGGATTTAATTAATTACCATTTTCTATAACGCATGGACAGCGGCGGACCAAGGCATAAGCGAACTAAAAGCCCCATCACACCGAACTCGTTCTCACTACGTTCTGAAAAATTTAGCCGAACGGGCTTAAACTGTGTGCAAACGGAGTGGACGTAGTAGCAACTTTTTACGGTCTGTTTAAGAGCTTCATGGACGAGCTCGGACGGGTTTGATCGGGAATGGTGCTCCAGAGCTTTGAGCCTGCTCAAAATTTTCGGGCAACCATCCCGTCCTGCATTTAGACGGAGTGGCAACGTACTTAAAACGAGATGGACGTACTACGAACGGAATTGCCGTACTTGGAACGTACTAGGGACGTGCTATGACGTGGTGCAGTAGGGCGTCAATTGGATATGATATAAATAGGGACCGTTTTCTCACTGGTTCATCATTTGGTTTCATCTGTTCCTGACTTCAAGATTTTAAAAATATATGCCCAGAAACATGGATAACCTTGCAGCTCTTAATATGTTGAATGTTGGTTTCATTGAATTTGTGTTGGAAGCAGAGCAAGAATATAATGAGATGGTAGAGCAAGAGAGAAGAAGGAGAAGACCAAGAACCTGTTGGGTGAGGAATTGGTTAAAACCGGAGAGAAGATTAGCCATAGGACATTATCATCAGCGGATGGAGGATAAGATAAGATTTTCATCCTATCTAGACACTTTGCAAGTACCAACTACAAGGTTATTGACTATACAAAGCGCCGCCACGTCAGCATGAACTAGGCGGACTCGAACCGCTGACCGAATGCACAGGGACGCTGCACATTGCGAACTCACGTCTCTACCAACCTTGCCACCCTGACGGGCTGCTGATGGAGGAGCTCCGCTTGGATGATCAAGAGTCCTTCTACAACTTTTTGAGAATCACCCCACCCATGTTTGACGAACTTCTTGAACGCATGACCCCTTTTATAGAAAAAGAAGACACCAACTACAGAAAGGCTCTGGAACCAGGGATGAAGCTTGCCACCACACTGCGTCATCTGGCAACAGGAGATTCCTATGCCACCCTTTAATATGATTTCCGGGTAGCCAGAAACACAATCAGCTTATTAGTGAGAGAAGTCTGTGATGCACTGGTGATGGAGCTCAAGAATGAAGTCATCACCTGCCCTGTTGACAGAGACGCATGGGAACCAATTGCAGAAGATTTCATGATGCGATGGAATGTCCTACATGCCTGTGCTGCTCTAGATGGGAAACATGTTGCTATCCGAAAGCCTAATAAGACTGGAACCATGTATCACAACTACAAAGGCTTTCATTCAATAATCCTAATGGCCCTTGTAGACGCAGATTACAAGTTCATGTGGATAGATGCTGTTGGTTTTGGAAGCCAGTCTGATGCCCAGATCTACAACCAGTCAGAACTGAAAGAATGCTTAGAAGATGGCTCCATTGGATTCCCTCCTCCTTCACCCTTGCCAAATTATGTCCAGGACTTTCCCTATTTCTTGCTGAGAGATACGCCTTTGGCCTTCGCCCATACCTCATGAAGCCATACTCAGGCCGTCTCCTGACAAGAGAAGAAATGATTGCCAACTACAGGATCTCTAGAGCCAGACGTGTGGTCGAAAATGCCTTTGGCTTTATGGCCCAAAGATGGAGAGTCCTCTTGTCAACAATGCAGCAGATGCCAGTGACTGTACAGACCATCGTTGATGCTTGTGTGTGCCTTCACAACTTCATCTGTCTCCGAAACCCAGCCATTCAGAACATTCAACTGGATGCTGAAGATGGTGCACACCAACTCATCCCTGGTGCCCGGAGACAAGATGTTATTCTGCCAGACTTTGACGTGCCATAGGGAGGAAACAGAGACACGGTTTTGGCCAAGAGACAAAGGGACTATTTGAGACATTATTTCAACAGCCCAGCAGGTCGTGTGCCATGGCAGGACAGGATGATTGATATATAAGTGTGTATATGATTGGAGGACACTGCTTGATGGTTAATTTCTTGTTTGTTTTGTTTTCTGGTCTTTAAGGGATCATTTGATATAACAGTCCCTATTAAACTGAGACTGCTATTTTCTGTTTCCGGGATGTATTTTGTGCTTCCGGAAGATCACCTTACCAGAATATTGATATAAAATGGACTAGGAAAATGGTGATTATGATTACAAAGACCGAATAAAGATTATTTCACATGCAAATAAGCAACGAATATGGGCATTTTGTTATTTTGTATAGAGGGGAAATAAAATACATCACATATTATATTAACATATTTATTTTCATGCTGTACTTCAGCTTATAACAATGAAGACGAATATCAAAATAACATCATAGGTATCAAATGGAATATCATACAATCATAAAGCATGTCACCATATGCATTGTCGTCATTTCAAAAATAAAAAACACAAGTTATAACATTACCAGCACAACTGAAAAATATGTAAAAAGTCTCAAGCTGTATCAACCCCAAATTATCCAAAAAGTATAGTACTAGTCACAATCAATCTATTCCTGCTCTTCAGTCTCTTTATCATAGGGGCTCCTCATGTTAATCATCCTGCTGCTGACCTTGCTGTTGATCTAGTGAGGGCTCATCCAGTAACGAGCTAAGCCTAGAGGGGAAGCTGGTGTCCGGTGAGTGGATTGGGAGAGGCGTTGAGATCATAGGGGTGAACTGATGGGTGCTGAGTAGAGGCGTGTCTTGGTGCTTGCCCTGTGGTCGCTGTTGCTGCCCCGAGGAGGTTTGCTGCTGTGGCTGGAAGAAGTTCTGTGGCTGCTGCTGCTCGGAGAATTGCTGTGACTGTTGTTGCTGGTGCTGAGGGAACTGTTGATTCACCCATGCAGGCTTTGTGGACCCCCACACACTCACTGGGTTCTGCACGGTTGATGGCCACATATGAGGAGGTGGCTGCCAACAAGCTGAGGACGTAAAAGGTTCAGCTGTAGCTGTACTCTGTTGACCCCTCTTCAGCTCATTATCTCTGTCTTTATACATCAGCACAGACTTCATGATGTCTCTATGCATCTCTTCCCACAAGTTAGGGTGGATTTCGTAGACAGACTCTCTAATGTAATCAATGAAGACCTCCTTCATCCGGTCTTTGTTCGGTCTGACCATCTGATGCATGAGACGATTCTGCATCTCCATGAATTGGTCCATCTTGTCGCTGATGGCTGAGCTGAAGAGGTCACTTGGTTTGGATGTGGAGGACCTGGAGGTGGTGGTGGAAGCTGTTGTGGTGCTCGGGCTCAGCAGTTGTTGGTTGTCAGACCTCTGACTTGTCATCTGTCCAGAGGGAGAGGTGACGTCTTCTTCTTCTATGGAGTCGGGAGTTGTAGCTGTAGCTGTTGGTGGAAGTAACTTGGACTTGAGCTGCAACAATAAGAATAAATCGTAAGTATAGCATGATTAATACATGCTGCTAATACAGTTATAAAATTTAGTACATGGTATCTTACTACAAGCTGCTATCTGAACAAAAATAATGTACGGTACAGAACATGTTACATAAAATTTTGAGGATGTACTTACACTCACAAGTGTCCTTTTCTTCACTTCATACGTGAATGAGGCCAGAAAGGAGAAGTTATTCAGCACCCACTGGTCTCTATCGGTGTGTTCAGGAGCACATCACCAGACTTTTTCTGCTTCAGCTTGGTGTAGCGGGTCCTCAGGCTGTTGTACCAGATCCTCAGCTCATCAACACTCACACCCATCACTTCTGCTTGCTTCTGCCACAGGAAGGTCTTTTTCTTGGTGTCCTTATAGCCCTCCAGCTTCTTGTTGTAGAGGACTTCATGGGTCTTGAGCCATTCAACACTGGCTTCTTGTTGATCTATGGTAAGATGGGTGTGTGTCTTGGTTTTCTTCTCTTCTTGGGCTTCTGATTCTGTCCTCCATCTTCCTCCGACATCTGACTTTCTGTCTTTGAGGCAGAGTCATCAGAGGGTGCAGGGGATAAAACACCCTCATTCTGTTTACTTCCAGACTTAGGGACAGGCTCAGTAACTTGGGGGTGATCTGGTCGGGCTTCAGTTGAGCAGGAGCTTGGGGATCTTTTGATAGTGGCTGCTTTAACACGCCCGTCTGTCTGGCTCCTCTCTTCCTTGGAGGCATGATGATCACAAGGATGCAATGGTCACCGATGCTTGTCACAACTGGTGTGGACTTGATCTTACAGCTTGAAGCGGCGAACGAGAATGAGGACTGGCAGAAACGTGCTGGGTTTTATAGCCGTCAGGCCAGGACGTGATTACAATTACGTTTTGAACGCACTAGGACGAGATGAGGACGTGGTCAGAACAAGTTAAACTGTCTGTGAACGATTTGATCGAGTTATAAACTAGTTAGAACGGATTTCGACGTATAAGGAAACGAAGTAGAACTAGTTACGAACCGGTTTTAATTGACTACAGACGGGCTTGGACTGCTTGGAAACGGTGTCCCCATGAGGTGAACGGGCAATTTTACCCGATCTGAACTTGATATAAGCGGACTGCAGACGGGATAAAGACGAGATGGACGTATCGAGAATTGTTTATGAACTTACTAGGGTCACATTATAGACGTTGTCCGGCCAAAGCTATACGTTCTAGCCAGACCACAACCCGTTTTACGATTTTTATTGGACGGGTTCGGACGTTTTGAGAACTAGTTTGGTGTGACTGAAGCATAAGCGGCTCTTACGGCCCCCATGGCCACATGGGTGCCCCCAAGAGCGCTTGATATTACAATTATAAAAGTATTATCTTATGTTTTGAAATTATTATTATAAAAGTATTATGTTATGTCGGTGGTAATCGTACAAACACACAATATTATGTCAATGGCAAAATTAATACTACAGATTAAATTTAATTCCCGCCTCCACCTTCAGAGTTGATGTCACGTTTATGTTCGTTCATGCATGCACACTGGAACTGACGGTCACTGAACGATTCAAGGGAACAGTCAATCAGTTATTAATCTTGTTCTATCAACAACTTTATGAAACTTCCCCAGATACGCGGTTTTAATATTTTGGAGCACAACCAATGCCGGCTGCTGGTTCATTGTGTTACTGTTCAGGACACAATGTTCAGTATGTCACTTAGTGTTGTATCATTTTGAACATTGAGGAGCAAATGACCTCCAGACCATTCCAGAGAATTTACTACCTTTTAATAAAAAAACAAAAAACATAGCAGGGTAAAAAATATGCTAAGCTGACATTAGTATGATGTACCCAATTCAGATACAAGTAATATAATTGCTAAAAAAGATGTGTAAGATTTGCAGTATGTGAATGATCGTACATTGATCGTAGTTAATGGTATTGATGATTGGGGGGCCCATGTGTTGGGGGGCCCACAAAAAAACTAATTCCGTTTAGGACCCCATAAAATGCCGGCTTTGCGCATGCGTGTCCGATATTTAAATATCGGTGTTTTAAATCATGGCTCCAAATGTTCCAGAATAATGTATTATGTTCGAACATTTTGTATATTTTACTTTCTTTACACTTGCCTTTATATTATTATATATGAGACGAACTAAATATTTAAATCCATATTTTGCATTGGTGCATAGAGAGAGTGACATTTTTCTGACGTAAATTAATTTTGATATGCACAAACGCCTTTTGGTTGTGCTCAAATAATATGAACACTTAATTTTCTTCTTCAGGTTGGCTACACCCTCACCAGACACTCAACGCTCATTTTGCTTTCCATCTACTTGCCATCTGTCCTACTGATCACCATCGGTTACTCCACTCTTTATGTCAGTGTCCAGATGCTGCAGGTGAGACAAAGTGAAATATTGCCGATGAGATATACATTATATCATAGACCACTATATCTCTGGACTGTTTACGCGCCAGTGTTTTGAAATCGCCAGGCTGCATAGGGGCCCCACTGGTGGGGGGATAGAGGCTGGTTTTAGGAGTGGTGTGGAAGTGGGAGTTGTAATGGTTGTTGTGGAGTGGGTTGTGCATGTGGTAGGGAGTGATAGTTAAGGTAACAGGTGTTATGGGTTATGGGTTATGGGTGGGTTATTATGAGTGGGTTATGAGTAGCTATGATTTGTTGTGAGTGGGTTATGAGTGGGTTAAGAGGTTTTATGAGTTATTAATGAGTAGGTTATTAGGTGTTGTGACTTGTGAGTTGGTTGTGAGGTGAGTGAAATCCGAGACGCATCATAAACTTCACCTCATATGGTTTTAATCACACACACACACACACACACACGTAACATTCACCACCACTGTTACATAACCTAAAATTACGTGCCCAGTTTCGCGAAGCCACGAAATTCAACCTCGGCCACTAACCCCCCTCCTCCTACAACCCCTCCTCACCTCACCGTAACCTCATTTCACACCCTTCAACCCCCTACACTCATCCCACTAACCTCAACATCTCCATAACAGCCTCTTCTTTACTTCCTATATACTCCTATCATCTCCACTCATCTCCTATAGTTTCTTCTTTCACTTCTATGTAAACTACGTCACTATCAGCGACTTTCTATTAGGAACTGAAAACCTACGAAAATTCGCTTCAATATCCTTCCTGGTTACCGAGTGAACAGTGAAGTTGAAAACAGGCGCTCCGACTTTGGGGCCCTTGTGCAACAGGCCGATATTCCGTGCGCAGTCCAGATTTACAGTGGTCTATGATTATATGTATGTTCATGTGCCATGCCATTCATTCAAAACCTCGAAAACATGATTACGAATTCGACGAAAAATCTTGAAAACATAACTAAACATAATATTGACAATCATTTCTTAAACTTCGTTAATAACCCAACCCCATTTGCAGCAAAAAAATATTTCATATGGTAGATCTAGATTTTACTGAAGAATTTTTTTTTTCTTCCGATACACCATATTGTGCAGTCATGTTTGTGCAATATTGTTTATCAGAATGGAATGCCTCGAAGGCAACAGGAAACAACTCGTTTTTACTGTTTGGATGCATGAAGTGTCTATAGTCTATTTTAATTAATATGGTCAAATTGCACTAAGGAGGCCACGCCCCCTTGTACCTGATAGGCTGAACGCAACGCAACGTATACAAAGTTGTGAATGGAAACCAAAAGTAGTGTAGTTTTAAGTTGGTCAAAGTGCACTGAGGAGGCCATGCCCCGAAATTGAGAATGAGTTGCATTGAATACATCCGATCGTGTTATTTGATAGTAGCTACTATGTAAATAAATAAAAAGCATTATAATATAGATATTTGACAATATAAAACCTATACTTTATCGCGATATACTGATAAATCACATGTGATACCCGTCGAAGTCAACGCCGGCAGATATTGAAAATATTGCATTTGGAATTTACCTTTATTCTCAGTATTTCCTATATTATTCATTCAGGAAAGTGAAGCGAAATCAAGAAAACAATATTTTATAATGTCACATGATACAGGGATACATTAATACTTCCTCTACATTGTTTTTTTGACACTTTTAACGCAGCAGAAAGGGAGGTTGCACGCTCCACAGAACAGTGAAGTGTGGACACCCGGTGTCTGCCAGCTCTGCAGACGACGCTTGGCGACTCCCCAAATACTTTTGAATTTACCAATGCTCTTACCTGCTACTAGGCTGCTAGACAGTGTCTGTTGTAATCTCCTATTTTCCTTGAGGCAAGTGTTAAAACTATTTAATTGTACTGTAATAACTGTAATAACTGCAACATACAAGTTAGCATATGCTCATTATATGAGGTGAATGAGATAAACGTTGCTGTTATGTATACTTTTCTTCTTTCATAGAGATCGCTTAAATATATCATGACAGAAAACATTAAAGAGCTAGAGTACCTTAATATATAGAGTAGTGCCAACTCGATTTGTGAGCGCCATCTTAGCGCCAGGGCCTCTTCGTTCACTCTAGACTCGGGGAAGTTCTCAAGGCATTACCCCGCAGTATATCATGTTATACATGTATAAAGGATATACTGTTATCTTCGGAAATGCTTGTTCATAAGATTTTTAAATAAAAACAAGTAAAACAATTAAATAAAGGTCATTAGAGACTTGAAGAAATAGATGAATTACTTTCATTAAAACTCTTCGTTGAAAAAACTTTTGGGGACAGCTTAAAGATGGCAGATTCAATAGAAGAGAATTTTATTAGTTTCCCAGCTATTTTTCGTTTTGTTTTAAATGCAGTAGTGGGCAGGAAAAATTAGCTTTAAATAAAAAATCACTCGGCGCAAACGCTCCTCCTCTCTCTCCGGAAAGAGAGATATGAGAGAGAAACCCAAAAAAAAACTTTTTAATTCTCTTTTAAAATATATATAAAATATATAATATATTATATATATATATTAATAATATAATATATAGAGAGAGAGAGAGAGAGGGTTGGAAAAGGAGAGAGAGAGAGAAGTTTAAAAAAGGGTTTTTTGGTTACTTCTCACTCATATCTCTTTCACTTTCTCTCCCCCGTGAAAAGAGAGAGAGAGAGAGATAAAAAAGAATATGAGTGAAAGAGATAGAGAGTAATCAAAAACCTTTTTCAAATTCTCCTCTCTCTTCCGCTCTTCTCTCCTCTTAAATAAAAAAAATAAAAAAATAAAAAATAAATAAAAAATAAATAAATAAAAATAAATAAAAAATAAATAAATAAATAAAAAATAAATAAATAAATAAAAAAATAAATAAATAAAATATATATATTAATAATATAATATATATATATATTAAAATATATTTTATATAAAAGAGAGAAAAAGGGGAGAGAAAAAAAAGAGAAAAAAGGAGGGGAAGAAAAGGGGGGGGAAAGGGGGGAAGAGAGAGAGAGAGTATTACGGGCAGGAGATTTCTTGGGGAAATCTCGTTAAAAGTGTAGTAGTTCAGCGTTATTATTTTTTAAAAAGAATTTCTTTTGTTTTAAGAGGTCTTATTCTTTTTGTAATCACTTTAGATTTCCCCCCGTGTTGTCATTTTTTGGTATCGTGATTTCGGGTCTAAGAACCCTTCTTCAGCAGATTGGAAGATGTTTTCTCCCAAGGTTGAGGGAGATGTTTAATTAAGATGCGGGGTTTTGTTGTTGTTGTCTATGGGGCCTCCACCCGGGGGGACCACGGGCTAGCTGAGCCCGCAGAGAATGTTTTGATGTCGCAGAGGGGAGTGCGTATCGGTGGAGCTAGGGGGCAGCGGGGCGGCGTAGGCTGCGGGCAAAAGACGGGGGGGCGAGGGGCAGGGCCACACCGCCGCCCCCGGAAGAGAGGAGAGTGCCCGGCTGCTGGCGGCGGCCGAGGTCTGGCTTGTCCACCCTGACGAGGAGTGCGGGGCACTCAGAGGATACACCTGTGTGGGGGGGGGCGCAGCAGGTGTACGCGTCGGGGAGGGGGGAAGAGGGGCCCATGAGGGGGCTGCCGGCCCCGCTGCCATGGGGGTTGGTTTGTTATCCCACCAGGAGCTCCGGTAGGGGGTGACTGGGGCTCCAACTCTGGATGGGGTTTTTGTTGTTTTGTCTATGGGCCTCCGGGCAGGGGAGGCCCAAGGGCTAGTTTTGACCCCGTCAGAGAGATGCTTTGATGTCGCAGAGGTGGAGTGCGTTGATCGGTGGCAGCCTAGTGCGGCAGGCGGGGCGGCGCTGGGCTGCGGGCAAAAAGAGGGGAGGCGAGGGCATGGCACACCGCCTTTCCCCCGGAAGGAGGAGAGTGTCCGTGCTGCTGGGGGTGCGGCACGAGGTTGCTTGCCCATCCGACGGGGAGTGCGGGGCACTCAGCAAGATACACTCTCCGTGGGGGGGGGGGGGGGGGGGGGCGCAGAGGCTGTACCTGTTATAACATGGAGGGGAAAACCCTGGCGCAGAGGGTTCCCAACTGTCGCCATTTTGTCGAACCAAAACAAAGCCTTTTTTCTGGGCTCGCGGCGTTTTCGGGTTATGCCTCGTCACCCAAGTTGTGCTTCTGTCGGCTGTTTTATAAACCTCGTCATGCCAAGCTGTGCTGTTATGCCCTTTAAAAAACAACCAGGACCGGGAAGTGGCAAATCTTTCCACTGTGAGTAACACCACACCACACACGCACCCCCCCCCACACACCACACACACCACACACCACACACAACGACCACCACACACACACGACGCATCCACCACACACCCACGCACCACACCCACACACACCCAGACCCCCACCCCCACACCACACACCCCCCCACTCCCCACCCAGCCCATCCCCCTTAATCCACTACCCACCCCAGTATCCACCTACATTAAAAAAAAAATATAGGGGGAATGGTATACTTTGTTTATATAGGTAGAATAGATATAAGATATTTTTTTATTTGTTAAAATAGTGGGGAAGGGAAAGCAGACCTGAGTGGGGTTTATGATACAAATGATTAAATGGAGATAGTTTATTTGCGAAAAAAAAAAAAAAAGGAAAAAAAAAAAGTATCCCTTGGGGTTTTAAAGTTAGGTTAGGTTTCTTTTAAACCCTAAAAGGTTTGGGTTAGGTTCAAAAAAATTTTAAGGGTTTTGGGTTTAGGTTTCTTTAAAAAAAACCTAAAAGGGGTTGGGTTATTTTCAAAAATATTTTTTTTTTTTTGGAGGGGGGGGGGGGGTTCGAAAAATAAAACTATCTCCTTTGCAACAAGCACCTATGTAGGCCCAAGAAAAAAAGTGATGTCCTTTAAAAACGACCGCGAAACTCGTCCCATTTTTACCAAAAGTTTTTTCGTAGTCTAAAAAAAACCATGTGTTCGTACACTCAGTCAGAGTTAAACTTGATACTAGATTTACGAAACGACCCAGGTATGTACGAAAATATCAAAACAGTGTACGAAAAAACATTTTAAATTTCAATATCCCTAATTGGGAAAAGGGGTTTTTTGATTGGGCCCAAAAGGTTTTGTTTAATTTAAAACTTTGAATCCCCGAGAGTAGTTCTTGGCCACTGTGGCCGCCCCGTACCGTGGCGGCGGCGGCGGGGCTAGCGCCGTTATAGTGGACGGAACTGCGCGTTCGTCATTGGGTCAGACACGCCACACTCGGGGGTTCGTCATTGGGTTTGTACACTGCATTTTAACCCTCCGTTTTTACCACTAACCACACCTGCCCACTACACACTTGTCGGCTCGCAAACACCTTCATAACACCTGTCGGCCCGCAAGACCCCGTCACTACAAACCGTAGGGCCCTCGCAACACACCTGTCACACACACCTGTGGGCCCTGCAGCACACCTGTCACTATACCCCGTAGGGCCCTCGCAAGGCCCTGTCACTACACACCGTAGGGCCTGCAACAACTGTCAACACACCTTACGGCCTGCAAGACACCTGTCACTACACACCTGAGGGCCTCGCAACCACTTTTGTCTGGTATCACCGTAAATAAATGATTGGAAGGTTCGACGATGCACTGGGTTGGAAAATTTAGAAATAGTAGTATAGGTTTTAAAATAGTAGTTGTAGGGGTAATAGTAGTAGTAGGGGGTAATGTATATGTAGTAGGTTTTAAAAAGAGTGTAGGGGAAAATATGGGCTACCCAATCCCAGCACCCAAAACCCCCACCCACTGCCTGGCCGGCCCATGATTTTTTTTGGGTTTTCAAAATGGCGGTGGTGATCAGTTTTCGGGCCCCGGGTAGCCAGATCCGCGATCCATGTTATATAGTCAGGGGCTGCTACGCGTCGGGGGTGAGGGGGAAGAGGGCCATGAGGGGGCGCCGGCCCGTGCCAGGGGGGGTTTGGTTTTTATCCCAGCCAGGAGCTCCGGGAGGCGGGACGCTGGCTCCAACTCGGATCGAGGTTGTTGTTTTTTCTATTTTGCTCCCTTTTTAGGGGGAGCACGGGCTAACTAAGAGCCCGTCGGGGGGTTTTACGCTCAAGGCCTAATTTTTTTAAAGGGGAGGGTATCCTACAAAGATTTGCGAGCATTTTAGTGAGGCAGAGGCTACGCTAGTGCGCGCTTCGTTGCTGGTCCCGGGGTCCGGCCCCTGGTGGCGGAGGGCCTGGGGCAGGGCCTCGGAGGGGTAATGGTGGAGGGGATCATCCTCCCCCCTTTTGAAACATCGGGATTGGTCCCGGGGGAGTCTGCGGATCGTGAGGCACATCGGGCCCAAAGGGGGAGGTTTTGGATTAGGGGACACCACCCTTGGGGGTAAACCTGGTGGGAAAGGGTGAGGGGTCTCGTCGGGTTTCTGTGGCGTACCACGTCACCACCTTGACCCCTCCTCCTTGCTTTCCCGAAGAGGCAGCGGGTGGCTCTCAGTGCCCCTTGTCCACTGCGGCCTGATTGAAGAGGCGCTGGGGAGTAATGAGAAGGTGACTTTCTTCTTTCTCCAGCAAGTCAGCCGCAGTGTTTCTTCTCATTCCCGGGGGCACCAACGTGTCCCGGGACCCCAAATAGGTGATATTTGGGCCGTCACGGTAGAGGAGGGCCCCCAATGGGAGTGGAGGAGATAGAAGTCAAAGTTTTCTTTGGGGGTGGAGGAGGCTGAAGCGCAGCGAGGCAAACCGAGAAGAGGGGTTTTTTGGGGTTGGACGGGCCCCCGGGTGCGTGCTTTAGGGCCCGTCAGTGCCGCTAGTTCCCCTGAAAGGCCGTGGGGAGGTTTAGGTCTGGGGTTCGATGTAGGCCCCACACACAAAAGCCGCGCCCGCCCCGCCATTTTCCCGACTGAGCCATCGGTGTAGTAGTGGCTGGATGGGATAGCTGAGGCTATAAGGCAAAAGGGCCCCCCTGGGGGATGGGTGGGTAGGAGGTCCCTGGGTTCCCCTCGCGGGGGTGGGGATGGTAAAAAGCGGTGGGGCCCAAGGGGCCAAGGGGGGTGGGGGGAGGGGTAGGTCGGGGCGCAGGTCGGCCTGGCCACGTCCCGGGTCCTGGCGGAATCCGCTACTGCGTGTCCCAGCCTTTTCTGGGCAGCTGCTGGGGGGGCTGAAAAACGTGGCAGTACTGTTGGTTAGTGGGTCAGGCAACGACGCATGACGCCACCATGGCGATGACGTCCGAGCCAAATGCGGTTTTTGGATGGTGGGAGGCCGCCTCCCCCCTAAACGTGGGACGGATGTCCACGGGGGTGCGCCTAGGAGGCCTTTTAAAGGCCCCCTTTGAAAAATTTTAAGGGATTTTAAAATGTTTTGGCGAGCCCGGGGGGCAGGGGGCCCCCAGTAGTCCAGGGAACCCAGCGAATCGCTGCGGTGAAAACATTCTTTTTAAAATTTTTTGGGGGGCCCCGGTGCCCCACCCAGAAGGCACCGCGTACTCGAACCCCCGCCCCAGTTTGGTCCGTAGGGGCGTACCGGGGTCGGAAAGAGGGTTGGGACAAACCAAACGCCCAGGTATGGTGAGTGGTGACGGCCGGAGGGGGTGCCCCAATCTGAAGGGGTGCGGAAGGGGGGGAGCCCAAGGCATGTAGCTGGACTTATCTGGGTTTATTTTAAGGCCCCGAGAAGTGCAGCGACGTGCAGTTTGGCCAAGGCAAGTGGGGCGCGGCCTGGGGTGGTTTTGGGATGTATAGGGGGAGATCGTCGGCGTAGCAGAGGAGGCGGACCCCCGGGCCGTATGAGTCTTGAGGAGTCTCCCATTAGCATGTTAAAAAGGAAGGGGCTTAAACAGCTGCCTTTCGGGGGCCGAGAGTGTGGGGGCGCGGTGGGAGATCCCCTGGAAGCGCACTCGAGCGCTGGCCCGATAGGAATCCGCATCCCCGCAGGAGGGGGCCCCCTTTCCCTCTCCGTAAGGGCCCCGAGATTGCAAGGGGGTTGCCAGTCAAAGGGGCCCTTTCGAGGGAGGAACACTACAGACCAGCGGAGCGGAGCCCCAAGGAGAGTCATGAGAAGGTGGTGGCACTTCGCGGGGCTGGAAGGCGAAAAGGGGGTGGAGTCACCCATCTGCCAACGGAGGCGTGCAAAGGGCCCGCCTTTCCCTTACTTTCCCTGGGGGTGAGAAGAGAGATGGGACGCATGGCACCGGGTTCTTTGGGGTTGGAAGGGTATGATCTTTCGATTTCCATAACCCCGGGGGGTTCCGCCCCCAGCGACGGGGGTAGGTCGAAGCAGCTCATCCATGCTCGAGCCCCAAGGTGTGAACAGGAATAGCTCTTTGTCGAGCCCGGTGATGTGTAGGTCCGAGCGAAGGGCGACCCTCAGCTCCGTGGTGAAAAAAGGGGGGGATCAGGGGCCCCTTCCATGGGAAAGGTTCAGTGGGTCCGAGGCCTTTGGGTTTAGGTCTTCTGTACCTCCGTGTGGCGTGGGGGGAGGAACGGGGAGAGGTGCGCCCGAGAAAAGTCTCGCTAATCTCTCGCCTTTTCCCATGGTGCCGGGTGTGTAGGGGGAGGGGGGAGGGCGAGGCCCAAAATGGGGTTCACTCGGCCCACAGTTCCTAAGGGGTGTGGCGCCCATTTTACGCACCACGAAAGCCACTCTTCCTCCCGGAGGCGTCGTTTCTCCGATTGGGGGGACGGGCCAGCATTTAGGTAGCAGCGGGAGGACGGGGTGGGGGTTTTTTGTGGGGCCTTTCCCCGCCGCATTCACCCGCTATTTTAGCTCATCACCCGGGGCCGTAAATCCGGCGTGTTTTTACGTGCAGGAATGTTCTTGGTGAGAGGGGTTTCCTGGGGGGGCGGCACGGAGTATAGTTCATTAGGGGGTGCACGGTCGTCCAGTGGGATGTCAAGGTCCGCTTCCTGGAAAAAAGCCTCGGAAGTCGCCTTGAAAAGGCCCCAAAACCGTCGACCAGTTAAAGCGTGTGGTGCCGTGGTGGGGGGCGAGGCGGACCGTATGTCCAGGAGGACTCCGAAGGGCGCTTGTGAGGGGGGGGGGGAAGCGACCCCGGCGGAGCGGGGGGGATGGTAAAAGGAGGGGAACGCCAGGCGAGCCCCCACCGGGGTGTTGCGAGGGGAAGCGCCGCTATTTAAGCCGGTCTGCTGCCACGCAGCCATGCGGCATCGGTGATTTGGAGATGCTTTTGCTTTTGTCATCTGAGTGGGGGACGTGTTTGGTTGTTTGGTTTGCTGGGGTTTTTTGGAGTAGGTTTTTTTTGCTTTTTTTCTTTTTATGTGGGTAGAGTTTTAGGCGTTGCCTGTACGTTAAGCTTGGGATTTTCTTTTTATGTACGCATCTTTAATCATGCTACCTCAACCCTGGGGGAAACATTTCCATATGCTGCGAAGAAGGTTTTAGTCCGAAATCGCGTACAGAAAAATGACAAAATAGGGGAAAACATAAAATGAACATAAAAAGAATAAGACACTCTTAAGACGAGAAAAATTTAAGAAGATAATAAACGCTAAATAGCTTCACTTTTAACGAATATATATATATATATATATATATATTAAATATATATATATATATTATATATATATATAATATATTATATATATATAATTTAAAGAGAGAGAGAGAGAGAGAGAGAGAGAGAGAGGAGAGAGAGAGAGAGAGAGAGAGAGAGAGGTGTTTTGGTTACTCTCTCATATCTCACTCATATCTCTCACTTATATATCTCTCTCTTTCACGGAGAGAAAAAAAAGAGAGAGAGAGAGAGAGAGAGAGAGAGAGAGAGAGAGAGAGGAGAGAGAGAGAGAGAGAGAGAGAGAGAGCGGTCGACGTCGCCGCGATTTATTTAGTTAACGCTCATTTGTACATGCTACTACTGCATTTATCAGAAAACGAAATATATCAATGGAAAGCTAATAAAATTCTGCTTCTATTGATATCTTCCATCATATAAGCTGTCCCACAAATTTTTACATGACGACGAGTTTTAAGTGAATGGTAAAGTTCATCATATTTCTTCAGAGTCTCATAATGACCTTTATTTAATGTGTTTTACTATGTTTTATGTGATAATCTTATAGAACAAGCATTTCCGAAGATAACAGTATATCCTTTATACATGTATAACATGATATACTGCGGGGCAATGCCTTGAGAACTTCCCCGGGTCTAGAGTGAACGAAGAGGCCCTTGCTCTAAGATGGCGCCCAGTAGCGTTTAACATAGGGCCTATGAATGGCGTTACCCTCTATATATAGATACCCTATAAAGAGCAAGCTTCCGTGTATTGAATAGATGCCTATTGTTACAGTGCATATTTATTTGATTTATTCAGTCGTTAATTTTTTGTTATTACTGGCAGGGGACCGGACAACTGATACAGGATGAACAGCATGAACGTGAACGCACACGATGCAGCCTCTGCACACCCCAACAATGTTCACACCTACACGTAGCCGCAGGCACCCCAGTCAGGCCCGGAACATCATAATAACTGTTTTTCAGTTTTTTGTACATGAACAGAAGAGCAAAACTGTGGGCGATGCTGAAAGTTGTACGTCAGCAGCCACTCAAGTCTCCCTACGTACAATTCGACGAATAAAACTTTTTAAAAAACTTCACTTGATGGAATAATGCACTCGCCAGGACCCAGATCAAGAATATCGACAGGCCAATTTGATGGTTTTGATAAGGACTGCGTGAGGAGAGAGCTGCTTTCATTTTACGAAAGGGGGGAACTGCCAACTCTCGATACCTTACTGGCAAAGGTAAATGAATCTCCTATAAACTTCTGTGGTTCATGAAGCTCCCTCTACAAAATCGTCAAAAATATGGATTTCAGATTCAGAAAAGTAACAAGTGGAAAGAAAATACTAATGGAGAGATGTGACATCGTCGTAGCGAGGAACGAATTCCTAAGACAACTCCAAAGAAAGTGAGAATCCCAGGTATGAAGTGTACCTCGATGAGACCTGGGGTGAATCAAAACGTGTGCGTGGAGCGCTGCTGGACAAACATGGACGGATTAGTTAGGCCAAAAATAAAGTCAGGGAAAGGAGGGAGACTTATAATTGTTCATGCTGGGAGTCATGAAAGTTTCATATGAAACCTGGAGCATTCCTGATGTTCAAATCTAAATATGGTGCTAAAAGTGACTATCTTGATTCTATGGATAATGTGCGATTCAAAAATTGGTTTGAAAATCAACTTCTTACTAACATCAACAACAGATCACTTATCATCATGGAAAATGCACCATACCATTCAATTTTTTTAAACAAAGTTCCAACACTAAGCATTAAGAAGTTGAAAATAATTCAGTGGTTGCCAATAAATAACATTGAGCATGATCCTTCACAAAACAACACAAAACTTGAACTTATTGATATTTGCAAACTTCACAAAGAAAAGCAAGTATATGAAATACATGAAATTGCAGTCAACCATGGATATGAAGCCCTACGAGTCCCTCCCTACCACTGCATTTTCAACCCAATTGAACTTGTGTGGGATCAGGTAGAAACAGAAGTAAAAAATAGTTTTTTCAATGCAAACCAATCCATGAAAAATGTTGAGATCATTATACAAGAATCAATCAAGCATGTGACCAAGCAGAACTGGCAAGATGCGATGTTCCACGTCAGGAAGATTGAGGACAAGTACGGAGCCAAGGACGCAGCCTTCGAACACCTGCTGGACAGTTTTGTCATCAACATAATCGATATGAGAGTTCCAGTATGACGAATAATTACAATAATGTGAGATATACTGATGACCTGTGATTGTGAGCCTATATTAATACATATTAACTGTATATCATAATTGATGTACAGTTAATATGTTGAGGCAAAATAAACTTTTGAACATTTAATTTCTTAGATTTTCCTCTATTTCTTGCCACCAAGAAGGTCAAGGATGAAGCGATGGAAGAATAGGGGAGGAATTTTTGTTTTTGTAGGTACAGAAATTATATATATATATATACATATATATATATACTAGCCGCAAAGCCGCCCTCCGGGCGGACTTTTTGGCTAGCTCCTGCGGAGGGCTATTGGTGGGATTTGGCCCACCACCTGTGTTTGGTGGGCCGAAGGCCCACCAAACACACTCTCCAGATAGCCCCTTCTAACTTTCCTGAAATCATGGATGTAGAAATGTATGTATTAACGCCTTACCCATCACCCCCCACCCATTCACTCACCGATTACCCATCACCCCCCACCCATTCACTCACCCATTACCAATCACCACACACCCATTCACTCACCCATTACCCATCACCTCCCACCTATTCCCTCACCCATCACCCCCCACCCATTCACTCACCCATCACCCCACACCCATTACCCATCACCCCACCCATTACCCATCACCTACATCAAGGTTTCCTCAATTCTCGCAACCCACATTTTTTTTCCAACCCCAAAGGTGAAAAAAAGGAAAGAAAAAGTACATCACCAAAAAAAAAGTTCTCCCCCCACTTTCCCAAAACCCAAAATATTCCCACCCCTTTCCCACCCACCACAATCACCACCACACCTTTCCATTTTAAATAAACACCCAAACCCCCTCCCGGTTTTTCATCCGCCATTTTTTCCAAATTTGGTTTTGGGGGGCAAGGAAAAACGATTTCCCAGTAGCCCCTTCAGCTTTCCAAACGGGTGAAAATGGTTGAAAAACCCACATCCCCCCCAACCCACAATCACCCAACCCACCCCCCCAATTTTTCCCCCAATTACCCCCACCCCCCCCTTCCCCCCTTTTCCCCACCCCACATCCCCTTCCCACCCCCCCTTTTTCCCCCCCCCCCCCCAAACCACCACCTCAATACCCCCCCCCTTCCCATCCCCCTAAAAGGTTTTTCCCAATTCCCACCCCAATTTTTTCAAAATTTTTTCCAAAAAAAAAAAAAAAAAAAAAACTCATAAAAAAAAATTTTTTCCCCCCATTTTCCCCAAACCCCCACCCCCAAAACCCCCAATAACCCCCAACCACCTACCAACCACAAAACCCCCCAACCCACACAAAAAACCCCCTTTTTTTTAAATTTTAATAAAAAAAAAAAAAAAAAAATTTTTAAATTAAAAAATTTTAAAATTTTTGTGGGGTTTTAAAAACGCTTTAAAAGGGGCCCCAAAAGCCGGGCACGGGGGGCCAAAACCCAAACCCCTGGGAAAAATTATAATTATATTAAATTTATCATTTCTTTTTTTTATTAAATTATAATTTAAAACGATTCGTTAGGGTTTTTTGGGGTAATTTGCCAAAAAGGGGAAAAACGTCAGGGCAAAAAATGTGCAAATTCTGGCTTTTGGAAAATCACTTTCACCCATGGGGAAAACCTTTGGCGCAACTGGTTCAATTAATGGGGAAAAATTTTTTGGATTGGTTGCCCTTTTAAAAGTAATTTTTGGGGGAAAAAACCTTTTTTCCATCAGTAAATTTTTAAAGAGATTTTCTTTCTTAAAAAAAAAATATTTCTAACAAAAACAGTGTTTTTTTAAAAAATTTTTTTTAACTAAATTTGAAAAAAAAAAAATGGCGAAAAAATGTTTTTTTTTCTTTATCAGTTTTTAAAAAAAAGGGGCAAAATTTTGGGGGGGGTTTTAAAAAAAATTTTAGTTTTTTTTTTCGGGTGTAATTAAAATGCGGGGTTCCCCAAAAAATGAGATCATGAAAATTTTCCCCCCTTAAAGTTTTTATAATTTAAAATTGGGGAAAAATTTTATTTCTGTGCCCCGATTTTCCGGAAATTGGCTTTTGGTTCAAAAAATATTTAAACTCATTTGAAACCCCACCGGGTAGTCTCCAATATTTCAAAATTTTTGGTTTTACTGTTCCAAGAGCAGATTTTGGAAGTGGCCAATTTTTCAAAAAAATGTCCCTTTTAAATTTTTTTTGAAAGCTTTGTCTTTTTTTGGGGCCAAAAACCCGGTTTATTTTTCAAGAAGTCCGGGAAAGCCTGATTTTTCAAATTTTTTAAGTTGAAATTTTAAAATTTTTATGAGCTGTTTTTGTGAATAAAACTTTTTTCCAATGGCAAAAATGAGGATTAGGTTTTAAATCAATTCGGGGAAAGTTCCCCAATGTTCCCCGAGCCTTTTTAATCAGGAAAATTTTTTGTACCAGTGGCCAAAAGGGAAGGACCCTTTTTTAAAGGGTCAAAAAACAATTGTGTTTTTTTTCATAAAAAACCCCTTTCTTTTTTCCCCAAATTTACAACGAGAACCCCCAAATAGGGGCCCCAAAACAAATTTTTTGTAAAGGAAATTTTTTTTTTTTTTTCAAAGCCCGGGGAAAAAAAAATCGAAAAATTTTTTGGATTGTAGAGAAACCAATTTTTATTTAAACCCGGAAATTTAAAAAAAAAACCCCTTTCGAAAACAGAAATGTTTTTTTTCCCAAAATGCCTTTCATTTGAAAAGTTTTTTTTCAGTTGATCTTTTTTCAAATTTTTTGGGGAAAACGTGAAAAATTATTAACTTTTGGAAAAAACCCACGAATGTTTCCTGTGCAAAATCTCATTCCCTGTAGGGTTTAAATCCTGATTTTTGGGGAAGGGTTTTAAAAAACTGGAGGAATTTGTGAAAGGCATTGGTTTTAAGCTGAGGGGTTGTTAAAGGTATTATTTTATTTTTTTTTTTAAAAATTTGTTACAAAAACAAAAAAAAAATTTAAATTTTTGGTTTCCCCCTTAAAATCCAATTTTCCCCCTTTTTTTCCCACCGAACCCCAACCATGCTTGCCACTTTGGGGGGCCCAGTTTGTCTTGATCCCCGAGTTTCATTTTAAAATATGCGAAATATGCTTTTTTGAAAAACGTGAGGGCCCCTGCGGGAAGGGGGAAAAAAAACAAAGGAGCGGGGTTTTTTAGGCATTTACGACGAGATGCAGGAGCAGCATGATCGAAAAAAAAGAAATATTCCCATGTAAATAAAAACTAAGTGGAATAGTTACAAGCTTTGAAAAAAAAAAAAAACAGCATAAAAAGAAATAGAAATTTCAAGGGGATGTTACAAGGTTTAAAAGAAAAAACCATAACAAACCCCAATTCCCACATCCTAGCTTTTGTTTGCAGATATTTTAGACTGACCTATTGGGAGTGCCACAAAATCTCACCGCACGTTCAATTTTAAAATGCACAAACAAAATTGCCACATAGCTCTCGATGAGCAAATCGTAATCAGCTGGGAAGTTTACTACAGTACAAGTGGAATTTTGCTTATCTGGGGGGTAAGCGTGGAGAAAAAAAATTGAGTGTAGATAAAAAAGACAAGATTTTGGGAAACAGCATGCCAATTTTATGTAAATAAACTCAAAAAAACTAACTCAACAAATTTTTTTTTTCAAAGTTCCCCAGTGTTTTTCTAAGAATGGGGAAACCCTCTTTCCGCCAACACTTTCCCCTTTGGGATGCGTGATAAGAAAAAAGCAAAAACATTGCATGAGAAAATCTATCTCGCCACATGAAAAGATTGTCAGCACCCTGGTTTCTTGCTACGGGAAGACGATTAAATAAGACCTGAAGTTCTCGTAGCAATCAATCTCAGCCAAGCACTGGGCCAAAAAATACCCAAACGTAAGCTGTTTGGCAAAAAATTCAATCAATCAATCATGGGGGATACGCCGGGGGCGCGTCGCCTCGCCCACCCTACGACGCCACACCCGGGGCACCCCGCGCGAGTTCCATGCAGGCCCTTTTCCCCTACCAAGAGCTCTCGACAAGAAACATCAACTTTCCCCAGCCACGAGCCGGGGGCGCCCCCTTGGCCCCCTCCACGCGGATTGTCCTTTCAGAACAACCCGATGGAAGGATCGGGTTTTAGGGTAGCGTGAAAATGCCATATAGCCCAAGTGGCGCTGACGGATATGCAGGTAAAGGCTCGATTCAGTCTCCGGGCAACGCGATTTGACAGTAAAACCCCCATCAAACCCCATGATTCTGCGAAGAACTTTTTACCAAAGGCTTGTTTTGTCTTTCAAAACATATTTAGTGTTTTGTCTCACAACCCTGAGTAAGACAGGTATCACAAGCGACTTTAAGATCCGGATCTTTTTTTCATCCTGCACAGGTACCGACAAAGCCCAAAAACTCCCGCTGAGCGAGTCCATAACACGTGGGCATGCCCAAACCGCGTTAGGTTTTGACGTGACCCGCCGTCATTTAGGACTGCGATACCAAGGTATGTAAACCTTTCCAAAATCTCAATGTCCCGCCAACGCATGAAACTTACGCCACTAGTAAGTCTCCCAAAACCTGGGGCCGGTCTTGAGCAGGAGACCTCAAGTCCAAAGGTTGCCTCCTCGTGCAGCGCCGAGACCATCCCAGGATCCCGCGATCGCAAAAATTAGCTCATCGGGAAAAACCCCAAAATCAGTATTTTGGGTTGCGAGGAGCTCCCCAATCACTTTTATCTACAAACCCTTTTCCAAACCCAGTCCATACAAACGTTTAAAAAATGAGGGGCAAGGGCGCACCCTTTCCCCACCCCGTATTTACAGGAAAAAAAGGGATACCCGCCCCACATTCACAGCACTCTCAGTCCCAGAATAAGACCCTTTTCAAACCAATAGCCTTTCGGAATCCTCGAAGTGCAGAAGATCCCCGAGTGACTACGATGCACGAGTCAAAAACCTTCTTGAGATCAACATAGGCTGCAAGCATCCCCTGTCGAAAAATACGGGCGTTCCACCAGGGCACGAAGCGCTAGGATACGGCGTTTTTGACTTACCAGGCGTGAACCCAGACGCTGAGGTCTCTGATGCTTCACCCGATGACTGCGAATTGTGTCAGCAATAGTGGGCAAGCACCTTGCCTGGTACGCTGAGCAGTGTAATACCCGGTAATTGTTGCAGTCCCCACGGTCCCCTTCCCCTTTTCCCGATAGGGGGCCCCGCCCCTTTTTCCCGTCGGGAGGAAAGGTATGATTTCCACACGGCAGTCAGGACAGATGCAAACCCGGGATCATGGCCCCACCCCCCCTTTGAGGGGCCCCATGTATTACAAAAAAACCAGCTGCCTTTCCACCCTTTTAAATTTGCTACAGCTCTCGACTTTGTCAAGAGAGGGTGGGTTTTGTCCTGGGAGGACGGCATCCACTGCCCGAACCCAGTGGTGTGAAGCGCTCAGTGGAGGGTCCACCCTAACAACTGCCCAAAGTACTCAGCCCAACGAGCCATTGCCCCCTCCAGTCCGACACGAGGCGCCCATCTGGTCGAAAGCACTCGCCCGAGAAAAGGGGACTTGGAACGGAGCTTCTTTGGGCTCGGAGGCGGGTCGGAGGTCTTTGCGTTCAAAATTTTCTCTTGGCCCCAAAATTTCAAGACGATTTTCTTAAGGTGAGTAAAACAAATAAAACGTGTTTTTTTTTAAACCCGGTGAAAATACCTTATTCGGATTAGAATTTTTATCGCTAAAATTGATTTATTTGGGGTTTTAACCACCCAACATTGATTTAACATGTATTTTTTAAAAAAAAATGGTCTTTTGGGCATTGAGGGTTGAAAGCATTGTCTGATTTGTCAGTATGCCAATCAAGCTTGAGAAAATTTGTATTTTGGGATTACATGGATACGGGAGAAAGAGTTATTTAGAGGCAAAAGCACACAGGGTTTTAAGAGGGCATTTAGAATTGGCACCAAACACAGGAGGGCAATGCCCTTCGTTAAATACAAAAAAAAGTGGTATCTTTGCCACTGGCATAGCCACTGCATATGAATGTACCACACCTGCTTCTGCATATGCTCTATGCCTGGAGGCTGGGTTGACGATAAAAACGAGAGGATTCTCAGGAACTGGCCACCAGATTGCAGCTGCCCTCCTCCTGGGGCGCCAGCTTGGTGGAATGAAAACAAGCCCGTATGCTTCGTTGTGTGTAATGGGTCTAAATGACACTGTCTCAGTGGGAATATCCACGATAATTTATTTGAAGGAGAATAGAGACCTCTTCCCACAGCTGTGGAAAGCCTTTAGCCGTATCCAGAGCTGGGCAGCATTTGAATACAAATGTATTTAAATACATTTGTGTATTTAGAAATGTATTTATAAATACATTGGTTGTCATGTATTTAAATACTCATAATACAAAAATGTAAATACTTTTTTATCAGTTAATTTGGCCATAAACTCGCCCAACTATCTAGCAATCCTGATGTTACAGTGAACCAGTGTTTCCACTTTCAAGGAAATTTCCTTATTTTTAGGAAATTTAGGCCTGAGAAGGAAATTTCTAAGGAAACCCAAAATCTAAGGAAATCCTTAGGAAATCTATTTTTTTCGGACATGTTAAAATTTGTGTGTATTTAAAATGTATTTACGAATGTATTTAAAAACGATTGATGTATTTAGTATTTAGTATTTAAATACATTCGTAAAATGTATTTAGTATTTAGTATTTAAATACATTTATCCCATGTATTTAGTATTTAGTATTTAAATACATTCAATGTATTTAGTGCCCAGCTCTGGCCGTATCCCTGTTTCAGTAGGTGGTGTGAACTGGGAGCAACTCTTCAAAGACCCATACTCTGCCTTTTAGAAGGCACTTAGAAGCAGACAGCCATATCAGACACTCTGCCTGGGCAGGTGGAGAACAGCAAACTGAAAGTGCTTCTAGGAGCAGAGGCCGATAATCAGGAGAAGGCTCTCATAGCCTCTCTACAGTCAATGGAGCCCATGTCCTTAAAACTTTGTGCTGCTCTATACGAGTTGAGCAATGTCGCCATAAAAGACCGAATATTGGGCCAGTTCCACACATCATCTTCTGTATTGCGGTTGGGTGCTCACCAAACAAATTTTGAAAGAGAGGTGGAAAAGGCAAAATTGTCAGATAGTACTATGTTAAAGCACCTCTCAAGCTACGGGAAAAACCCTACCTGGATAGAGCAAGACATGTGTCCTACTGTAATCATGGATAGAGTTAGAGACCCAGATGACGGGGAAATTGTTGACATCGCCATCCGCACCGCCGCCCCAGCATCAGTTCAAACTGATGAGGTGGAGTGAGGTACCACTTGACTGGGTCAGGAACAGTATACGTATCGAAGTCGATCCCGGGGTGTCATTTTATAAGACAATGAGAGGAGGCTATGCGTGCTACATAGGAAGTGACACCCATGCATATAAAGAAGCAGAAGTCGCCCCTTGCACTTGTGAACCCTGAGCCTCTCGACCAATCTGCTCTGGTGCTGGGTGAGCTGCTTTCATGGGTTGGACCTTGCCCCAATTTGGCTGCTATGTTAAACGTCCTGATTTCGGAAAAGACCTACAGCAGCTCTGAGACTGTGGCAGCAGCTGCTGATACAGTGTCTGGGGATGAATTTGAGCACCGAGGGAAAGTCTCAACACTTGCCCAAGGTGCCCATGTCAATTTCGACCCACACTGATGTCATATATCCCTATTAATACAGATATAGCCCTTGAATTTGCCAGGAAAGGTGGAGATTTCACCATAATGTTTCAGGCCGTAAAGATCAGTGCTACAAGCAGGCTGATTCATAAAATGATTTGTGGAGAAGAAATTTCAGGGGCCTGGGCAGCTGTACTTGTATGCCCCAGCTGCACACGTCCAATCCATACAGGGGGATTTGAACTCTGGAATATTTCCACATATGTCGGCTTCAGTTTGAGAACAGAGAAGCAATTATCATTCAAAAGATTGGGCAGGGAATTCTCCAAACCCAACGACGAGGCAGAGTGGTGGGAGGGAGGACACACTTACCTCGCAGAAAAGTTGGTGTCAGTTGCAGTGAACCACGAGCAGCTCTCCATGACGTTCAACTTATAGTTGAACAACTTATAGTTGAACGACAGAGTAGAAGGGTCTGAGGACTTTGCACTTAACCCACAGCCTCACTGATCTGTCTAGGGCTGATCTTAAGCTCCTTTTATTTTGCGTCATCCAACGCATAAGTATATGGCCAGCATTCAAAGGACTATATACAGAGCCGGATAGCTCTGATAACGGGTGCAAAGATGAAATAATGAAGTTATACAAAGGATCAAGATTGTCTCCCTTTGTAAGATTGAAAGAGTTCCTTTCACTTGAGGATGAGTTGTCTCCTAACGGAGTTTTAATTAGAGTCACTGCAATGATAACGGTGGTATTGAAAAGAATAAGAGAAAGCATGTCAGATGTGGTACCTTCATTACTGCCTGAAGTCGGGAGTGCATCCAACATGGTATCCAGATTCCATAATGAAGAGGAGATATTGCTATTACTCTGGATGAGGGAGGCTCTATGCGGTATGAGGTCCAAGAAACTACAGTGGCACCGAAGGAACCTACTTTACCCATGTAGGCACAAATTGTGCTTGTGTCAATCCAGAGGAACACAACTATCAGCCAAGAGATATAGCGCGTTTTCGCGACGTTTACTAGGGCGGTCCAGTCCAGCCTAGACTGGTCCAGACTGGACCGATGCTCGCGAAAATACATCGAGACTGGCCCCGTCCCATTCGTCGTTCCTATTGGCTGGGGGATCAAGTGGGCGGTCCTACCGTCCTGCAAGCCTTACCCTGCCCCCCAAAGACACACCAAAGGGTTATTAATTTGAGCGGCATATGAAAGGTGAACCGTGATCATCATTCTGTGTGTGATGTCAGCAGGTTTATAAATCTCTGGACGGAGAAAAAATCCCAGCAACACAATATTGGAAGACCTGTCGCAGCCATGTCAAACGTTTACTATATAACCTATATAACCATCATGTATTATATCTATAGGTACTGGCATCCACTACCCGGGGATTTCCGTATATAGCAGGCCTTTTGCTGGTGGAGTACTTATTATTAGCCCTATTATCATGCAAGTTTTGCCTTGTGCAATGTAGCAGTCATCCCTGCTACTTGACTTGTCAATGGGAAGTCAAATAGCAGGGATGACTATGAACAATTGAATGATGAAATCTCATTTCATTTACCGTCAATAACATAACACTATCTATAGTCGCCACTGCACTATAATGTCGCAGGGGGGCATATATTACGAGTTTTAGCATCACTACAGACTTGTATGTGCCACTGAAGAGACGTGCACAGTACGTAGTTTACATTATCTACAAAAACACAACATTTTTCTTCAGGGGACACATACAAGTCTGTAGTGATGCAAAAAATTGGGTTAATATAGGCGTTTGGGGGGAAAATTGGGTCCCGGGTCCCGGGGACTATATTGTTTTTGAGGGTTTACTTTAAATTTCCCCAAGATGTTGTTTCACCCAAATGCGAATTTTTGTAATTTTTCGTAAAATTTACTTTAGCTTATTTTTCGCCCATCATGGTTTTTTCAGTCTTACAGCAGCACAAAGAAGCCCCTGGTCGTTTTCCCCGGGGATATAGGCTTTTTTGCGGTTCCCCCCAAAACGGGGCCAAGGGGGCCGGTGCGGGTTTGGACCAGCCCAGCCCGTCCCCCCCGGTTTTCGCGGGGCAAGTGTCAAATTAGGGAAAAGCAGTCCATTTACTAACAAAGGCAAAAAAAAAGGGGGTGTTGGGGGAATACTTACTAATATTGCCCTTTCAACAAAGAAAAGCCAGGGTCCTACGACAAAAAACCCTTTCTTTTTTTATCAACAAAAAGGGGGGGGGGGGCACGAAGGGAACACTCCCCGGGACGTCGGCGAGTTTTTCCATGGGGAAGCAGTTATAGGTAGGTTTTTGGGGGCAATATGATATATGGGGCTTTAAAATTTTCGTACAGAAATGCCCTGTGAGCAGGAAAATGGGGCCCTTAACCATTTTGAATCCCTTTCAAAATTAGGGCCCTCATTTGGCCATTTAAAGGCTCATATTTATATGCTCAAAACCAACCTAAAAATGTCGCCGATGGGAAAATTCTCGCCGACGTCGGCGAGTGTTCCACTTGGGGCCCCCCCCCCCTTTTTTTTGATAAAAAAAAGAGGGGGTTTGTTGTGTAGGAAACCTGGCCCATCCCTTTGTTGTAAAAGTAATATTAGTAAGTTTTCCCCTTTTCAACCCCCGGGTTTTTTTTTCCCTTTGTTGGGAAAAACGGGCTGTTTTTTCGAAAAAACGGGACATTTTGCCCAAGGGGACCCCCGGTCTAGTCCCCCTCCCCCGAAAAAACAGTGTCCGCCCTGGACTGAGCCAGTCCAGAGTCCAGACTGGGCTAGTACGGTCGCGAAAACGCACTAATATATGTTCTGATTGCGGAGCTGATTATGGGCTTCAGAGATGTAAGAGTGAAAACAGGAGGTCCATCTAGGGTTGAGCTCCTGGGGTTGGAGGAGACATATTTTGTAAATTAATAAAAACTTGGACTGAGATATGCGAGTGTTTGTTCTGTGTTTGAACTGCTCTTTGGACACCTCTGGTTTCATCAATCAGGCAAAGAAAAACAATTCCGATTCATAAGAGCACTTTACCGAGTTACCGCATTTGCGCCAGCTTAAAAAAATAGGCTATAGAATTAAGTTAGTATGCTTTGTAGTTAGTAGTGGCAAAGTAACAATCGTACTTATATAAATGTCTCTCCGTGAATGTTCTGAACAAAGTAGTTCAAAAAATCAGTAGTAGTGTTGAATAACAAAAAAAATAAAAAAATCCCCCCAAAAACCCCCCAAAAATGTGTACATTTAATTTTCTACTGATACTTTAGAATAGTGAAATGTAAGAAAAATATGTACAGAGAACTCCCGGGAAAGTGTAGAATATTCAGTCATAAAAACAAACAATAAGCTGTTATGTTTCTAATGATATTTTAAAATAATGACATGTACGAAAGGAAAAAAATCTCATTTCATACTAATGTTTCAGGAGAATGAAATGTAATAAAAGATAGGTTGCGATGATTACCACTTTATGATGAATATGTATAGAAAAAAGAAAAAGAAGAAGCAAACCCACACTAGGCTGTCAAATTTTAAGTTTTTAAAGTTTCTTTAAGTTCAAAATTTTTAAATTTTTAAATTTTTTTTTAATGATTTGTTGGATCATGGTTGGGAAAAGATGGCCCGGGGTACATTAAATTTGAAATTTTAAAAACCGTTATGTTGTACTCAATTTTCAAAAATTTGGGTTTTATAATCTAACTTTTAGATTATCTTTCTGTCTACACCAGGGGTGGGGAACGTCCGGCCCGCGGGGGGGTATAAAAGGGGCCCCCAAAACCATTGGTCTGGCCCCTGCCAAGGGGAAACCGAAGGGGTTCGAAAAACAATAAATATAGGAGCTTTTTTTTTTTTAGCAAAAAAAATTTTTTATAATTTTTAAAATGATCATTTTGATAACATAAATTTTTTTAAAGGGGCAAACAAACGTCCCGTACTTAAATGGAAGTGTGGTTATTTATTTTTATTGCTTTTTTTCATTCTGGGATAAAACTGGACCACAGTTTTAAAATATAAATCAGATTTTTTTCAAAAAGGCCCATTTGATGATCAACACAACTTCTTGCAAGTTTTTGCACCAGCAACCCGATGTCTTTTTTTTCTAGCTTTTTCCTTTGTGCTTTTTGCCGCTGTTTTTTTTTTGTTGGTCCATTTCTTCCAACCCAAATCTGCCTGAAATTTAAACAAGCATTTTTAAATTTTATACCAGTACACAAATTATATATATATATATTATATATATAAATATAATATATATATATATATATATATTATTAATTTTATATATATATAATTAGATATATATATTATAAATTTTATAATTTTATAGGAAAAATATATATATAATTATATATATATTATATATAATAATATATATATATATATTTTATAATATATATATATAATAAAATATATATAATAAAATTATTATTTTTATTATATTTAAATTTTTAAAATTAAAGTATATAATATAATATATTAAAATTTTTATAATTTTTTAAAAAAAAGATATTTTAATATTAAAATATATATTATATATTATATATAAAATATTTCTGGTTTAAATTTTTTTAGGGACTAAAAGCTTCATTATACATTTTATTCCAGGTTTTACCCAGCAAGTGGGGAATACCCTTTCAGACTTGCCCCCTATTTCCTTTTAGGATAGGGTAACTACATATCTGGCCCTTTTTTTTTGGGGAAATTTTGTATGCCAGGGCCATCTAGGGGGGGGGGGGGGGGGGGTGTTCTTCAGGAAAAATGCATACCTAAGCCTTAAAAACATCAACTACAGGAAATTGCAGCAGGATTTGAGAAGAATGCTCATTTTCCACATTGCATTGGCGCCGTGGACGGAAAGCCCATAAGGATTATCAAACCCCCAAAAAGTGTTTCAATGCACTTTAACTATAAAAAAAAAAATTCTGTAGTATTGATGGCGGTAGCAGATTCTGAATATCGCTTCACTTTTGTGGATATTGGAGGTTACGAAAAGGATTGCGATTCTACTATTTTCAAACACCTACTTCTGGAAAAGTATTGATGCAAATGAACTTCCTTTGCCCACCTTTCCCAATTTAGAACATCAAACTGTCCCTTTTAATATTGGGGGGCGAAGATTGCCTTACACTAATTATAGGCCTTTTGGGTGGGAAAAAATTAAGTATTAAAAAGAAAGTCTTTTAATTACCGTTTAATTAATAAACAAGAGGAAATGTAAAATGTGCCTTTGGTTTTTAAAAAAATAAAGGGAGGTATTTCATCCCCCCTTAATTAAAAGGTTTCACAGGAATTGCTAAAAAATATCGTCAAAGTTTGTTGTGTTCTACACAATGGACCCTCCCCCAAAATACGTACGGTTTGTTTACATCGGTCATTGGGGGGAAAGGGGGGGTCGCCGGGGGGTGGACTTACGAGGGAAAACTACGGCGATGGAAGAAATTTCGAGTTATTTTTGCGCGAAATTGATATTCCAGGTCATTTTAATTTGTGCTCTTTTTCTGCTAAAAACACTTAAAAAGACCTGAGGGTAATGGCTGTTTTCCCAAGGGTTTTTAAAAAAAACCAAGAAAACAGAGAAAAAACGACCCTCGTCAAAAGGAAAGCAAGGGGTAGGACGTAATGTGCCCCACCACTTGTTTATTTTAATGAGACTCTCTGTGACTTTTTTCCCTGGTTTAGAAGCCTTTGCACTCAACCTCCCCTCGGGTCCTTTTATTTTTTCAGCGAAGGGAAATATGCACCTGGAATTAAATTTCCCCCAAAAAAAACTCAAAATTTTTTTCATCGTCGTATCTTTTTTCTTTGTGGTTGTCATATTCAGGGTTTTATGATAGTATTAAACCCCTTTAAATTGTTTTGAGTTCTTTTTGTTGTCTTCCTCATAATAAGTAGTGGTACATCGGTTTTTTAAGGTTACTTGACGACCAATGAATACTCTTGAGTCTTTTACCAACTCACCAACCTTTGCTTTGTTTATCTTATACTCCATCCATAAACAAGTTGCAAAAACCCCGTGACTTTACCCATCCATTGGTACCGGGGGTACTGTCGTCTACCGATATTTTTTACCCCTACAATATCGGGAAAAAACTCGCCGACGGTAATGGCTGGGGTAGATTTTGCTTTGTTTTATTTTTTAAAAACCCCCATCCATAAACAATTGCTAACCAGGGACATTACCCATCCTTGCCTCTTTTCCGGGTACTTCGTCTACCGAAATGCCGTCCCTAAATAAATGGGGAAAACTCCCGACGGTAATGTTGGGTTGGGGTAATAATGGACGAGGTTTCGCGGTCGTTTACAGAGACCAGATTTTTTTTCTTGGCCACAATAGGTGTTTTTTTAATAAAGATATTTTTTTTTCGCAAACAACCCTTAAAAAAAAAAAAAAAAAAAAAAAAAAAAAAAAAAAAGTTTCCTAACCCTTCCCTTTAAAGGGTTTTAAGAAACCTAACCCCCCCTTAACCAAAAAGTATCCCTCCCTAAACCTTTGGGTTTTTTAATAAAAACCTAACCTAACCTTTAAACCCAAAGATACCAAAAATAACCTTATAGGTTTCATTAAAACCTAAAAACCTAGTTTCGGGTTTTTTTAAAAATGGAAAAGGTAAAATAAATTCTTTTTTTTTTTTTGAGGGGCCAAAATAAAAATATTTATTGAAAAGAAAATAGGGTTAGGAAGAAAAAAATGGGGTTGTCTCTGAAAAACGCCCGGAAACTCTCGTCCCTTAAAACCGGGTTAGGTTACCGTTAGGTTTTAGGTAAAGGTCAGTAGGTTGGTATTCATAATACGGGTAAAAGATTATTAGTACAACATACTCCACTCCATACACACCTTTTAAAACCCCTTTAATACATCCCACATTCCCTCCCAGTCACTTTTTATATGATTTTTGGATTATCCAGATGAACACCCGAACTCACTTTGGTGGACGAAAATTTTTTTTTCTGGGGTGTTCTTATTGTTTTGAATGAATCTGTAACCATTTCTGGGCAATTGTTTTTTTTCTTTTTTTTTTTCTTTTTCTTTTTTAAAAGGTTTTTTTTTTTTTTTTTGTTTATTGTAGTTAGGGAAAGGTTAGGTTAGGTAAGGTTTTTGGTATGGGTTGGTTTAGGTATAGGTAAAGGGGGGTTAGGTTTAGGTTCATTTTTTTTTTTCCCCCATTTTGGAAAAAAAAAAAAAAAAAAAAAAAAAATAAAAAAATTCAACGAAACGGTTAGCAGATTCTCAAAACCCAAAAAAACACCCAGAAAAAAATTGTTTCTTCCCCCAAAGTGAGTTCGGTGTTCATCTGGGCTAATACCCCAAACTATGAAGGTGACTGGGAGGGAATGTGGGGGAGTATTGAAAGGGGTTTAAAAGTGTGTTGGATGGGGATGTATTATAAATAATAAGTTTTTCCCGTGTTTTGAAAACCTAAACCCCTGCCTTTACCTAACCTAACGGAACCAACCTGGGTTTTAATGGACGAGAGTTTTCGCGGTCGTTTTCTGAGACACCGACTATTTTTTCTTGGCCACAAAAGGTGCTTGTTCTTAGGGGGATGTTTTATTTTGTCAAAAAATAATTTTTTTTTTTTTAAATCCGAGTTTTATGGTACCGTTTCCTTAAAAACACTGATCTGGGGGGGTCTTTTTGGTTTTTAAAGAAACGTATAAGGGGTTTGGTTGGTTTCTTTGTGGTGAAGGTGATTAAGGTTTTTATTAAAAAACCCCAAAGGTTGGTTAGGTTTTATTTTTTTTTTTTTTTTTTTTTTAAAAGGGTTTGCGCAAAATAAAAATATCCCAAAAACAAGCACCTTTGTAGGCCCAAAAAAAATAGTCTGTGTCTCGAAACGACCGCGCAACTCTCGTCCATTTTTACCCTAACCTAACCATTACCGTCGGCGATTTTCCCCCCATTTTTTTCCCCCCATGTAGGGACGAGCTTTCGGTAGACGAGAGTACCCGGTACCATGAGGGAAGGATGGTAATTTCAGTGGTTTTGAATTGTTTTTGGAGGAGTAAAAAAATAAAACAAAACAAAAACTAACCTACCCTTACCGTCGGCGAGTTTTTTTCCCATTTTTGTAGGGGTAAAAAATATGGGGGGAAAGGGGTACCAGGACAAAAAGGATGGGTAATGTCCGGGGGTTATGCAACTTGTTTATTGGATGGAGTAAAAGAAAATAAAGCAAAAGGTTGGTATGTTTGGGATGACCAAGAGTTTATTGGCTGTAAAAAACACTTAAACCCTGTTTTACCACTCTTATTTTGAGAAAGACAACAAAAAGGGAAATCAAATTTAAAAAGTATTTTAAACTATCTAAACCCTAATATGTTTACAAAACCCCAAAAGAAAATCGACGATGAAAAAAAATTTTGATTGTTTTTTGGGGGAAAATTGATATTCCAGGGTGCTATATTTTCCCCTGCCGCTGTCAAATAGAGAAGACCGAGGTGAGGGTTTTTGTGAAAAAAGGGTTCTAAAAACCCGGAAAAAAAGTCACGCAGTCTCATTAAGAAGTAAACAAGTGGAGGGACACATTACTACCTACCAGTTTCTTTTCCTTTTGACGAGGCTCTGTTTGACTCCCGTTTTCTTGGGTTTAAAGCCTCGCCATCACCATTTCCTCAAATCTTTTTTATAGTGTTGTCACGAAAAAAAGAGCACGTAAAATAGCACCTGGAATATCAATTTTGCGCAAAATACTCGAAAATTCCCTTTATTCTGTAGTTTTCCCTTCGAGGTCCACCCGCGGCGCCCCCCCTTTTCCCCCAATGCAAAGATGTAAACAAACCGTGACTAGTTAGTCTGGGGCCCCTTTTTGGGGAGGCGAGGTTACAATTTTGAAGAAACTGTAACAAAACTGGTTAGATATGTTCCCAAACACCACAGTGCGAGCCTAGCTGCAGCAAATGATATCAAAACGTTTGCAGATTTCTTTTCGAGTGAGCAATGTTCTCTGGGTTTGGGAGTTGTCTAAAATTTATGGGAGTAGCTTATAGATGACATACTGTCGTATTTTTCCTAGATATGTGTTAACATTATTTTTTTTTTAAATAGGGGGTTTTTTTCAAATACAATACGGACACAATACAATAGTAAAATACCAAATTTGTCGTTCTCCTTGTCATTCAGTGATTCAAAATCATGATGCAATTTGCAGCACAAAATTACAGCATACATCTCTCGAAGCAGAGGTGGTCAAGTTTCGACTCTTGTATTCGTTAGTGCTCTTGTCCCATAACACTGGCTTCTCCTCAATGAGATATATCAGTTGATCTAGGTCTATTTCATAACTTTCCATGCTGCTGTAAAATTAAACACGTGTGCAGATAGTCCGTGTTGTACCAACAAGGCGTAGTTCGGCTGGACTGTGTGGCTGTTCTCTTGAACTTGAGTAGTGAGTGACAGCGATGCTCCCTGGATTACTACCATAACATTTACCACCGCCTGTTGATGTGCGGAGCGCTCCGCTCCCTACGTGACATTTTCAACAGAGGTATGACCCAGGGGAAAAGTTTACTTTCCAGAGTAATTTTTCCTCAACCAAATACGTGTATCAGCATAAATGATATGCTGTTATCTTCGGAAATGTTTGTTCTGTAAGAGTATCACATAAAACACAGTAAAACACATTAAATAAATACCATTATGAGACTGAACAAATATGCATGAACAAAGAATTCACCTAAACTCGTCATTTAAAATGTTGTGAGAAAGCTTATGATCAGAGGTGCTTTTTTATATCAATATATCATATCAAAAGAAACGGAATTGTATTAGCTTTCCCTTGATATATTTAGTTTTCTAATAAATGAGTAATGAATTTCATCACAAGCGATCGAACAGGCCTGGCATATCCCGGGGGCCTCGGTGGCAGCCGTGTATACGCGTGAGACTGCAGGCTAGTGTGAACTGTGAACACACCCGTTAAAAACTCAGTCGACTGGCTAACACCCGGCGTCGTGTGAGCAGCAGTCTATTTACGGGGTGCAGTCCGCCTTTGTTTACTAACAAAAGAAAACGGGAACTGCGCACGCGTTGAGGGGAATATTTACTAATACTGAATGTCCGCTAAAGTAGGGGAGGGTATACTGCTTTTATTCTTTCATGGGAAAAACATCCATGATTCGAATAATGCGCTCTGCTATTGTATTACTGATGTGAAGGACCATTATATAGCCTGTTTGCAGTGAATCATGAGTAAATTTACGGAATACAGCATCTTGCTCATTAGAAAGAAAATACTCTTTTGATGTGTGTCAGATGAATATGATACCTGTGTGGGGCAGATTGCATTCTTGAACACGGATGGTTAAGGCCCCATCTCCTGCTCACAGGACATTTCTGTACGAAATTGAATGCCTCATATATCATATATGCTCAAAATCCTACCTATAACTGTCGCCGATAGGAATTGTCGCCGACGTCGGCGAGTGTTCTACTTCGTGGCCCCCCCCCCTTTTTTGTTGATAAATAAAGACGGGTTTGTTGTCGTAGGACTCCTGCACATGCCTTTGTTGATCAACAAGTCAATATTAGTCAATATTCCCCTCAACGCACAAACGGTACCGTAAGCATCCATCTCTTGAAACTCATGCCCTTTATATTTCTTCCCGTAATCATGCCAAATCTTTACTTCAACTTACCAAAAACTCTTTCATTCATAGATAATGTCAAAATCTTTCTGAATCAAATTCCTCTCGTGATTTCTGGCATCTAGCTAATAACATCTCTAACAATTTTTCTTCTTCATCTTTCCCTCCAATGCTTCACCCAGATGGCTCCACAGCTGTCTCATCTACTTCTAAAGCTGAACTCTTCGCTCAAACCTTTGCTAAAAATTCCACTCTGCTTGATGAAGGGCTTGTTCCTCCTTCTCCTCCACCCTCTGACTATATTATGCCTGTCATTAAGATCCTTCGGAATGATGTTTTCTTTGCCCTTTCTGGCCTAGATCCTCGGAAGGCTTACGGTCCTGACGGAGTCCCTCCTATTGTTCTCAAAAACTGTGTTTCTGTGCTTGCACCTTGCCTAGTCAAACTTTTCCGTCTTTGTCTATCTACTTCCACCTTTCCTTCTTGCTGGAAGTTTGCTCACATCCAACCTGTTCCTAAGAAGGGTGACCGTTCTAATTCTTCAAACTACCGTCCTATAGCTTTGACTTCCTGCCTTACTAAAGTTTTTTTAATCTATACTAATAAAAAATTCTTAAGCATCTATCTGCTCACAATCTTCTATCTGATCGTCAGTACGGTTTCCGTAAAGGGCGATCTACTGGCGATCTTCTGGCTTTCCTAACTGAATCTTGGTCATCCTCCTTTAGGGGTTTCGGTGAAACTTTTGCTGTTGCCCTTGACATATCAAAAGCTTTTGATAGAGTGGCACAAATCTTTAATTTCCAAACTACCCTCATTCGGTTTCTATCCTTCTCTCTGTACCTTCATCTTAAGTTTCCTTTCAAACCGTTCTATTGCAGCTACTGTAGACGGACATTGTTCTTCTCCTAAATCTATTAATAGTGGACCTAAGGGTACGCCGTAGGTCCAATGAAAAGTGAAATATAGATTATTTCGAATTTGGCAGTGTTTTCTTATGTAAAATTGAATTTTAAGGGTGGTTTGTCCGCTTCAACTTTTTAGTTTGAGCACTTTTTGCTATGCAAAAATGGACTTTTATATTTATATGCAAAACATAGCTTAAAGTGCGATTTTGCATAGTAAGAATTGCTCAAATGCAAAAATAGAAGGAGATAAAATCGTCTTAGAATTCCATTTTACATAGGAAATTGGCATGCCAAAGTGGAGAAAAAGAATTTTTGTTATACGGCATACCCTAACCAGGGTATCAAAATAGTTGGATTGGGTTACGATGGGAGGAAGGACAAGACCAGGGCGATGGTGCCCGACAGCTATGGGAAACTGCACCCAAGGTTGATCAGGGAGGAGCATGAGTCAGTGACAGAGGAGCCATCTGGAAGGTACCTTTGGCACTTTGTACCAGAGGACCCGGTGCCACCTGAGAAGCCTGCGTTCAAGGTGGCTCAGGCTCTCTATCATCTGCTGGTGACATACGACTCCACCGACTCACTGATCGTACTGCAAGGTGACTCAACTAGGGCCAACACGGGGTGGAAGGGTGGTACTCACGCCCATTTGGAGAAGATGCTGGGACGCAAGCTCTTCTGGAGTATATGCGTGTTGCACACAAACGAGTTGCCCCTGCGCCCCCTTTATCACCAGCATCGACGGGCCTACCTCATCTGACACTGGCTTCACGGGTCCAGTGTGCAGTCTGCTGTCCAGCGTGAAGAGATGCAGTACAACGCAAAGTTCAGAGGAGTGCCATGCGGTGAAGATCTCACGGAGATACCGGAGTATATCCTGGTCAACATGTCCACTGATCAGCAGGTCTCCTACCAGCTGGTCCAGGCTGTGAAGCGGGGGCGTTCTCCCGTCCGAGCTGCAGGAGATCAAGTGTGGCAAGGTGTCCCACTCCAGATGGCTCACCACAGCCCAGTCGCTCGTGTACATGTGGACCAGAAAGCATGGACTGACTGGCAAAGAACTGAACACCCTGGAAATCCTAGGCAAGTACTGCCTGCAGGTGTACTTAAAACTCTGCTACGACATCAAGGTTCACCACAGACTAGAGGACGGCCCCAAGCACATCCTCACGCAGCTCAGAGTGATGAGGTCGCAGCCCAAGAAGGTCCAAACAGCTGGGGACCTTCTACGTGCGGACAGGAGCATCATTCGCACACTCAGAATGTGTCCTCTCGCTGATGGCGAGTCAGAGTGAGGACGACCGCAGGTTCGCCGTGACCCAGATTTTGAAGCTGAGGGCTGGCGAGGAGTATGGGGACACCAGTGTAAGACCTCGCATCACACCCAAGCTGAGCTTGTCAGCCACCAGCTGCAGACACTGATCAGCTGGCAGCCTGGCCAGGTGCACGAGCCGGCATTCACCTGTTCACTGTCCGGGGATCAGATCCAGGAGATCCTGGTCAAGCCGTACGAGGTTCCGGAGTTCTCTATCCACACTCAGAGCACCGAAAGAGTCGTGAAGCAGGTGACAGAGGCTGCGGCAGCAGTGGTGGGGCAGCAGGCCAGAGACGGGTTAATCCGGGCTCGGGCCCACCATCGGGAGACCATGCCAAAGCCGTCTGTATGTAAAAGCCTGCGCCTGGGAGAGCGAGATGGACGTGACGTCAGTAGCAGAGTCTGCTATGCGAGTCAGTAGGAGCCGAGCTTTCTGCGTGTGAGGATGTACGGGCGGTACGGCTCTCATGCACCCACCTTTCCCCCACTGTTAACTCTTCGCCATTTAATATTTTGCTCAAAAACATTTTACATGGAGAATATGAATAGAAGCGGAATTTAATTCGCTTTCCATTGATATATTTCGTTTACTGATAAATGAATTGGCAGCATGCATAAATTAGCGTTAGCTAAATACATAACATCATGAAATCGGGTAATTTCCTATCTAATATATGTTTATCAGTATAAAAGATATACTGTTATCTTGGGAAATGTTTGTTCTATAATATTATCAAATAAAAAACCGTAAAACACACTAAAGAAATGCCATTATGAGACTCAAGAAATATGCATGAACTTAAAATCTTCGCCATTTAATATTTTGCTCGAAAATATTTTACATGGAGAATATCAATAAAAGCTGAATTTAATTAGCTTTCCATTGATATATTTTGTTTTCTGATAAATGAATTAGAACCATACATACATTAGCGTTAACTAAATAAATAACATCATCAATCGGGAAAAATTACCCGATTTCATGATCCTTTTAGTTAGTTAACGCTAATTTATGTATGGTTCTAATTCATTTATCAGAAAACGAAATATAGCAATGGAAAGCTAATTAAATTCCGCTTCTATTGACATTCTCCATGTAAAATGTTTTTGAGCAAAATATTAAATGGCGAAGAGTTAAAGTTCATGCATATTTCTTGAGAGTCTCATAATGGCATTTCTTTAGTCTGTTTTTTCGGTTTTTTATTTGATAATATTATAGAATAAACATTTCCGAAGATAACAATATATCTTTTATACTGATAAACATATAATTAGGTAGGTAAACTTGTCATCTCGGTGGCCTCGTACAGACTCAGTCCGTGACGTCATAAATCTCAGGCGCAGGCCTTTATAGATTGAGACGGCCTTGACCATGCCCTGCTTCAGGTCTAAGAAGGACATGATGGACACGTTCTAGGCCAACGTAGAGGCTGTGACACTGTGATGTAGTGCCTGATGAACCAACTGATCAGAAAGAGCTTACCACGCTAGTCATTTGGAACTCATATTGGTGCATGATGCAATACACAGGACCAACCGGACACTGCGTACTCATTTAAGCATTATTCGATAAGGGTGCAATATAGAAGTGCGATTTTGCATAGTAAGAATTGCTCAAATGCAAAAATGGAACGAGATAAAATCGTCTTAGAATTCCATTTTACATAGGACATTGGCATGCCAAAGTTGACAAAATGAATTTTTGTTATACGGCGTACCCTAATTAGTGGTGTTCCCCAGGGTTCTGTCCTATCACCCACTCTCTTTTTATTATTCATTAATGATCTTCTAAGTCTAACTCAAAGCCCTATCCACTCCTACGCTGATGATTCTACCCTGCATTTTTCAACGTCGTTTATTAGACGTCCAACTCAACAGGAACTAAGTGATTCACGGAGAGATGCCACCGAGCGCCTAACTTCTGATGTTTCTATAATTTCTGATTGGGGCAAAGCAAACCTTGTTTTGTTCAATGCCTCAAAAACCCAATTTCTTCACCTATCTACTCGACAAAACCTACCAGATAACTATCCCCTCTTCTTCAATGACACTCAACTGTCTCCTTCTTACAATGAACATTCTAGGACTATCCTTTACTAAAAATCTGAACTGGAAATCTCACATCTCATCTCTTGCTAAAACAGCTTCTAAGAAGTTAGGTGTCCTGTGGCGTCTGCGTCCTTTTTTTTCTCCCTCCCAATTGCTTGCTCTCTACAGGGGCCTTATCCGCCCATGTATGGAGTATGTCTCACATGTTTGGGGAGGATCCACTCATACAGCTCTCCTAAACAGGGTTGAGTCAAAAGCTTTTCGTCTCATCAACTCCTCTCCTCTGACTGACTGTCTTCAATCTTTAAATCACCGCCGCAATGTTGCTTCTCTTGCTCTCTTCTACCGTTATTTTCATGCTCACTGCTCTTCTGAACTTGCTAACTGCATGCCTCCCCCCCTCCCGCGGCCTCGCTGCACAAGACTTTCTACTCATTCTCATCCCTATTCTGTCCATCTTCCTAATACAAGAGTTAATCAGTATCTTTACTCTTTCATCCCTTGCACTGGTAAACTCTGGAACTCTCTTCCTGTTTCTATTTTTCACTTTCCTATGACTTAAATCTTTTCAAAAGAAGAGTAACAAGCACCTCCCGAACTAAATTGGCTCACCCCTCATTTTTATTTTATTCTCTTACTGTCTTCTTTATAGGGACTGGCAACTAAGCGGGCTTTGTGTTACCCATTTTTGTTGTGCCCTTGGCCAGTTCCTTGTGATGTAAAAAAATAAAAAAACGTGTGCGCAGTTTTCTTTTGTTAGTAAGCAAAGGCGAACTGCACCTCGTAAACAGACTGCTGCTCACACGACACCGGTCCCGTGGCTAGACACGTGATCGGACCGGACCGATCCAGTGGGGCGTGGGGCCGGGGTGCATTCGGCGCCGAACCGATAGATGTGCCGTGACCGTGACGTGTGAAGGCCTCCATAGGAATATTCAGTCGACTGAAGTTCACGGTGCCGGACCGTAAAAAAGCCATGGGGCCAAACCGTAGCATGTGAAAAAGGCCTAAAGAGTAACTTTCTGAAACCCTTCATCCAAAGGGAACTTACTCATGACAGAAAGATCTTCAACTATAGACTATCTAGAGCTCGAAGGATTTTAGAGAACGTGTTTGGTATAATGGCTTCTCGTTTTAGGATATTTCATGTGCCCATTAATATGAAGCTAGAGAACATTGATACTGTTGTCATGGCCTGTTATGTCTTGCATAATTACTTGCGCCGCAAACAAGGTGCTTCCTATGCTCCTACAGATATGATGGACCATAATGGTGATGCAGGGAGCATCATAAATGAAACAGAAAACACTTTAATCAGTCTAGAAAGAGGGAGGGCACAATACAGGCGTGTTGGCGAGGAAGCTAATGGTGCGTCCACACTGGCAACTAAACATGTTGGCAACACAAAATACAACATAGTAGGCAACAAGTTGTAAGGTCGGTAATGATACAATGTTGTAGACATGTTGGTCCTGATGTGTAGGCGATATTTTGGTAACACCGGTGTGGACGAGGGGTTGACTCGTCGGTGGAGATATCTGGGAAGACACACCAACAACCAGGGTTGCCAGACAGCCTGGTCTAAAAATCCCTATATATTCGTGGAAAAATTACCCAGAAATTCCCATTTCATATATTTCCATACTTGTTATAAAAATGCTGAAATATATGCTACATAACTACTCCACATGTAAATTAAAATTGCTATGTTGATTTTAATGTTGATTTAATTATATTAATTCATACTTTGTTTTACATAATATATTACATTACACATGAAGTAGCATAATTCACTTTTTTATTATAATCATCACAAGGACTGCAAAAATAAAAAAAGGCAGTAATAGGATACAGCCTCATGAGCATTTGATAAAAAATACATTTAATACAATTTTCTACTTAAGGCTGATGGGGATGATATATTTCCTTAAATTGCTTAGAAATATGATACAGAAATAAATGAAAATATTAATGCTCTTAGCCTCTTGGGGAACTTAAACAATCCAACTAATATTCTGGACATACTGTACTAAGCCAGAAAGAAAGAATAGAATAACACATTTGCATACTAAATAATATCATCACTCGAATCATCATTTTCATGGTATTTGTAGATATCTGAAATCATCATGTTGACTAGTTTATCATTTACAGCAAAATTGAAACATTCCCGGCCTTTCAAATACCGCTTTGAATGCAGAAGTCCAACTATAGAGTTCTCTGGTTGAGAGTTTGTTTCTTAGTTTTGTTTTTAAATTGTTTACAGATGAAAATATCCTTTCTGCTGTGGCACTAGAATGAGGAAGACGCAATAGCCCAGAAACAAAACTTGACAAATTTGGAAACATGGGGGTTTCATCACCACTCTTTATTTCTCTAACTGTCTCCCATAAGCCTTCAACATCATTGATTTCTGAATCAGCAAGATCGGTGTTTCTTAGTACTCTCCATTCTTTGTCTAGGTGATTTATTTTGTCAGGACCTACAATTCCAGGAAATACACTAGCCAATGGATCAATGGAGACCACATTTCTTGACTTGCTTCTTTGGGATCAATGAAGCTCAAATTACTTCTTCCTTGCCGTCGGTTTAACCTCATGTTTTCTTTTAACCTTCATATTAATAATATTTCTTTAAGTGATAAATTACATGTTTTTTTCAGAAACCTCAAAAGTCCCCAAATCGAGAGTGAATGTCCCCATGTCCCCATCAGTGCCCCGAAATCCCCAAATATAGGGACAAATCCCCAAATCTGGCAACTCTGCCAACAACGACGGCTGGTTCACTCGTTGTATTTAGGACAAAACCATGGAGTGGACGAGAGAACAATCGGTAAAATTGATAAATTGTTACCGCAGACACCCTTTGCTCTTGGATCCCATCCATATACTTTATAAACATTAATTTAAGAGGGCCGATGCGTGGCGTGAGATCGCAGAAATTATGAAGGTAGAGAAATATGAGGCAGAAATAAAAATAGAAAAAACTTATTGCTGCACATTTCAGAAAAGAACTGAAGAAAACAAATGAGAGAAAATCTGGCAATGGAACTAATGTTGCGTACATGAGCCAGTGGTTCGCATTCAACAGCATGCTATTTCTGGCAGACAAACACACGCCACACACGACATAAATTATGAGGCAGGTAAGATAACATGTAGCTATATCATTGAACTAGTTATTTTATTTTGTCCCATATACAGTACATTATTGCTATATAAAAGAACGGTCTCGCCCAGACTTTACGTCGGCGTCTCCTCCGATGCCCACACAAAATTACTACGACAGCAGCTGCCGCCAAGGCGTCCTCACACGCCGACATGACGTTCACGTCTCTAGAGACGAGTGTGGACGGCCTCACAAAGTCTACTCTTGTTGCCAAAATTTCGCCAACATTGTAACACACACTATTTCAGACATTGTTGTAGACATTTATCCAAATGTCGGCTGTTGTGTTTCGGGCAGTGTTTTCAACTTGTCTGTAGACAAAATGTTGCCAGTGTGGACGCACCATTAGCAAGTTCGAGTAAAGTTTCTTAAGGTTTTTCATTGGAGAGGGGGCACTGGCTTGGCAAGAGGAGAACATTTAATGTAGATTTGAGGAGAAGGACCAAAGGATTATATGGAGAATTATTGACATTATGCAGAGAAGTGGCCGTTTGTTCTAAATAACTCTGTTAGCATATCTAGGATAAAATAGTGTTAATATGATAAATAGAAATGAAAACAGTTAAGGAACACATATATTTTGACACACCTTAATGTTGCTTACAGAGGAGTGTGGTATTTCCTGATCATGTAGAAATAGTAGTAACTCGGTAGTACCATAGAGACTGTCGATACACACCATCAGCTGCTGCACCAGACTTAAGTGAAGCTTCAACTTTCTTTAGTTCTTTTGTGAAGGATGAGCGCAGTGTGTTTATTTTCTTGACTACAACATCTCTGTTTGCATCCTCGTCTTTTTCTTTCAGTATATTCACTAATTGTTCGTACGCAACATTTTTCTTGCTTCTATCTGAGTAGTCTCTACTCATTACTTTTCAGAGGCACGGGTGTTCTTGATATATCTCTGAATTCACGCAAAAAGGTGCGGTTTTCCATGTTCTCACTCATCGTGGTGACAGTAGCAGAGATGTTTGCGTCACTGCGTTGGCGCGCACACAGTACAAAAAAACGTCACGCCTCTCTAGTAGCACACACGCTCAAACTAGGTTTGTGCAGTGCTGGCACTGCGCAGGGTTTTTCAGGAAGCGACTGAATTTGCAGTTCCACAAACCACCCCCACACACGCACAAACTGCAATGCGCAAACCATTTTGTGCTGTGTGTTTGCGCAGTGCAACTATGCGTGTGTGGGCAGTATTAATGTATCCCTGCATGATGTGACAGTAGCAAATATATTCTTCTTGATCTCGGTTCACTTTCCTGAATGAATAATATAGGGAACACTAAACTAGACAATAAACGTAAATTCCAAATAAAATATTTTCAATTTATCTGCCGGCGTTGACTTGACGGTTATCACATGTGATTTATCAGTATCGCGATAAAGTATAGGTTTTATATTGTCAAATAACTATATTATAATGCTTTTTATTTATTTAGATAACACTTTAATCATTAAATAATACGATCGTATGTATTAATGCAACTCATTCACAACTTCGGACAAGTTTCGTTCAGTCAATCGGGTACAAGGGGGAGTGGCCTCCTTAGTGCACTTTGGCCAACCTAAAACTACACTACTCTTGGTTTGGTTAGCCATTCACAACTTCGTATACGTTACGTTGCGTTGCGTTCAGCCAATCAGGTACAACAAGGGTGCGTGGTGCATTTTGACCATATTAATTAAAATAGACTAGTTTGAAAATAATAATTGTACTCTGCCTGGTCCTGTATGTTCAATGTTATGAAAACCTAAACAAGTTATCCGTCAATATATATATTATATATATATTATATATATTATATATATATATATATATATATATATATATATATAATATAAATAATACGTATATATATATCGGAAATAGTTGTGTTTTGTAGGACACCGAATCTTCAGTAGGAAGAGACCGACCAGTGATGTTACAAACAGCATCTTTATTGTGGTATCCAAACGTTTCGACATATTTTAGTATTCATCTTCAGTGGTAAAAATCTAGAAAAAATAATTATGACATTTTAAATAAAAAAAGATAATTGTCCTGTAGAGTTCAAGCCGTTTCTTACCGTCGTTATGTAGACGACACTTTAATTATTTTTAAGGAAAGGGAACATGCTAATAAGTTTCTAGAACATATCAACTCTCAACATAGAAGTATTAAACTCACTATGGAAACAGAAATTAACAGTAAACTATAATTTTTAGACGTTTGCATAGAACAAGTTAAAGATGAATTAAGATTCTCTATTTCGGAAGTCCACGTTCTCGGGTTTGGGCACCAGTTTTTTAAGTTGTGCCCATTTAATTCAGTTTAAAATCAATCCCGTTAAAACCCTATTGCATAGTCATTTTCCTTTCCTCCACATATAAATTGTTTCACGAAGAGGTAACGTTCCTAAGGCATTTTTTTTTACCGACAATGGTTATCCTGTTTCACTGTTTCATAAGACTAGGCAATAGCTTCCTCAATAATAAATATCAACCCCGTCAACCTATTCCAACTGTGACGAAGGAAGTAATAATTGTATGCTAGAATTCCGTACTTAGGAAACGTATCAATAATTTTTCGAAAAATTGCTCAGAACTACTTAGCCAAAATGTATCCCCAGCTGAACTTCGGGTTTATTCCTGTCAACAGTTTCAAGATATTATCTTTTTTTAATGTTAAGGACCGCTTGCCGACCGAACTACGTTCATCGATTGTTTACCAATTCACCTGCACCAGCTGCCAAGAGAGGTACTTGGGCAGCACTATGCGAGCCTTAAAAACACGAATCGATGAGCTTGGAGGTCAGTCGAGTAGGACTGACCGGAGACGTATTCCACTTCTCACTCTGCGGTAAGGGAGCACACTGACTTGTGTCGTGGTGGAACCAAAACATTTTAAAATTATTGATAATGTTATCATAAACTTGAGATCTTTGTGTCCTTGTACATTAAAACCCTGTCTCCCAAGTTAAATAACACTTGTGTCTGCAGCACACCCTTATATTTTGTAACTACTATAGTGACTCTATGATGATTCTCACGTTGACTTTTAACATTTTTTTTATTTATCATGTCATTATTATTTCTAGATTTTTACCACTGAAGATGACGTAATGAAATATGTCGAGACGTTTAGATCCTACAATGAAGATGCTGTTTGTAACATCACTGGTCGTTCTCTTCCAAATATATATATATATAAAATAATATATATATATATATATATATATATATATATATATATATATATATATATATATATATATATATATATATATATTCTCTCTTTCTCACATACTGAGTCTCCACGACTCAGTTGTCTGTGAGCACTGACAGCAGACATTTTTCTGTTTCCTCTTACTGTCTCTATTCTCATTTTAAATCCAAAGCTGGCTGTTGCGTATATGTGCGCAATGACATCACTTGCTCTCGTGCCCACGCCCTTGAATCTTCCGAATTTTCTACCATCTGGCTTCGACTTCAATGTCACTCTCTTACTAAATTTATCTGTGCTGTATATCTCTCACCTAACTCCTCTGACTATGTAAAATTCTTCGACTATTTAAAATCAAAAGTGGAGCACATCTCATCTCATTTTCCTTTAGCTGAAATTTCCATTCTTGGGGACTTCAATGTTCACCACCAGCTTTGGCTATCATCTTCTTTCACTGACCAACCTGGTGAACAAGCCTACAACTTTTCTATCCTCCAAGACCTAGAGCAGCTGGTGCAGCACCCTACCCGTATTTCTGACCGCCTTGAAGACACGCCCAACATTCTTGATCTTTTCCTAACTACTAACCCTTCTGCTTACTCTGTGAAACTATTCTCTCCGTTGGGTTCCTCCGATCACAATCTTATTTCTGTAACCTGTCCTATCGCTCCGGTACCGTCTCGGGACCCACCTAAGCGGAGGTACTTCTGGCACTTCAACTCAGCTAAGTGGGAAGACCTAAGGCAGTACTACTCTGATTTTCCATGGAATGATTACTGCTTCCACGTCAAAGACCCATCTCTTTGTGCAGAGCGCATAACTGAGGTCATAGTCTTTGGCATGGAGGCGTACATTCCACATACTTTCTCTAATCCTAAAGCCCGTCAACCTTGGTTTAACTCTGCTTGTTCTCATGCTGTCCGAGAAAGAGAGGTGGCTCACAAACGGTACCGTAAGCATCCATCTCCTGAAACTCATGCCCTTTATATTTCTGCCCGTAATCATGCCAAATCTTTACTTCAACTTACCAAAAACTCTTTCATTCATAGAAAATGTCAAAATCTTTCTGAATCAAATTCCTCTCGTGACTTCTGGCATCTAGCTAACAACATCTCTAACAATTTTTCTTCTTCATCTTTCCCTCCTATGCTTCACCCAGATGGCTCCACAGCTGTCTCATCTACTTCTAAAGCTGAACTCTTCGCTCAAACATTTGCTAAAAATTCCACTCTGGCTGATGAAGGGCTTGTTCCTCCTTCTCCTCCACCCTCTGACTATATTATGCCTGTCATTAAGATCCTTCGGAATGATGTTTTCTTTGCCCTTTCTGGCCTAGATCCTCGGAAGGCTTACGGTCCTGACGGAGTCCCTCCTATTGTTCTCAAAAACTGTGCTTCTGTGCTTGCACCTTGCCTGGTCAAACTTTTCCGTCTTTGTCTATCTACTTCCACCTTTCCTTCTTGCTGGAAGTTTGCTCACATCCAACCTGTTCCTAAGGAGGGTGACCGTTCTAATCCTTCAAACTACCGTCCTATAACTTTGACTTCCTGCCTTTCTAAAGTTTTTGAATCTATACTTAATAAGAAGATTCTTAAGCATCTATCTGCTCACAATCTTCTATCTGATCGTCAGTACGGTTTCCGTAAAGGGCGATCTACTGGCGATCTTCTAGCTTTCCTAACTGAATCTTGGTCATCCTCCTTTAGGGGTTTCGGTGAAACCTTTGCTGTTGCCCTTGACATATCAAAAGCTTTTGATAGAGTCTGGCACAAATCTTTAATATCCAAACTACTCTCATTCGGTTTCTATCCTTCTCTCTGTACCTTCATCTTAAGTTTCCTTTCAAACCATTCTATTGCAGCTACTGTAGACGGACATTGTTCTTCTCCTAAATCTATCAATAGTGGTGTTCCCCAGGGTTCTGTCCTCCACCCACTCTCTTTCTATTATTCATTAATGATCTTCTAAGTCTAACTCAAAGCCCTATCCACTCCTACGCTGATGATTCTACCCTGCATTTTTCAACGTCGTTTATTAGACGTCCAACTCAACATGAACTAAGTGATTCACGGAGAGATGCCACCGAGCGCCTAACTTCTGATGTTTCTATAATTTCTGATTGGGGCAAAGCAAACCTTGTTTTGTTCAATGCCTCAAAAACCCAATTTCTTCACCTATCTACTCGACAAAACCTACCAGATAACTATCCCCTCTTCTTCAATGACACTCAACTGTCTCCTTCTTCTACAATGAACATTCTAGGACTATCCTTTACTAAAAATCTGAACTGGAAATCTCACATCTCATCTCTTGCTAAAACAGCTTCTAAGAAGTTAGGTGTCCTGTGGCGTCTGCGTCCTTTTTTTTCTCCCTCCCAATTGCTTGCTCTCTACAGGGGCCTTATCCGCCCATGTATGGAGTATGTCTCACATGTTTGGGGAGGATCCACTCATACAGCTCTTCTAAACAGGGTTGAGTCAAAAGCTTTTCGTCTCATCAACTCCTCTCCTCTGACTGACTGTCTTCAATCTTTAAATCACCGCCGCAATGTTGCTTCTCTTGCTCTCTTCTACCGTTATTTTCATGCTCACTGCTCTTCTGAACTTGCTAACTGCATGCCTCCCCCTCTCCCGCGGCCTCGCAGCACATGACTTTCTTTCTACTCATTCTCATCCCTATTCTGTCCATCTTCCTAATGCAAGAGTTAATCAGTATCTTTACTCTTTCATCCCTTTCACTGCTAAACTCTGGAACTCTCTTCCAGTTTCTATTTTTCCACTTTTCTATGACTTAAATCTTTTCAAAAGAAGAGTAACAAGACACCTCCCGAACTAAATTGGCTCACCCCTCTTTTTTATTTTTATTCTCGTACTGTCTTCTTTATAGGGACTGGCAACTAAGCGGGCTTTGTGTTACCCATTTTTGTTGTGCCCTTGGCCAGTTCCTTGTGAAGTTAAAAAAAAATAAAAAAAAATTATATGCAAGCAAAAATATTTATTCAAATGACAGAGGCTCTGACGTCATTCATTGGTCGATGTCTTGTGTTTGTGTTCATCCATCATTTTTACATCGACATGACTTCAAAGTACCTTGACCTTGCCTTCGTGTGCGACCCATCGATTATTATTATAATTATCAATGTTTAAAATCTATGTAATGGCGTAAGAATGGAAATACATGTTTGAGGTTGTGTATGATACTTTTGTTTTGTGTAAAGCGTGTTCTTGAGTGCGTTATGGCGCATAAAAAGATGTATGTGGTATTTTAGTGTTTATTTGTGGTTCTCTTATGATCAAGGACAGTGACTTCGTAAATATTTCCACGATACCATCTCAACCAGTGCTTTTAACGTTATATGCTGTCAGCATTACTGGTAATAAGGTACCCTTTAAAATTAGGTTTATGTCTCTCTGAATCACTATGATATGATTACGAGTATTATAATTATGTAGGGTGGCCAGACGTCCTTCTTTAGGAAGGACAGTCCTGCTTTTGAGCACTCTCCTTCGTCCTGCGCCACCTAAAGAAGGACGTTAATTTGTTCTTCTTTTTGGGGCCTGTCTAAAAATTATTATATAAAAAATAATGACCTTTTACGCGTATACTGAAACAGCGGGAAGTTCGGGAACTGAAGGCCACAATAACCATTGACGTATTTTTCTTATAATTTTATGGAGTTGCCATTGCCAACACAGTTATATTATATAATTATAACATATATACAGTGCATTTTGAAAATTCATTTTAGAAAAAATACACAAAATAACATTCATCACAATATAGTAATATTTGTAATATTTGACAAATTAATTATATTATGTTCTGTTCTAGGCCTTTTTAATAATACTTCAACTTATCATAAAACATGCTTGATTTAGGTGAAACTTCAGGCTATGGTAATTGATCTGTTCAGTACTATAATTTGTAATTTGTGTATTTTGGTTATCAAGTAAAAATGCATATTAATTATATACATATATATTATATTATATATATATATATAGATTTATATAGATATATATAATATATAATATAATATATATATATATATATATATATATATATGTATATATATAAAATATATATATAATATATTTTATATATATTATATATATATATATATATATATATATATATTCATTATATATTATTCAACAACACTATAGTGGCCACTGCACTAATGTCGCCAGGCGCCATTTTGTTTACGAATTTTAGCATCACTACAGACTTGTCTGTGTCACTGAAGACATGTACCGTAGCTATAGTGTTATGTAGATAAGTAAACTAGTAGAAATGTGCACGTGATGTGATCTGTAGTGATGCTAAAACTCTAATGTGGCCCCCTGCGAATTAGTGCAGTGGCGATTATAGATAGTGTTGTTAACGGTAAATGAAATGAAATTTCATCATTCATTTTTTATAGTCATCCCTGCAACTTGACTTCCCATTGAGAAGTCAAGTAAAAAAAAAAAAAAACGCGCGCTTTTTAAAAATGTGGCATTTCTGCACGGAGGACCGCCCCACTCGATCCCCAGCCAATAGGAAGGGAGGGAATGGGACGGGGCCAGTCTCAATGTATTTTCGCCAGCATCAGTCCAGCTGGAACGGTTTTAGACTAGGACTGGACCAGGGTGGTGAAAAGTCGCGAAAACGCGCTACTATATCCTATCCTAACCTAACCTAACCTAGCCTAACATAAAACCCAACCAAGTGGCTGGACCCAAAAATGAAAGAGATTTCATGCAAAGACTAAAGTGCTTAGGCATTTAACGAAATGGGCTAGCTTCACAATTGACTAACATATATACATGACTAAACCGCAAAGCCGCCCTCCGGGCGGGGCTTTTTGGTAGTTCCTGCGGAGGGCTATTGGTGGGCCTTCGGCCCACCACCTGTGTTTGGTGGCCCTTCCAAACACAGACCTCCAGATTTGCCCCCTTTTAACTTTCCTGTAATCACATCACCCCAACCCATTCACTCACCCATACCCATCACCCCCACCCATTCACCACCCATTACTCATCACCCCCCCACCCCATTCACTCACCCCTTACCCCCCACCACACCCCCCATTCACTTACCCATTACCCATCACCCCCCACCTATTCCCTCACCATCACCCCCCACCCATTCACTCACCCATCACCCCACACCCATTACCCATTACCCCACCCATTACCCATCACCCTACATCAAGGTTTCCTCAATTCTCGCAACCCACTTTTTTCACAATTCTCGCTAATAGGCTGCTAAAAAGAAAAGAAAAAAAAGTGATCGGATCATCTTATAAGTGGGCTTAAAACCTTCCCCTGCTCGACCCAGTTCCAAAAATGTGCCATATGATGGGATTGCGCCACGGGGGGCGGAACCTATACCACCACACACACACACACACACACACACAACACACACACACTTTCGCTTATATTATTATACTAGTCGCAAAGCCTCCCTCCAGGCGGACTTTTTGGCTAGCTCCTGCGGAGGGCTATTGGTGGGCCTTCGGCCCACCAAACACGGACTCTCCAGATAGCCCCTTCTAACTTTCCTGAAATCATGGATGTAGAAATGTATGTATTCCCCCCACCCATTCACTCACCCATTACCCGTCAGCCCCCACCCATTCACTCACCCATTACCCATCACCCCCCACCCATTCACTCACCCATTACCCATCACCACACACCCATTCACTCACCCATTACCCATCACCTCCCACCTATTCCCTCACCACACCCATCACCCAACCATCACCCCCACCCATTCACTCACCCATCACCCCACACCCATTACCCCACCCATTCACTCACCCATTACCCATCACCCTACATCAAGGTTTCCTCAATTCTCGCTACCCACTTTTTTTTCACAATTCTCGCTAATAGGCTGCTAAAAAAAAGAAAAAAGTGATCGGATCATCTCATAAGTAGGCTTAAAACCTTCCCCTGGTCGACCTGGTTCCAAAAATGTGCCATATGAGGTGATTGCGCCACGGGGGGCGGAACCTATACCACACACACACACACACACACACACACAGACAGACAGACAGACAGACACACTTTCGCTTATATTATTATTTTATAGAAGAAATGATATAGTTGTCTAATAGTGCATACAGACACACCCTCCCCATCTGGAGACCCCCCGCCCTTTAGGAGGTTAGGTTACTGGAGGTTAGGTAAAAAAAAAAGTAGTCCATGTCTTAGAAAATGACCGCACAGTCCTTGTCCATTTTTACCGGCTGGGGTACAAAATATGCATCGCAACCACGGTTTTTGAGTTAGGGGTGACGTAAAACTTCCCTGGATCTAATGAAAATGGATTGTATTTCTTCTATTTCCAGAGACGTGTGAACCTGATGGATCATAACACGTCGGAAACACGCAATTTAGGATTTATGTAGGAGCCAAAATTCCCTAGATCTGCGGAAATTTTCCAAGACCTAGGAAAATTTAGCCTAACCTAGCGGGGGGCTCCATGCCCCTCGACCTCCCGGTTATCTGGAAAAGCGTAGATTTAAAAAGGAAATTGGGAGAAACTGGTTCACAAATAGGGTGGTGAATGATTGGAATGGACTAAGTCGTCAGGTGGTCAGTGCGGAGTCTATTGGGGTCTTTAGAAGGAGTCTGGATAAATTTATGGATGGGGAAGAGAGGTGGATATAGGTAGAGTTGGATTATAGGGAGTAGGCAGTCAGACACCTGTCGCCATGGTGAAATACTCCCGGGGAGGTACTTACGGGAGTTGAGGGGGTGCTTCAGACTTATCATTGAAATCTCCCGTGTCCTCTCTTTCCATATCCCTTAGTGTCTCAGATACACAAGAGAGTAGCTGCAGCCTGCACTCTAAAGACAATCCCTCTTACTACACACATTACACTACATGCACTTACATCCCTACACTATCTTCACTCAAAATTGTATTATGCCTAGTAATCGCCCTGCTTCGGAGTCCCTAACTGGGGAGGGGACCAGAAATATCCCCAGGTCGGACAGTCTTCAAGATGTCGACCCGAGGTGTCTTGATACTTCTTCTAGCCTTCTCTCCTTAAACTTCTGCAACATTCGCGGCCTTAGATCAAACTTTCTCTCTGTCGAACATCATCTCTCCTCCTCTAAACCTCATCTTCTTTTCCTCACCGAAACTCAGTTGTCTGTGAGCACTGACAGCAGACCTTTTTCTGTTTCCTCTTACTGTCTCTATTCTCATTTTAAATCCAAAGCTGGCTGTTGCGTATATGTGCGCAATGACATCACTTGCTCTCGTGCCCACGCCCTTGAATCTTCCGAATTTTCTACCATCTGGCTTCGACTTCAATGTCACTCTCTTACTAAATTTATCTGTGCTGTATATCTCTCACCTAACTCCTCTGACTATGTAAAATTCTTCGACTATTTAAAATCAAAAGTGGAGCACATCTCATCTCA